>CM017802.1:15664399-16223411 GCA_008086715.1 Sitobion miscanthi
TGGCGCCCGCAGGCAAATGCATTTTAGAAACCAAAAAAAAAATATGGAGAAAATTATACTTAGGAATAACATGACAAAGTACAAACAAAAATGCTCATAATTTTAAACAGAAAAAACTATTCAAAACATATAGTTATTAAGACGCATTATTCATAGGTACCAGAATATCAATGTCAAGTCTACACAGAAATTTAACTAGAGTCACATTACTAAAAAAAAAAAATTGAAAGGGGGGTGTGGGCGCCCGCAGGCAAATGCATTTAAGAAAACAAAAAAAAAAATTAGAAAAAATTAAATAGTAGGAAAACATGTTAAAGAGTTAAAACTAAGATGTCTATAATCTTTAATGAAATAACTATTAAAAATAATTATAGGTAGTTCATTTAAGAAGGATTAATCATAGGGTACCAGATTATCAATGTTCAAGTCTATACAAAAATTCGACTAGAGTCACATTACTAAAAAAAAAATTGAAAGGGGGTGTTGGCGCCCGAAGGCAAATGCATTTAGAAAACAAAAAAAAAATTTAGAAAAAATTAAATAGTAGGTACACACATAATAAAAAAAAAAATGAAAGGGGGTGTTGGCGCCCGCAGGCAAATGCATTTTAGAAACCAAAAAAAAAATATGGAGAAAATTATACTTAAGGAATACACATGACAAAGTACAAACAAAAATGCTCAATAATTTTAAACAGAAAAACTATTCAAAACATATAGTTTATTAAAGAAGGATTATTCATAGGGTACCTGAATATCAATGTTCAAGTCTACACAGAAATTTAACTAGAGTCACATTACTAAAAAAAAAAATTGAAAGGGGGGTGTGGGCGCCCGCAGGCAAAGCATTTAAGAAAAAAAAAAAAAAAATTAGAAAAAATTAAATAGTAGGAAAACATGTTAAAGGTTAAAACTAAGATGTCTTAATCTTTAATGAAAAACTATTAAAAATAATTATAGGTAGTTCATTTAAGAAGGATTAATCATAGGGTACCAGATTATCAATGTTCAAGTCTATACAAAAATTCAACTAGAGTCACATTACTAAAAAAAAAATTGAAAGGGGGTGTTGGCGCCCGAAGGCAAATGCATTTTAGAAAACAAAAAAAAATTTAGAAAAAATTAAATAGTAGGTACACACTAATAAAAAAAAAAAAAATTGAAAGGGGGTGTTGGCGCCCGCAGGCAAATGCATTTTAGAAACCAAAAAAAAAATATGGAAGAAAATTATACTTAAGGATACACATGACAAAGTACAACAAAAATGCTCAATAATTTTAAACAGAAAAAACTATTCAAAACTATAGTTTATTAAGAAGGATTATTCATAGGGTACCTGAATATCAATGTTCAAGTCTACACAGAAAGTTAACTAGCGTCACATTACTAAAAAAAAAAAATTGAAAGGGGGTGATGGGCGCCGCGCAAGGCAATGCATTTTAAAAAACAAAAAAAAATTTAGAAAAATTTAAATAGTAGGTACACACTAATAAAAAAAAAAAATTGAAAGGGTGTTGGTGCCGCAGGCAAATGCATTTTAGAAAACAACAAAAACATTTAGAAAAAATAAATAGTAAGAACACACATTAATGAGTTCAAACTAAGATGTCTATTATCTTTAATGAAAAAACTATTAAAAATAATTATAGGTAGTTCATTTAAGAAGGATTAATCATAGAGTATTAGATTATCTATGTTCAAGTCTCCACAAAAATTCAAATAGAGTCACACTACTAAAAAAAAAAATTGAAAGGGGTTGTTGGCGCCCGCAGGCAAATGCATTTTAGAAAACCATAACAATATTTAGAACCAATTTTTACTTAGGAATACACATTACAAAGTCTAACAAAATTGCCCAGAATTTTAAACAGAAAAACTATTCAAAACATATAGTTTATTAAAGAAGGATTATTCATAGGGTACCTGAATATCAATGTTCAAGTCTACACAGAAATTTAACTAGAGTCACATTACTAAAAAAAAAAAATTGAAAGGGGGGTGTGGGCGCCCGCAGGCAAATGCATTTTAAAAAACAAAAAAAAAATTTAGAAAAAATTAAATAGTAGGTACACACTAATAAAAAAAAAAAATTGAAAGGGGGTGTTGGTGCCCGCAGGCAAATGCATTTAAGAAAACAACAAAAACATTTAGAAAAAAATTAAATAGTAAGAACACACATTAATGAGTTCAAACTAAGATGTCTATTATCTTTAATGAAAAAACTATTAAAAATAATTATAGGTAGTTCATTTAAGAAGGATTAATCATAGAGTATTAGATTATCTATGTTCAAGTCTCCACAAAAATTCAAATAGAGTCACACTACTAAAAAAAAAAATTGAAAGGGGTTGTTGGCGCCCGCAGGCAAATGCATTTTAGAAAACCATAAAAATATTTAGAAACAATTTTACTTTAGGAATACACATTACAAAGTACTAACAAAATTGCCCAGAATTTTAAACAGAAAAACTATTCAAAATGATAATCTCACTAAAGAACGATAATACAGAGGGTATCAGGTTATCAATGTATAAATAATATCTACAAAAAATGCAGCTAGAGTTAAAATCTTTAAAAAAAATTGATGGTAGGTGTAAGCGCCCGCAGACAAATGCATTTTAGAAAACAAAAACAATTATAGAAAAATTTAAATAGTTAAACCACACATTAAATAGTTCAAACTAAAATATCCAAAATCTTAAACAGTTTTTAAATGTTTTAAATTAAGATATATATGAAAAATTCAAAAAAGTCAAATATATAAAAATTAAATTGAATGGTGAACGTGAGACAGCCTCTTTTCAAATTATGTAGTATGTACACAGGCACTCAGTGTACTCCTAGGTATAACCGGTTAATGTTGAAATATATTTATACAAATCAATCTATTAGAATTCAAAGAATTGAAAAAAAATTGTTTGAGAAACCTGGGTGAAATAACACTAAACAAAAAGAATACGCTGGAAGCTAAATACAACAGTAGTACCTAATAACTACATTCCAAAAATTAGGTATTGTTTACATTGTAATAATACGAACAGTTATTATGATCAGAGGTGTATCACTTTAATATATGTATTAGAAAATGTATAAAAAATGAATGTAATTATTAAGGATGTAAAAAAATGTGGGAAGGAAATCTTGAGAATTCTTGACAATAGGATACCAAAACATAAAACCATATTTTAAATTAAAACTATTGATTTCATACATTTTCTATTTACAAAAACTCATGAGTATTGAAAACATATAAAATCCTAATAAAATAATATTTTTTTTTATTTTTAATTTATCGTGGTAAAAACATCATTATTTAATGTTGGCTGTATTTAAGTTTTTAATAACTATACTGGTACAACTCTAGCTGACAGTCTTTAAGACCGTGTTAAAAACTATGATAATTAGTTAACGTCTAATTTCCTGTCCTATCCTTACCTAACCGAACCAAATTAATAATATTTAAATATTTTCTTTCATTGTTATGTTTACAATATCGAATACCTTGATAGTAAAGTTAGTAGAAAAAGATCTTCGCAAAGCTCACGACCTGTCTCGCTAGTCGTCCATCAGCACCATAGCTTCAACCAACCATAGGTTTACCTAACTAACCTCCTTATGACTTATTAGGACACTTTGAATAAAAAGATCCTGAGTTGCAGGTTGCCTAACTTAAGTGTTTGATTATCAAGTTGAACCGTTGATTGTTGACACCTTAATCCATGCTATGGATGCAGCCCATCGATAATAAAGATATGGACAGGACACGTTACCGGAGGGGAAGGCATTTGAGGCTCCTTTATATTGATACTCGATATTGGTATACTTTATTTGGCCTCAATTGTTCCCCTCCAAGACCGCTGATATATGTCCTATCCATATCTTATTATCTATGATGGAGCCATACCCAGCATAAAATCGATCAACGAGTCTCTATTAATGACTTATCAGCATCTATCCTCTCACCACACACACTTGGAGACAACACATGCACATGAAAGGTTTTTTAAAACAACTTTTAGCTTCATATTTTTTTTTTAAAATACCAGGATAATGTCGAGCATGGGAGCAACTTTTTAACGTATTCAATTAATTTTATTTTGGACTAATTGAAACATGCTATGGAGGATGGTCCTTTTGGTCGTCCAGTGTCCACAAATATTTCAATTCATAATATGAAATCCCAGCCCTGTCCCCCATACTCTGATATTAAAAGCCCAGCCCACCTTCCTCTATGCAAAAAGTAAATTTAAGACAAATTTGTAAATCAACGCACAGTCTCTCTATTCTATTAATATTTGTGATTTCATTAATTTTCAGTATTTTGTTTAATTAGATTGGGAAAACATAAGACAATATAATTTACACAAGACTGTGACTAACACAATCATTCCTTGATAAAAGCACATGATATAAATACCTTCTATATTTGAATTAATCTTTTTTTTTTTTTTTTTCAGGTACTTTATTGGTGGACGGCACTTTAACTACGGTCCCTCAACCTACTGTGGCGACTTTGAGGCATTTCCTTTTAGGAAATTATTAAATCCTCAAAAAATAACTCTTAATTCAAGAATTTGTAACTAATACAATCATAATATAATATGAGTATAGTACATTTCGTAATACTTTTTCATAATATTGACAGTTAGTGAAATATTAAGTTTGTATTTCTAATATAATATATGTTATGATATTTATGGACGACACTTGCACCACGGCCCCTCGATATAGTAATGTGGCGACCCGGCACGTCTCTTTTAGATTAATGATTAAATACTTAGTCAAGTCTTCCAATTTACTAAACATTTATATTTTGTAGATAATTTGGGATACTTTGAAGAAAAATTTGAAATTGAAGAGAGACTGTGTGAAATAACAAAATATGTGGTGTGAAAGGTACATTTGAACGCGTGTTATAATGTATTAAATTGAGCTTTAGTTAATTTTTTATAATGTAGTATAATAAACATTTGAACATCTATTACAATATACGTATATTATATATAGATTTCAAGTATGATTTTTTTTAGTTTTTTTTTTTTTTTGATAGTTACCTACCTATTACAATACAAGATACTTTATTTTTATATTTTGAAGCAATATATGTTTTGGATTATTTAGATGTATATAAACTAAATTCCATACCCGTAGTTTAGTATTTACAGTTTATGTGATCAGAGTCGTGGGACCAAATTTTTTCACACACTACTAGAATGTTGTAGTCAGTGGCACCGAGTACGTACTTTAGGTGGTTCAAATGAACCACCTAAATTGGGTGGGTGGGTGCTTGTTGGCACTGGGGTGTATAATAATATAATATCAAGTTATAATTTAGCAGGAGTAATTGTAATTTGTATAAACCTGTGAACATATTTTCAAAAAAAAAGAAAACTTGATGAAACTTTTGAGTTAGGTAAGTATTGTTTTTATTAATATTGTTTAATTTTGTCTATAAATTAATATATTTTTTTTTTCAATAATCTGATAGTTAATAAATATTATAGAATCTATGTAGGTACTTATTTTTCTTTGTAAATACTTGATTTATTGAATACCTAATTCATAGATATAATTAATAAATTAGTAATTTAAGTAAGTAATAACATTAAATATTAAAATAATAGTTGTATCTATATAAATAATTATCATAGCCCATATTATGTAAGTAATTAGGTTATATATTATAGTATATTTTATTACATAAACAATTATTTTTTAAACTAGTTAAAAATAACAAAAAATTAAAAACTATTTTACATTTTACTCGATTTTTATTTTTTATACTTAATTAGGTAACATTATTATTGTGAGTTCTTTATTAATTTTTAACTATAATTATTTGGTAAATTTGACTTAAGATTTATTCGATGAATTTTTAATTTTGACTTTAGTATATTAATATTTTATACATAAATAATATTTATACAAATAATAATGATATTCAATCTTAATTTTATCAAAAGAATTTTAAATCTATTATTTTTTATTTACTGTTCTTAGTAGATAGGTAATAATGTTCACACATCATTAGTAATGTAAAAAAAAAAAACATTGTAAATAATGTTTCCATAATGTAATTGGCTACCTATTTACTATTATAATTTATTTAAAACAGTAATGACTAATGACTTATGATATAATAATTTTTAGTTTGTTAATTAAGTTTGATGGAATATTTTTTATTTTTAATTAATATGTTATACACTTAACTTCTTTATATTTTAAACTTTGTCTTCATCGGTTAAAGGATTTTATATTTTTAAAACTGATGATTTTTTTGAATTAAATGAATTTACATTGTGAATATAGCTAACTTTCATTCGCCACAGTGAGAATACTACTTGCTGCTGCTTTATTAGGTTTTATCAGTAACATTTTGTATGTATAGTACATTGTTGTATATATTATATTAAAATAATTTCATCGATACTTATATAGTTATATGTTATATTTTGTTAAAATGTATCAACTATTGGTTATTGGTCCATCGGGTGGGTGTGTGGTAGGTTCTAAACTAAGATGATATTTTGAACCACCATTTTTGAAGGACCCCGGCGCCACTGGTTGTAGTTAAATTAAACTATAATAGGTATGTGGAATAACAGTACCTGACCTTCTATGATAATTTTTTATGAATATAATATTATCAGTAATAGCTCAAATTTAGCACTTTTACGGTACTTAATACATTTTCCTAATATTTTAAGAGAAATTATGGAGCTAAAAATATAGAAATACCTATGCTATGTTACGGTCCATAGTTGATAGTTTTGTTTCATTTATAATAATAATGCTTTTTAATATACTTTTTCATAAATTAGTATTTATTACAGTTGGCTTTTATGATTTGTTTGAACTATTAGTACGTATTTTTTTGGGAGATCCCTATTATTACAACACCGTTACCAATATGCGGTTTTTTTGGGTTAGTTCGTTTAATTGCATGTTTTCATTTATTTGATTCGTATTTACGCTTATTTTCTTAAAATGTTTTTATATTTTCGGTTCATCCGTTAGAAAAATAAATAGGTAGGTACCTACCTACCAAGTGTGTGAATAAAGAATTTTTTTTTGTAAACCAATTTGAATTATTATTTATTATTATACTTTTTTTCATTGCATTAAATTCACAGCCCTGCTAATTACTTTTACTTCCAATCATAATACCCACCACAGTTAATGTGGTGTCAAAATGTCAATTGTCAACAATCAACTGCTTGTTAACTTGATAACACTTAAGAGGATGTCTGAATTTTTAGCGCACCATTTATTTCTCTCTCTGACCCACGCACAATCATTTTAGTGTTTGTTATTTCGTTAACATTTAATATGCTACGCGTGGGTCAAAGATGGAAAACAAATAGTGCGCTGACATCCCAACCAGCAAATGATTTTTTATTCTATCCTATAAGTCGAGGTTGTAAACCTATACCAACCGGTAACGGTATAGTTTCAGCCATGGAGTATGGAGCCATGGAGCCATTGGAGCCATGGAGCCTTTGCAATTCATGATCCTTCCCTACGTATTCGGCATTGTTAACATAACTATTCTACCTTTACACATTTTCTTCCCCCGTCTCTCACAGCTATATAAAGGTTCAGCCACTCTAATTCCACACCTCCATATGATCGGTATTCTTTAGCCACTCTCACTATCTCTTATCATACAGTGACCGAACCACCTAAACCTATTCTCTCTGGTTTTCACTACAATATGTACACTACCCGTAATTAATTAATTTCTTATTCTATATCCTCTTTTGTTCCTCAACACCTAATTTATTATTTCAATATCTGCTTACCTACCTAACCTTACATTTCTTTTTCATCTTTCATACACCAAACATTCTGAAATCCTGTTGACCCATTTCCTTATCTTCGCCGCATCACACACTTCCTAATTCCTATTCACTCAGTCTCTAGTTACCCACAAGTCATCGTACTTGATTATCGGTGAAAATATTTAAATATCATTGAGCGAATTCCCTACTCGAAAGAATTACTTAAAAAAATATCATACCTGACCAATTTTCTAATTTTATAACACGACTTAATTGATAGCCGGAATAGTTTAACCAGTATAATTACAATACAAATATTGAAATTTTCGGGCAATACATCCCCTGATCAATTAACAATAATAAAAAGAAACCTACTAAAAAATAAGAAAATACCCCGTGACGGAATCAAAATCTGCTACAAAACTATAGTAAACGTATATGCTTCTACGTTAGCGAGTTAACAGATTTTCCGTGACAATAAATATTTAATTCAAGTCTAAAGAGTAAATTTAAGCCCCAAAATAACATGAAAACAAACTTACGCATAAACATAGACTCTTCCAGTGAAACCTAGCTGTACTGCAGCACACGCTGTCGCCGAAGAAACAGCTATCTTCATCCGTCAATATCTCGCTCCATCTCCATCTCGCTAATTGAAACTTATCTAGTATAGAATACTAGTATCTTTATGCTCAATTATATATTCTGGTTTTCTATTTCGGGGGTAAAAATACGAAAGCTGTGAGATGATAGATATGAATTTCGTGAGAAATCTAGAGGTACTAGAAAACTGAGACGAGTGTGTTGAATGAAATAAATTAAAAAATTGATGAACACAAAAATCGCTTAAAAATTAATTTAATTCAAATAATGAGATGAATCTTATTAGATCATTTAAATTTTCCAGAATAAGCCCCCAGTGGTTGGTCGCATGCCAATTTTAACCATATACTAGACCACAAATGTATAGACATTCTATAATGCATTCTCCTGCCGGTGGCCCTAGACACTGTTGGAGAAATTAAATTCTTTTAGTAATTAAATTACGATACGAATTATAATAGTTACGTAGGTACTTGTCCAATACTCGACTATCAGAGTTTAAATTAAAGAATGTGATATACCTAGGTAACCTATCGATCGATTCTAAAACAGAAACTTAACCTAGGTATAAATAATATCACAATATCAAATAGTGAAAATTTGAAGAAAATATCCTATAGGTATATCCTGTTAAACTCCCAAAATAAAACGTACATTTGAGGTGTTCTCTTAAAACCCAAATGTTTAATGCCCGTACCCCGTACGCATAGAAAATGTATGTTTCACATTTAACGAAAACTTAAACTATCGTAACGGATCGGAATTACGAAGAACGTATAAAACAAAAATAATCGTCACCAAGTGGTAGGTATAATCTGCTATGTACTTACAAATCATATTAAATAACATTAATCATTATGTATTTTCTTATTTTATTAGGTAGGTATAAAAACCTACCTTCCTACTTATAAAATCATTGCCTAATCATTGATTTAAAATTTTAAAATTATTCTACTATAACAATAATTTAACAGTTGTAGGCAAAGTATTATAGTTTAAGGTATTTTTTATAATATCCTAATTTTTGTACACCTATAACAACTGGATTTTAAAAACTACTCTACGTCTAGCGGGTATATAAGTTTGTCCGACAATAAATATTTACATTAGGTCTACCGCTTCAACAGAGTAGAAGGACAAAACTTACGTAATTATTTATTCTTCCGGCGAAACGCGTTCCCTTCGAGTGTATAATAATATTGTCTAGTGTCAGAGCTGTGCATCTCCGCCAGGGAAAGTGCAGCGCGCGTCTTCATATCTCCGATCCAAAAGTTCAGTCTGGAAGTATTGAGATTAATGACATTTATAAAAATAGGCACCGAGCTTAATAACCAGAATGGAACGAAATAATATGTGAGTACGTATTGGAATCGCTGTTCGTCTCAGACGATTGTCATTTGCCATAGACTATAACCACAGATTATAACTTTAACCTAACCGTCCCAATCATAGAAAATACATATATGGTCCTAACCGATGGATGATGGATATTTTTGCATTATCTTCAAAAAAAACATTTATTTGTTTCTACTAGACGCAAATACGGTAAATCGAATTCAAATTTATAATATAGATAACGGTTTTTTTACTTGCAGGTAACCATTTATTTATTACTTGGTTTATTAACAAATTCTTATTGATATAAAATAGTAATTAAATGAAAATAGTTTTATTGATCCCAATATTTAAAAATAACGTTTCGAATAAAATAATAAAAACAATTTATGAAATACCTATTAATTAATATGTATTACCTAAATAACAAAATAACTAAATAAATTCGTGTTTTTTTTTTTTTTTTAATATTTATAATTCATATTTATACCGATTTTCTACCGATTTATATCGATCTTCTATTTATATTAATAATAATTATAAATATAAATATATAGAAATAACAAATCATTTTTGAGTAGAGCTCCAAAAGAATATAAAAAACAAACTTACTTTATTATCGACTCTTTTGCCGGAATCCGTTACGTGTGTGAACTGCGACGCCGATGAGGAAACGCTCCAGAATACAAAACTTTGAATACTGTGATTTATGAAAAATAAAATTATACGAAACGCACTAAGTTTTTTTGTTCATTTTTCTCTTTGCTTATTGAAATTTTAGAATTTTTAATCGACTGCGTCTTCTGCAACGACTTTGAGATTTGCCATAGATAAATAAATAAATGATAGATATTATACTATACATCGGTGCCTACGTTAATATGATGAATCCACGGATATAATAAAATGCAACTTTTTATATCAAAGACTTCCGTGTTAAGGAACAATTTGTTCATTGAAATTTGATATGACAATAAACGAAAATAGTTTATAATTTTGAATTTGAATTATAACAATATGATATAGGTATTATTTAAATTATTATTTTCGTTTATTAATTTAATTATTGATTAAGATGGTGAATAGATATTAGAAGTACAAGCATATTTTTATAAAAGCATATTGTATTTTATGAATTATTAAATAAAAATGTGATTACTGGATTTTAGAGTTAACATAAAGCCATAAACGTATATAGTAAAATACTATGATACCAACTAGATTTATAAAACTCCAAGTCTATAATTTTAAATTCTGAGCGGATCGATGACTGTATTAATTTTACAATGATGTGTTCTTTATTTTTTTAATATTTTTAATTATTTTTTCTTGTGGTCTGTGTAAACGATAAGTATTCGTAATAAAGATTCAATTTTCATATATAATATTATATTATAGGCACTCAGTATGTAATCATAAGTTTATTTTTAATTTAGTTTAATCGTAGGTATTTGGTAAATAATAATAGATATACGAGCTTGTGTTTTCGAATAGCAATTTATTGTTTGTATTAGTATTTAGTAAGTACCTACATCATAATAGGGAACTAAAATGTTGTAAATTATGTACAAATGTATTTTTGGTGTTTCAAGGTTGCTATACGATCAATTTATGAGAATCCTTAAATTAAATTTTTAGGGTTGTTTGATATGAATAATTATTTTATAGAAGGTACTTACATATATGTAAGTCGATCAGAAACTATATTTACACTGAATGTTAATAGTAAAATGCTATTAAAATAACTATTATTTGTATTTATTTGTAATTATTTTTAATTTGATTTACATTTATACGTTTGGAATTTATCCCAAAGTGATCTCTGAATAATCATTCAATAATGAATTTAATAGTTACATTCTCGGTTACATTAATTGGATTATAAATTAGAATAAACTACAATTTCCAGCTTCTTCTACAACATTATTTTATATTTTATTTTATGTTTTTAATTTTTTAAATGCAGTCTACACCTTGTGTCGGTGATTTTACACGCAATATAATAAATTTGATACTAGTGATGAGTAGGTACCTGATTGTGTAATCAAATTATTTACACGATTTCATTAAAAAAATATCTATGAAGTATAAACATCCGCATTTTGAATTAACTATGAATTTATAACTGTATGAGCTTAGCAAATTACATATATTTTTTGAAAAAATTATTTAAAAAAACAAGTATAATTCCTATTTTATGTTACATGTGTTGATTTAGCAACTGCAGACTGCTACGACAAGTGTGCAATTTTTTTTAAGCACAATCTGTTTTGAAAACATCCAGAAAAGAATTTGTTTTAAGACTGTCTATCTTGATTACAACTAACTTAATTTAAAGTGTATTGTTATGTTAAAATATAATGAAAAATAATATTATAGTAAAATTGCAAAACATTTAATACCTATATCTAACCATCTTGGGTATGAACTACACTAAAAATGGTGTAAGTATGCTAATAAAATATATGATGTGTACCTATAATATATATTTATGTATAAAAAAAATATAAAGATTAAATAAATAATAACATTATATTGTTTCAAATACTTCCCGCAAACCTAAGGTGATACCCGGCGTATAGTATAATATGCAAAAAGGTACGTATTAAACTTGTCGCGATGAAACGAAGACGGCCTTTGGACTGTTTGGTCTCGCGTATTTTATACATCACGCTTTTGGGATTAAACTTATAAATGCTTTTACGTCACCCAGTTATCAGATTGTCCGTGGCAATAAGTATTTAATTTAAGACGAAAAAGTAAATGTAAAAAATTAATATAAAAACACCTGGCGCGTAAACATTGACTCTTCTGATGAAACCTAGCTAGAGTGCCGCCATCGCCGAAGAAACAGCTATCTTCATCTCGATCCGATGAGCTTAAACTTGAAAGTATCGAAATATTTTATGAAAATAACCTGAATACCTGATCATAACGAAATGTGCGAGTTTATGTTAAATACTATAACTTTAATATTATAATGTATACGGGCATACGGCTTATAACTGTCCGTCTATATCGATAGCTTATTACTTATTTGTTCACTGAAATTATTAGAATTGTTTATCGTCGCCGACGAATGTCGACAATTGACGATTGCCAAAGATATTATAAAATATATTATTTATTTCGATAAATCCATAGAACTTTATATTATACTCAGTATCCATACGGTCTATTGATAAATCGTATGTACTTTTACAGAAAGTAATTTGTGATCAGCAATGTACCTATTCTGGTTATCTATTTCAGTTATAGTTCGTATGTCAAATTTAACTATGCAAAACTGGTCCGCAAGTTTATAGACATTTTATTATTCGAATGCATTATCCCACCAGTTCCTCTAGACACAGTGTTTGAGAAGTTATTTTTTTTTGGTAGGTACCTAATTAAATTATAATATGAATTATTATAAGTTACCTATGTAGGTACTGGTCCAAAACTCGACTACCGGGATTTAAATTAAAAAATGTGATTTATAGGTAATACTATATGTATGGTTATTGATCTATTATAAAATAGAAACTTAACCTAACAATAATATCAAGTTTTAACAAAATCGATTTTAGTTTTCGGTGTAACTTTAAGACTAATGACCGTAGGTAGGTATATGAAATTTTCCCTGAATGTTTATAATAGTATTTTCTATACACTACCAAAATATTTTGACTTGTTTTGGCTGTTTGTGGACATTTTCAGTTTCCATTTTTTTTTAGTTTTGTTGTCTATAAATGTCAATAAAATGTTAGTAGTTGGGTCAAAAAGCATGAACATTTAATACAAGGCTCCTGGTATATTGTTACAATAGCAGGTGAAATTTTTTAAAAAAGATAGGTACAATTTATGAAATTTAAAATTTAAAAATGATATTACCTATATATAACACCTTTATTTATGCAATAAAATGCATTTTTGAAAAAATTTCAGTTAACAACTTTATCCATTGACCCCTTCAATTGTAATAAGTGTGTTTTAATTTAAATAATATCTAATAAATTGTATCTATTTAGAATTTAAATAAATCGTCAATTAGGAATAATAAGATATATCAATATTGTGAACTGGTTATTGGTACATGAAAAGTGTCTAAAGATTGTCAGCTATTATATAAAACAAAATATCAAGTGTAAGTATTTACCATCTAGTACCACTATAATCATCTAAGGCCCCACCAAAAATATTGCTCAGGATCACAAAATACGTAGGTAGTGCCGTCACTGATTTGCGTCATAGTGGCATAATTTGTATTATTGCTGGTAGGTTTGTTATATAAAAAGGAAAAAAAAATCATTTAACATCTAAAAACAGGTAATATTACATTTTATTTATATTATTATAATATACTATATTATGTGCTATAACAGTATAGGCTGTAAGCGGTAATGATTAATTCTATAAACCAAAAATAAAAAAAAATACTGTTAAGCGTTCGTACCTACGTCACTACCTACGTCATGTTTAAAAATGATACACAGATAAGATCAATGTCCTCTGCTGGATTAATAAATAACCGGATGGGTTTATCCGACAATATTATTACGTATAATACATTGTGAAACATGATTGTCTTATAAAGTTCTCCCTATAAAACATAAAAAATGATATTTAAAAATTATTTGGCTTAATTGGTGGCAAAGCAGTCTTGTAAAAAATACTATAAAAATACAACCATTTAGGAAGTATTTAAAAAAATATTTCAAATCACTTAAATAAAAGTTAGGTATTTAAGAGTAAAACACAAATATTTGGCATGCATTTAAATATTCATAACTGTACAATTAGGTAAGAAAATTAATTTTGTAACGAGTAATAAATTACAAATTTAAAAATGTATAGCGTCACATTTGAATATATTATTAAAACTTTGTACTTTCTGCCTACTTTATTTTATACTGAAAAATTGATGTGTAATATTTCTATTCTGAAATACTTAAATATTAATTAAACAATACCTATTCGGTTGTTGATGAAAAATAAAATAAATAAGTGTTAAATAAATATAATAAATAAGTGAATAAAAAGTATCCATCTATATTTCATTCATCTGAGATACCTACCTTTTTAAGTTTAAGTAAATCATTTATTAATAATTATATTATTGTTTCACATTTCTTAATAAAATAAATTGAAATAGATATAATATATACCTAATAACCTATAATACAAGTACAGTTAATGTAGAAACTCTGAATATAAAATATAAATACAATAATTATTAATTTAACGACTTTTAAAGTTCAACCTAGTTTTTTTATTCATTCTTAAATATGAGTAAAATATAGGTACTTCATATAGCAAGTACGTATTTGATCACCGTTCAATGCACACGTGTGTTCCGTTTTTCTTAGCTTGTGATAGCAGTAAAATGTTATACTTTAATATATGCGACATTCATGGAGACAAGTATGCAATGCCTTATGTCTATTGAATCCATATTATTTTAGTACACCCCAGCCGATGTACTTCGGCCCAATTAATCCGATATAACTGTTATGACAATTGTACCTATTATTTAATTAATAAAGGTAAAAGGTTACCTATACCTATGTGATATAATATTTATTATAATAAATTTAAATACATTATTAAACTGAAAGAATATGAATAATTATATTTATTATAAATTATTTTTTATTTGTTTTTTTAATGAAATGTTTAAAATTAAAATGTAAACACATGTTATTTTTTACATTTTAGGCAATGAATTGCAATTTATTTTTTACTTAGCACTTTAGCAGACATTATATGTTTTAAATCATTTTCCTTAGGAGAAAATTTGATTTTACATACTATTAACATAAACTTTTTATGAACAAATTATAAAGGTGTGTGAAAGAAACAAATTATACCTAGTTGGTAGTAGGTTTCTTCAAAAAGTTTGGTTAGGAATAGACTTTAAAAAAACTCGGGAACGCTACTCAATTTTTGGTGACTAGTCCCCCCTCAACATTTTTCCCACTTTAACCACTGCAGATAATCTTTTCGAAAGCATGTTTTCATGACAAGCTCGCGCACATTAGTAAATTCCGACGCCAAGTACTTTTATAATATATACCCCAACGATACCGCAACCGTTCCTGGCATAGAGTAATAGTCTATGGTTCCTGAGTCATTAGTAAATAAAAATGATAACTCTGTATACGAGTACGGACCAAAACCATAAGAGAAAAACTTTTGGAATCAGGCAAAACAGAGGAAAAAGTAAAACCTGCCAACTAAAACAATAAAAAATTTTAAAAAAGCAATTCTATGGATGATATTTATTAAAAACTCAACTCAAGACATCTTCTCAGATGTTGCTGAAATCCCTGTTTCATTTTCCCAATTCAATTATTTAATGGAGAACTTCTCTAAAAAATCTGTCAATATCCGCTCCTTTTGCGAGGAAACCAACGTAGACGTAGGTACTAACTCTCATACACCATTGGAAAGGCAAGACCAAGAATAACCGATCGATCATAAACTCATAACCAAATTATCCAATCTATTATTCCAAATATCATAGGTACCTACTTCAATCAAAAAAAATCTAGACTGCTTGCTCGTTGCACCGCATTTTATCGTGTACCTGTAGAAACTGCTAATATATTAATATTAAAGTCCAGTGGCGGATTTTGAAAATTTTTCTGGGGGGGGGGGTCCTAAAAATAATATGCATTTCAAATGTATTATTTTTATTTTTTATAAAATTAATTAATTAATTATATATGTCTATCCCCCTGAACCCTTCCCCCATCGTTTATCAGCCACTGAAATAAACAACCTGTGAAAATTTCAAGTATCTACGGACATTTGTTTTAGTTACTCGAAAAACCAAAATCAATTTTGTCAAAAACCAATTTAGCGTAAAAATTCCATGTTTTCCAGGACGCCATACCCGATTAGGTTAGGACGTTATACCCGCATGCGTTGTCTCCGTCTTACAAATGTACAACATAACAAAAAACTGTTTTGCGCGAGATAAAACACTCCCTCGGTATTTATAGTAGAATTGCCAAAATTCCTCAACGCATAGGGAACATTTTTATGTGTCGTAGCGCTTTTATTATTTGGATAACATAAATAAAATTAAAGTTATCAGTTTGAGAACATTAGAATTTATTTTGTTTTTTTCATTTAATTATTAAAAATCGTTGACAAATGCTATCAAAAAAATTAAAACGCTTTGATGCAGATAAAGTTGTTCTCTATGCGTTGTGGAATTTTGGTAATTCTACTATTAGGGAGGGTATTAGGTATTTTTACTAGAGGAAGTGGGTCTATCCCGTGTAAAACAGTTTTTAGCTATGTTTTACATTTGTAAGACGGAAACAACGCATGCGGGTACAGCGTCCTCTTAATTTTTTTTTTGTTTTTCTCGGGTCTTAATAACGATTATAATTTTAGGTAAGCCAAAACACTTGACAATATTTAGTTGTTAGTTTTTTCTGTTTGTGATCCTCTAGAAAAAAAATCACTACTTGCCATAAAAATTATTCATTTTTTTTTAATTGCTTACCTAATCAGTAGATATTTCCATTTTCATATAATTTGGTTCTAATGCTCTATAGTCTATAGGTAATTCATAAATGTTTAACCCAACCATTGAAAATAAATTCAAAACTTTATCTCCTTTTTTTACTTCAGTCAAAGATGTATTTAGAGTACACTATTAATAATAATAATAATAATATAATTTTCTTTACAGGTACACTTAAAAAAAAAAACACATCAATACATGAAGTATACAGTAAAAATATACATCAAACACACAGGGTACATGTCTGGTTAGGTATATAATAGTAGTTAATAACACGTTGGGAGATATAATATTACCACAGAATAACATATTACTATACCTTTATGATAAGTATCATGAATGCTAATATGCCGTATAAATATTGTGGAATATATTTAGATTCTATTGATCATAATACATAATTGGTATTGAAAAAAAAATACACTCATACAAGTTCTGCTATGTAAATGTAATAACTAATAATTGAACATCAAAAGAAACTCAATATTATTAAATACAAATTTAACAAATTGACTAAATAAAATTGGTACACACTTATCATAAAAAAATGTATAACCTTGCTTGGCTTTTTTGTTAAATAATTATTAAAATACACATAGATTTAAATCATTGAGATATTCATATGACTAAAAGTTACAGGTTTACCTAAAATTCTTTTAGCCATAATTAAAACTGTTTACTAAAATGTTTGCTCCTATCTCAAACCGACTTTTTTAACTGTTTGGTTCATGATACATTTTTGTTTTGACAGTGAGCAAACTTCATACTATGTTAGGTTAGTAAACAGCCGGCAAACAGTTTGCTTTTGTAACCTCAACGAAAACACATAAAAACGGTTTCTGTATATTAGAAGATGTTATTCAGGATAGGTTGTACTATAGTTAAGACATGTTAAGTACTTAAATTTTTATAAAATAAATAATTAATTACACAGTATTGTGTAATCTCAGGTAACATTGAAGATAACAAAATTAAATTGTTTTGAAGAAATCACAGGCCGCTGATCAGTACAGAATTGAAATTAATTTATAGTCTTAAACACAGTACATAAACAGTAAATAATAATACATAATATATTAAACTATAATAAACAAAAATCTTTAAAACATTTTCGAATGTATGGTCGAGCTTATTATTTTATATTTATAGTACACGTTCAGATTCATTTGAGTAACATTTTACGCGTGAAAATATAAATGGTGGAAAACGATTATTAGTTAAATCGTATTTGGTAACCTTTACTTTGTTAACTCGGCTTTGATAAACTATTTCATAGTCTATACATTGCAATTTCCAGTTCTGTTTGGATTTGTATTTTGAAATTTCTAAAACCTAGATTAGGAAAAAAAAATTATAAATAATATCAGAAGTTAAGTCAAGTTATTATTTTAGGAGCAACAATTAGGAAATTTCTAATCTTGTCTTAGCTGTCCAGAATCTATACGTTAGCTGTAAATGATTATTAGTTTGAGTTAAATTAAATACGGGTATCACTCTTGTACACGCATGCACATGTCAATAACTCCATAACAATATAAATTTTATGACAACTTACTCATTGTTTTGACAAAATTTAAGTTAGTTAACGTCGTCTAATTTTAGTTCTGAAATAATATTTGAATTCAACAAAAAAATATCTGTAGATCGTACAAAACATTTTCCATTTTGAATTTAATTATGATTTGAAAAAAATTGTACAATTAATTCACAATAATATAAGTTTTAATTTTAACGAAGTGTTCCGTACCATCTACGGACAATATTCTATCAAGTTCAAATTTTTGTTCAGAATCATACTTGACAGCGTATACTAACATTAATTTTGTCAAAACTTAAGGTCTTTTGAGATAAAATTGATAGCAGTAGGTAAGTAAAAATTGTATCTGTTTCAAAAGATTGGAACCATACCATGTTATAAGTAGTCTTCCTTTCAGTGTTGTCTTCCCAGCCATATTTTCTGTTAAATTCTCGATCACGTTCCTTATCTTCGCTGTCAAGAGTTAAAAATAATTGTTTACCAGACAATCTATAGTGTCCAGGGGACACATTGAAAGGTGCCTTCTCTCGTGTCTGTAACTTTCTTACTATTTTGTAAGGAGGATTGTAAGATAGCACCATCAAAACACGGCCATCGGAAAAAAACCTAATAACAAAAACAAAATATCATACATTTTAGTCAAACTATGTGTTGAATAACTTAAAAATAAAAAATAAATAAACTCAGATCTGGGTGAATCACTATTAATACAGTGGGCCATCCCTATATTCTTTTATATAGTCTTACTAACATTTATAAATAGTTTAATTAAAATGATTATTTTAAAGTCTAGTAGTTTATTGTCAGTTGTCATACATATAAAAATTAAAATCTGTAACAAGTTTTGATCAATTTCAAAAAAATCTTGAATTGAAACATCATATTATCAAACCACAATTATTATTATAGTAAATGTAATAAAAACAAATGTTTAAAATAGCATTACTAAAATTCTGAATTCTAGTTAGTTGCTAAATATTTCCTAGAAATGTAATAAATTAAGGCTATCATGTAGTGTGTGCTCTACCCCAGATTGCGGTCTACCTGCGATTACGGGACACTTGTTATATGCGCTCTACTATGCAATTTATATCTTTATTATCGTGGTAATAAAGATTAGGACTTTATTTTCCTGCATCATACAATTTTTTATCGTATATTTAGTCGTTGATCCTCTAGAAAACGGAGCAAGAAACTATGGAAGACGGCTTGATGGGCCATGGATATTCGGCTTGTGTGACAATATCGAAGGAAGGTATTTTGCTGTCCAAAAAAGAGACAAAACGACTTTGTACGGAATTATACAGAGGTCTACAATACTTTTTGATAGCTAGTCAGGGTATAATGGACTCTCGGACCACGGGTACAATCACTACATTGTAAATCATAGCGAGAATGTTGTAGATCCAATATCAAAGGCACATACTCAAAGGATTGAAAGTTTTTGGCGGTTGAAAATTGTGAAAAATATGTGTGGTACAACTCCAGATTTGCTTCATTGCTCCAGATCTTCATTAAAAAACTTTTACATCATCCCACTTATTACGATAATATATCATCTAAAATCTAAATATAATTGTAGTGCAAAATACAGTAGAGCGCATATTACAGTCGCAATGTTGCCAGTAGAGCGCATACAACAAGATAGCCTAAATTAATTACTCTGGATAAATATTAGTGTAATTGTGAGTAATTTAATAATAAGTTTTAATATTTTAAATGTTTATTGTGGTGTTCAACTTTATGTAAATAAAGAAACTTAAAAAAATGATCACCTTAAGTATCTGTAATAAACAACTTGAAAAGAAGGTCCATTAGTGTTGTCTCTGAAAGATTCTTCACCTCTTCGTACATAAGTTATTTTACATATGTAACAACCAATTGTCAGCACATTGGGTCGTTCTATGAACATTTTTCGCCAATTTCCATCATACGGGACTAAGTCGTTGACATTTGAAGGCCAAAATCTAAGTAAAAGAAATACTAATGCTAAATTATTTAAATAAAAGTAAAAAATTATTTTATGTATACTTATATAAAAATTATGATTATAATTTTTTTCATTCAACTTAATAAATAATAAAAATAAATAGGTATGACTGGTTACTTCTCAAATGTCCAAAGTATAAAAAATAATAAAAAAATTTTAACAATATAAACTCTGAAAGTAAATTGTAAAATAGATAGTTAGAATAAAAATAAAAAATAAAATTGTAATTGATTAAACTAATGAATAGAAGGTAATTAAATTAAATCAAAAACTTTAGAATTCGTTAAAATATCTTAACACAATTTTAAATACAATTAGATTAGAAAATTTTTATTTTTGGAAATTTAATATTATTAAATTTCTGAACTCACTAATTTAGAGTCTCATAAATTTAAATTCAATACAGTATACCTATATCAAGAAAATAAAGTATAATTATACATATTAATGTTTTAGGTTCTTATTTATTATTGTCCCTTTAGTCATCACGAGCACTATATACAATTAATCATCCCGCTTCCAGGCAACATCACATCAGTAATAGACCAACAGTCTTTACATCTAAAATGTCGATATTTATGATCGATGTTTCTCTAAATTTCTACAATATCATACTTTTAGGCTAGTCTAGAATGTGATCTATTTATGGAAAAATGGTAAATACTGCTTATAATATTTTAATCATGATAGTATGTAGTTGACTTGTTGTTATATTGTAGCCTGTAGGTATGTATAATTTAAAGATGATATCTAACCTACCTTGCAAACGTTATTAGCTTATTATAAAATATTGTTAAAAATTAATTTTAAGAGGATGTGATACACGCATGTGTTGTCTCCTTTATACAAGTGCTTAACATAACAAATTATACGTTCAGCAGAACACGTGTAGCTTAGTAATTTAAAAATTAGAATGAATTGGTAAAATTATTATCTAAGCAACCTCATGGGCTTATAATTACATGTAAATTTTAAAGCTAGTTATAAAAAAAAAAAAATAAAAAAAAAAATTCAATATTGAGTGTCAGTAGTGGATGACTTCTCACGTCAAGCGTATCATGTTATAAATTACTCTAACCATATAAACTTATTGTGCCCTTAAGGTATAGATTGTTTATCTCAAATAAAAAAAAAAAAAAAAGCTAGTTATGAGGATTTTAAAACTGTAAGTTGTTTGTACATCTTAAAATACTCATAACTCACTTAAAAATTAAAATATAATAAAATCCCAAGAGGTTGCCTAGATATTAATCTTACCTTAAAATTTTATAAGACGTCAATTAACTTTAATTTTTAAACTAACACGGAACTACACATGTTCTGCTGAGCACATAATTTGCTATGCAACATACTTGTAAGACGGAGACAATAAATATTGTAATGTAATTTTATGATTTGTTTCCTGCAATATTAAATATTAGCATTTAATTTTTAATACAAAAATATATTCTTACAACAAATAAAATGTGTAACATTTAAGGATATTTATAAAATTTAATGTGTAATAATGAGATATTATATAATTAAATTATTACCTACACCACTATTAATTGTAAAGAATATATTATTATTTGAAAGTTTTGTAACAGTATTATATTATAACAAATAGCATAGTTCAACGAACAGTCACCCCAGTAGCGGGTAATAATAAACAAGTACCTAGTTTTTTAAAAATAATTAAAATGCTTGTTAAGTTAACTTACTTGGAGCATGCTCGACGCCACAACTCGGGATCTCTGGCACACAAGTACCAACCACGACAGACAGCTGCACACTGTTCTAACATACGTAGATCGAGATCATAAGATACAACCCACCTAAATATGTATATAACGAGCTCAGGGGGAAGAGCTGAAAAATGAGTGGTCTAGAACACAAATAAAATAATAACAGAACAATCAAAACATTTTAAGAGTTGGATAGTGTCATACTAGTTGTGCACGTGCTGGAAAGCAAATTAGAGGTCCCAATATTCTCTGAAATCTTAAGAAAAGGTCTTCTTTGTTATCATATTCGTCTTCGCTTTTGTCATTGCTAACATTATTTTCATCTGCTAAAAAGAAAACACATTAAGTCCATTCCACAAATACAAAGTTCCAATTCTCACCAGTTGTATCCATAGAACGTGAAACTAATTCTTCATCAGCAATTTTTTTCTCAACATCAGGGTCTAACTTCAACGCTCGCTTGTAACAACGCGTCGCCTCGTAGTGGAAACCCTCACGTTCGTAGTCGACTCCCTTGCGGAATAATACTTTGGCGTCGTCCTGCAAAATAATTAATAAGGAACATTGCGGAATAATGTGGGGTCATGAGGGTGACGATAAACACTACACTGCATTACCTCTCCCCGTAACGAAACAATATTTTTGTGAGTATATAAATAAACAGTTAGCTACCTCGGAAGACGTCGTTGGCATCGTGTCCATGGCGGTGTGTCGTTTAACCTTTGATGTTGTTGGACTTCTTGTTCAACGACTTGATGAAGTTTTGACTGCGGTGGGTCACGTAAAAATCGATGAAAATCATGAGCATCAGCAGTAGCAATAGGATGATCAGCCTGGCAAGTATACGATCGTGATACAACACGTAAAGGATAAGCATCGCCGTTGGCACTACTCAGTAGTGCGTAATATTGTAGCGCGAACTCGCCGACCGCGAACGGGGAACGTCGTAGTGAGGAACAATAACAAAAACGACGATGATAATGCGGACGAGATGATAATATTACTATAAAGTAGACAGTAACTGTCTGACAGTCGTTACTTGTTGGCACTTGTCGTAGTGCGTTTAATCGGTACTCGCCACTCGGTGGACGAGGAAATGCGATTGCAAAAAAAAAAAAAAATACAAAAAACCGTCGTAAGTCTGTAACTTTGTGTGCAATTATTTTAATATTAATAATAATTATAGCCTTTATTTTAAAAGTATTATTTACTATTACATTTTGTTTGTTTGATCATAGAACATTATAGATGTGAAACGGTTTGATGTTGCTGCAATAGCGCGGCAGCTCTCCTATCCGGGCTATCTCTTATTTTGTTATGGGACTTTCGATTTTGTCATTTCGGTGTTTTCAATTTCGATGAGGTCGTCCGTCGCTCGTCAGTCGACAGTCGACACTCCGCAGCATACTCAGCTGATTTTGATCCACGGAAGCACAGCTGATGACCGAACGGCAATCAATAAATACACGGAGTGATAAGCACTTGTCCGAAAATGATAAGAATGTGAACCTACGGCGGTTAAGGAAAAATCAGAAAAAATGTTTGTAGAATTCATGACGTCATAGCATAGAACAATAGTCATAACAATGGTCATAGTCCATGAAACTATGATAACGAGAATATCGATGTTTTGTTTTTCAACGGTCGAATAAGATTTAAATTAAAAATTAATTTTGGTGCTTTTACTATAAGTTCTAAGTTTGTTTCATTATGTTTTCCTGTAAAGTTTGGGAGACAAAGTTTCTTTCCATTTTAGAAATAAACACAAGGACATAAAAAAAACTAAAGTTATTAAGTGTAACTTGTAACAATATGTAATAATTGTAATGAAAATTTAAACTTGAAAAAGACTGATTCAGCATGTCAAATGCCATTTGACGATAAATATACTGCGTCAATCATTATGTCCGTTGTGTTCAATATCTTTTCATCAACGTCTGAATTAATTGCTCATTTACAGTTTATACACAATGTAAGTATTGAGTCGAAATTGCTACTTTTTGATAATATAGATGGTAAACTAATTTATTACTCAATGTTAGTGCTGTATGTATATGCTCAAGTTATATTAATCCGTGGCTCTGGCTCAGTCAATACCATTATCGCTGGTAAATATTGTTCCTGCCTTCCTGGTAATTTTGTTATTTATTTCTGGAAGCCTACCATGAAAGCATGGAATAATAGTAGGTTGATGAAAGTAGTGCCCTGTAAAGGTAGGTATGCCAAGCCGCCATTTTTCGTCTTTTTTCTTTATTGGCTTATCACTTCGAATTTCTATGAGTTCTATAGGGTCTTACATTTATAATATTATATTATTAAACTATAATTTAGAATCTGTGATGATACCTATTAGAAGTAATTTAGAACTAAATTATTTTACTTTTAATGCAAAATATAAATCATATAGGAGGCTGTATAGCAATCAACTGTCATAATAGTGACAAGAAAGGTTTTTGGATGTTTAATTATCCTACTAATGAAGAGAGGAGAAAGAGATGGTTATTGAATACTCGGAGAAATAAATTTGTTCCTACGAAATGTTCACAACTTTGTGAGATAAGAAACTACTTTTTTAGTATTTTTGTTTTTCATTTTAATATTCTATTTTATGATTATTGTGTATTATCATTTAATGAGTTCAATTAATTATTACAGCTTCATTTTGAACAAAGTCAATCTGAAAAAAAATTGTGCTGATGGTTAGAAGAAATTTAAACCAAATGCTGTTTGTTCTGACATTGTTCAATGCCCCCAATCCTCTACCACAATTTGACACAGTGCCTCTGATACAGTGCCTTAACAAAAGTGGTATATTATGCTTATTAAAATGGGACCCGAAGATTGTCACAGAGTTCATACCATAGAACACAACATCATGACGAGTATAAATGACGATGACACACTGGCTACAAAATGTTCACTCTCTGACCATAACCAGTAACCACTAATCTCCTGACATATTTGACATATTTTGTAATTTAAGGTAATATAAGTCTTAAGTAGTTAATAATATACCTATTAAATAAATAAATTTCTATTGTGATTTATTACAGGATATACCTACATTTTGTTTAATATGCCATGAATTCCCCAAAAGGTAAATTATATAAAAATATTTTAACACCATTCGAGTTATGAAGCAAAGTGGATATTATCAAAATTTCCCAAAAAAAGCCTTCAAAATTTACATGTCCAATATGGATAGAAACTATGGATTTACTTGGTAATATATAATATATTGTACATAATATTAGTAATTTACTAATGAATATTAGATTTTAAGAATTTTTCAAAGAAAAAAGTGAAGTAGCATAGTGATTGATTAGTAATTAAAATACTCAATAAAATATAACTGAGAAAAAAAAGTACAAAATGGAGTAAAGATAATGAAATTTAGGAATGAGATAAGGCTTAACTGCTAATCTATACCTATGTCCTGTAAAATATAAGTATACAGTTTAAAATACAATTCAAAATATTTTAATATTCATAATTTATCTACCTAGTGAACCTGATTCTGAAAATATAACTTCATATTTATAAGACAAAGATTTGATTTTTCCTGAAATTGAAGGTATCTGAAACAAAACCATCAACTATCGGCTGAGTTGTATTAATGTTAATAACGATGTTCAAATATTCAAGACATAGAGCCATTATACCATGCCAATTTGTTATAGCTTGTGAGATTTTAAATAGTATCTAATAAACTCAGAGTAAAACTTAATAAAGAGAAGACCTAGTTATATTCTGTGCTAGTACCTACAGTTTAAACACTTTTTATAGGTGTAACTGTACCACAACATTATTTTCACCGAAATTTTTGTTTATCCCAATAGATAGAATATATTGTATATGGTTTTTTAATATTCATTGTATGCCCTTAGCAATAAACACATCAATTGAAATCCATGATGTATTTTGTTACACTACCCGAGTATTATATACATAAATTAATAAGAAAATCATAAACATTTTTGAAAACTAATATAAAAAAAAAAAAATCTAATTTGGAATTATATTTCCTTTAATAAAGATTATTATTATAAACTGTTTCTTTCAGTCTTTAACAATCAAATACAAAATAATAGCATAATATTGATACAACAAAATTAATAGTAAAATCATAAACAATTTTTTTCAGTCTTTAATGTAATAATTATCACACTTTACTATTTCTAGTTTTAAAAGTTTTTTTGTGTGGAAGATTATTATAGAATGAGAGTATATCAATAGGCATCACAGCTTTAAGTTTTTGCAGATCTTCTCACTTTGAAAGAGTTAAATCAATAGATTTGACGAGAAATAGCAAGAAATTTCTTAGCAACATAACACTACAAACCATGACAAAATAGATAGGTATCATCACAGTTTATTTGATATATTATGCATCCTCCGCTCTTTACTATATCATAATTCTCAACTTCTTATTGGCTGTCAATCAGATACATACATTCTACATATGTATCCATATAACATAGTAAAAAACAGCCAATCAGAATTGGAGAACTATGACATAGGCCGGAGGTGAAAAATATAATATAATAGATACTGAAAAAACTATTACAACTGTAATGATAGGTACCTATATATTTTGTGATGCTACGAACAAACAAGTTTGAAGACCGCTGTTATCAGCATATACATAGTAGGAGAGTATCGGAAACCCTAAGGTCTAAATTGTGGCGTGGGGGTGAAACTCTCTATTTGTTCACGATTCAATGCCTTATCCACTTATACAATTCCTAAATACACCTCTGAACAAAACTCACTGTATTTTAACATTTTTCAGCGCATCATATCTGAATACTATGATTGTAATCCGTAATAAAAATAAATATTGGTGTCTTGGCTTAGCGCGATGACTGTTCCCATTGGTGCAATGCGACTGTGAGTAAGTAACGCCCGCAGCTACTAGCTCCCGGATGGGTGACTAACCGGGTTCGTAGCAGTTAGAACCTTGCTACACAAACACGTGTTGCTTACCTACCGTAACAACACCTTACCAGTTACCATACCAACCTTACCAACCTCAGTCCATAACCTCTACAATAGCTAATGGCCATAGTCGAGCTTAAGTTCAATTAAAAAAAATAAATAAATAACCAAAAAGTCCTTGTTATGATTGGAATACATTAATTTAAAAAAAAATTAATCGTACATTTAATGATCTGAAAAGGATTATTTATATCATAATATAGCAATATTATATTGTGTAGATTTTAAATTTTGTCGATGGCTCAATCACAATAATATTATAGCACTCTCCAAACTTAATTAATTATATAATATAGAGGCGACTGGCGACCGTTTTGTGGAGGTTGTTCATCCCTAAAACTTATGAGATTAGCGAACTACTATTTTAGCAATATCATTATAATAATTCTTAAATTATTAATACCTTCTTTATTAGGCAATTTATTTTGCAATAATTATAAAACAAATATAATATTATTTTACAATGAAGAATAAATTATTGTAAATATGATGTGCCAATATCCGATACCGTGCAATATGGAAATAATTAAAATATTTTATTATATTCGGGTATCAACTTGTTATTCATTTAATTAATTTAATTACCAAAAATCTATATACAATTATTCAAGCATGAAAAATAATAACACGTAAAAAACATTGTATTGTGCATAGGGTGTGCACTGAATACTGAAATGTTTATCGTGTTAACAGGGTATCGATAGCACAATTTTTAATTCGTTGGATAAAATCAATTTATCTGCAAATACTAAAAATAATATTTTTAATATTCAGTTATTATCTTTATTATTATTATCTACTACTACTTATTACGTTGATTGTTAACAACAATAATAATATAACTGTAAACAAAAAAAAAAAATAGTAGAAGGAACATAAATACATAATATTTTACCGATCAAATTATAAATAAAATTGTATATTATGAATTTTAATATTTTATTTACAATTAAAAATATTTCGTCTAAATTATTGGCATCGCCGAGAATGTGCACAGTGTCCACCCTTGACTTCATGCAACGGATCTGTAGACACTAGGCACGATACATTATTAAAAATGAAAACAGAATTGAAAAATACTAGACAATTGTTTCGTGGAGTAATATATTATGTAGTATTGATTCAATTTCCATTATACGAGTTTTAAAGCGTTTTAAAATTTCAGTTTTATAGGTTCGTACTTCGTACCTATGTCGACTTGACATATACCAACCTCGACTCCGTGCAATATATGATGTATAAATAGTTATTGTATAAAAACTTTACCAGCTATTGTTTCGTCATAATTTTCAAAAATATATGTAGTTTATTGCCACTATAAATCGACTCAGTGCCACGACGGCCTTGTTCAGGGCGACTCGGAGCACGTGACCCTCTCCAAATATCTGGTTTTAGTATTATGTCAAATTTAAGTTATATATACACATGGGGAAAAATGATATATATCCGTAATAGCTATAATATACCTATATATTTTAATACGCACGGTGTATTATATGAATAAATATAGCCTCCAAAAAATGTTTACCATATAATGTACGGTTAGTTAAACATTACTACATGTGACATATTTAGTATATTTTTTACGGACATAATGCGTGATGTAATAAACGTACGTCCGACGTCGTAACATAATATAATACAGAATAATTAGGTATTGTATATTGTTATTTTTGTATTAGAAAATAATATATTATAAATATATTATTCACCCACTCGCCAGAGAACTAAAATCCTTGTAAGATACCGAAGATTTGTTTTTCACCTATATTCATGTTTATTTTCCAGTACCTAAACGAAACGTTGACAAGTCACGCATCTGTATGAGATACTAAGATCTTACCATAAAATATGCGTGTGCGAACCTCGAAAACCGTTTGTTTGCGTGATGACCCCAGTGCGCTTTCTTATAGTTGGATGTACAGGGTGATCACCAAGCATGCACCCTCTTTGTCCCACTCCCATTTTATATTTTATTAATTAATTAATTATAATTATGTTTTTTGCAGGGCTTAAAATCGTTATCAATAAAGTTGGTAATCGGCTTAGTAAAATTTTTGAAAACCGGTTATCGTTTAATTTTGATGTTTTGGTAACTGGTAACCGTTTCATTAAAGATTTATCAAACACTATGATAACTGTTAATTGTATTAAAACCGTTGATAAAGTTTTTTGGTAATCGATTACCGGTTTTTAAAAATAATTTTTTTCAATTTTTTAATCATATTTTTAAAACAGTTTATTCAGGTCATTCGTGGGTTGATAACATAACTATTATTATTACAAAATCAAAAACTTAATATGCTTTAATTTGGTCGATTTCCCTCAATTTAAATATTTATTATTTATTTTTTCTAACTGCTTTAAAATTTAAAACAAATGATCAAAATAATAGCGATATTCATAAATCAAAAAAATAAATTGCATAAAAAAATATTATTGTTATAATTTTCTTATTTATAATTGTAAAAAACCAAAATTAAATATAATAACTTTCCAAGATGACACTTAGAGTTATACATTCACACGGAACTTTTGGTTGTATTGTATATATTACAGTACCCCAAAACCTAGGTCTGCAGATCGAGCATTCTACGCTAGCCTTCGGACCGACCCTTGGAGCAAACACTACAAATAATAAATGCAGAACCAGGAGGATTTGGGCTCTGGGAGTCATAATTTAATACTAAACTATTTATAAATGTATGCAAAACAAAGTATAATGTGATAAAAACCTAAACATTTTGAAACAAATTGCTTAAAATTAAGCTTGGAAGGTCCCCTATCTATAGTAAGCTGTGGCACTGTATATAAATGTGTATATTTCTAAGAAACAAAGATCAATAAAAAAATAATCATGAACGACGACGTTTATGACTGATTTTATAATATATAGTTAAACCACGTATACCTATATATGTGATATTCACAACAGATGAGCGATACTCGACGGCAATTAATTGGGGAAAAAATTTTAAAATAGCTGGAAAATTAAATTCAAATATAATGTCATCATGATTCATGACATAATTCAAGTATTAAATTCCATGAAAAAACCGTTCATTTTTTCGGTCGGGAATAGGTTTTGGTTATAAAACCGGGATTGAAAATACGAGGTAACCGCTTCCAGCATTATAGCTCTATATAGCTCTTGCCCCTTCTATAATACGGTCATACGACAATACGCGGAAAGCTTTTCCAAACAAAGAACAGAAAAAACAATAACTATAGAGATAATAAATATTTATATTATTAATTATAGTGTACTCCTACAATCCTTGAGTATCCTCAAATCTTTGAGTATCGATAACGATTTACTTTGTAATATGGCTAAATTTAGATATCATTTTCCAAATAACTGATGATAGAAATAATATTAATATTATACATGTGTAGTATATTATAATAACACATATATAGATTTATAATTTGTTAATATAAAATGTCAATGTGTTTCGCGGTATTAAGATGATAATTAAAAATCGCGGGGCCCTGGACAAAATGTCAAATGTCCCATTTGTCCTTCCCTAGCGCCGGCACTGCGTGGCTCGTATGTTTATGTGTTTAGAGATATTCGACCTGAACCAAATGCGTTTAGTTGTGTTACTGTTGCGGTGGTAAGTTTATATTATTATGGTCAATGCAATGGTAAGCCATAAAACTCAAAAAAATCTGTACAATAAAAATACAATATACATAATTACGCCACCAGAATCTATATAGCTGATGTTGTAGTGGACAATTTTTGAATGAACGAATATGCGTACCTAGGTATATACAATTTATATTAAAAATATATAGTATAAGCGCAGCTAAAAACTCGAAATATATTATAATAAAATAGCTGGTCATATTATAAATTCATGATATTGTAAATATAATCTATTGTCATTAATAAATAGTAATTATACTGTTACTGTTGCGTGCAGGTTTGACGTCGAGTAATCTCGAACGAATAAAATAGTTCAATGGAAAGCGAGTAGTTTAAATAGTTCAAAAGGATTACAATAGTGGTTAGAATTTACGTATTATTTATATATAATAATTAACAAGTATATGCACAATCCAACATGAAATATTATAGAGGTACCCACAAATTTTTTTATAGTTTGTATATATTATAATTAAAGACCGGATTTATATTCTTTTAAAGTACCTAAAATATGATGCTAATATTCTCCAAAAAACCTTCAAATATTCTCATTATATTCTTTTAAAAATTTAAAAAATATGCTAAAATATGCAAAATATGCAAAAATAATCAATTAACATCATTATTTGCCTAAATATGCATTTTTAATTTTTTTTTTCAATAATATTTTAATAGTGAGGTATTAATTAGGTATTTAAAGTTGCGTATTGTAATGGAATATTATTGCACTTTAGTAAGAGTTGGAAATGATAAAAAAAAAATTGTAAATGTCCAAAAATTTTTTTCTGGGTACCGTAATATTAAAATTCAAAATAAATACAAATTTTTTCTCACAATTTACGAAATATTCCGAAATATGCTAAATGGGTTAAATATTCTCTAACCCATGAAATATTCTCAAATATGCAAAAAAAGAACTTTTTTCTGCGCATTCGGAATCGAACGAATCGTCCATATTTTTTACTCTCATAAGACTGCATATACCTAGTAACGATATGTAAAAACGTATAAATCCGGTCTTTAATTATAATATAACGATAAAAGCGTCCGATTATGTGTTTTGTTAATAATTTGTTTGCAATATACCTATAATAATTATGAAGTTCTATATTTGCATTTCATCGGCTCTGTACGGTCGCGTGCATACCGGTGATATTTAAATATTTTACAATGATAAAATATAGTTCATTAGTTATAACCCAAAAGGGTAAAGGAAATTTCACAACTTACATTTTTGTTCCCAACAGTTTTCAGTATTTCACCTGCAAAACTTAAACAATACATTTTACATTATATATTATCTTACCACCGACATCGGACCATAGCCCACTGCAGGTGAAAACAATGAGTGCTCGCTGTTGCCTGTTGGTTGAATAGGTATTCGATATTATAGTGATGACCAAGTGCATTTTGTATTTGGTTGAATTATTATGTTATAAATTACAGCTATTATAATATACTTACCTGTGGACGTATTTTACTATTTTATATTTTTATCTTTGAAAATTTGTTTATATTATTTTTCTAAATATTAAATTATATTTCTGTTGTCGATAGCGCTCTGACCTATATATTACGAAATACGAGGTAATCAAAATAAATAATTATTATGAATTATGAAATCAGTTTTAATATATGGCAAAGACTACAAAATGTAAATTCCGGAAATAAAGCAAGCTGTTATTTGAGCAAAATGTATGAATAAATAATTTTCCCGATAACCCAAATTATAAATAGTCAGTGTAAAAGTCGAATTGACGCAATTAATAAATCTGAAAATATTATAATTATCACTTCGAAGTATGAACTATAGGTGCAATCTTTTCAGAAAACTCTTTGTTGTGAATTATAAAAAAAAAATTGCTCCGTTGATACAACAATTTTTGCATTACAGAAACTCCCACACTTACGAGTTTACAACGGCATAATATGTCGAGAACACATTTTCTCTGAGTCAACAAAAGCTATTCCTACAAGTGCCTACTCTTATAATATACACGTAATATATTATAAACCTTGGTAAAATGTATATTATGTTGCATAAAAAGAATGTTGGCTGTATTGGATACTTTTATGACTATTATGCATATTGTTGTTCCGTAAACACGCGCGTGTGTATGCACTCATCGACACGTCGAGTATTTAATTTCACTTTATTTTTTTTAAGCAAGATTGAATAAGATAGTTTTATTTTTAATGTTTTTTTACCTCCCCTCAAACGTAATAATAAAATCGGTTTAAACCTTCCGTTAAACATGACGTATAGAAACATTGATATCCGATAACGTATTTTATTATTTTATTGATTTTTCTGTATATCATAATTATTTTTACTATCCATTGTTATTACACAAATATAAGTATTACATAATAAACAAAGAGATTATCTACCTTCTAAAAGCAAAGCTTGATAACATTATAATATAATAATACAGTAGAACCTCGATTATCCGTGACTCGATTATCCGTGTTTGCGATTAACCGTGCTCACTCTTCCAAAAATTTAAAAATAAGTATGGACTGTAGATATATATGTAGTTATAATCGAACATTTTATATTACATAATACACGATATCGACAATTATATTAATGACATTTTTCACGATAATAATATGAAGATAAGCAATATTGTACATCGATTATTATATTTATCGAATCACCTTCAGTTTGCTTTTTTCCTTCGCTATAGCCGAACGTAACGTGTGGTATAATGTATTAATCTAATAATGAGTGCTAAACGAAAACGTGTCGTTCTTTCTCTAGAGAAAAAAGTGTTGATTATTAACCGGGCTGTAGATCATGGTGAAAGTGTTCAAAAACTTGCAGATGAATTCGGCGTGGGTCAACAGACAGTTCGTGACTTAATCAAACAAAAAAATGAAATTTTCAAGTTCATATCTTGTGCAGAAGTATAAGCTAAGAAGAGAAAAATATGAAAAAGTCATCATTATCTGACATGGAATCTGCTCTTTTTGAATAGTTTAAACAGAAGCGTATTGAAGGCATACCGATTTCAGGGCCAATGGTTTGTGAAAAAGCAAAATGGTTTCATGAACATTTGAAAATTGAGGAAACATTTAACGCTTCACAAGGCTGGTTATTTAGGTTCAAAACTCGCCATGGCATAAGACAGCTGGACATTCAAGGCGAAAAAGTGTTTCAGTGTACAACGCAGATGAATCAGGTCTATTCTGGAAAATGCTACCTTCGAAAACACTTGCTGCGCAATCTGAAAAATCAGCTCCTGGACATAAATCTAGTGCCTATGTATTTTTAATATTTTTCAACTGCTATTGTAACAATATATTAGGAGCTTTGCATTAAATTTTCACGTTTTTTCACCCAACAAATAAAATTTTATTGGTATTTATAGAAAAAAAATTTAAAAAAATTGAAAACTGACAATGTCCGTAAACAGCTCAAAAAGATTCAAATTATTTTCAAAATATTATAGTGTATAGAAATTCTAATATAAACATTTAAAGAAATTTTCAAGTATCTACAGTCATTCGTTTTTTAATTACAACAAAATAAGAAAATCGTTAAATGAGAAATCGAGTGAATATCAAATGTTGTAAAAATATGAAATTCAAACACTCATAACAATTTAATTTGATTTGCTTGTAGACATTTTTTTTTTTGATAAAGGTAGACAAACTTATGGGTAATCTTGTATTACATTTTCAAATCTTAGATTTAAAAACAAAAGTTTTTATGAATTCTCAACTCAAAATAATTTGCTAATTTTTGTGATTTTTCCGTATTTTGTCAAGATTTGAACTTTAAATACTTGTAAATAAAAACTGACTAAGGATTTTTAATTTTTTTCATCTGCCTTTGAAACAATAATCTAGGAGCCTTCTATTAACTTTTCAAGCTTTTTACCTAACAAATAAAATTGTATTGATATTTATAGAAAAAAAATCTAAACAAAATGGAAACTGAAAAATTCCGTAAACAGCTCAAAAGAAGTCAAAATATTTGGAAAATGTTATGGTGTATAGAAAAGGCTAATTTAAACATTGAGTCAAGATTTCATGTAACTATGGTCATTTGTTTTAGAGTTGCACCAAAAACCAAAATCGATTTTCTCAAAAACAGATTTTGCGTAAAAATTCTCGTTTTTCCTTAATTTTTCTTTTGTTTTTAACGTCGCTTTTGAAAACTACTAGGAAATGTTTACTTTTGACCCCCTCCCCCCCCCAAAGTACCAACTGGATCCACTTTCCTATCAAAAAAGTTACTGTTGAAGAAAATCCAAGTTCTTTTACTGTCCTAAAAGGTGATGATAGACACAAAAAAAATTTTAAAAAAAACACACATCTTTGAAAATCAATACATTCATCGCTTCGCTCAGAATCTAAAATGTTATCGATGTAATCTTCAATATCATAACACTTGTGCAAGTACCACTTTAAAATGCAAATTTTGGAAAACGCTCTTAGTGCACTCTTACACGATGGTACGAAGGTGTACCGTGAAAGTTGCAAGCCTCGAGCTATCATTGTTTAGGCTCTACATATTGATCAGCCAGTGTGTCAGTCCTGCAGGAGACGTTCGATTATATTATAATATTATTGTAGCCATCCAGTTCGGCGTTGTCCATGAGACTAACTTGTGGTTATGCGAGCAATATATTAACAGGTAGTCCTTCATGGATTGCAGACCCCATGAGGTGCGTACGTATAAGTGTTGATATTTTATATAGAAGTTAGCTGGCTCCTTGTGCATTCGTTGCCTGTAAAAAATGCCACCACTTACCTATATAATTCAAACATTGTGTTGAATTCGTTGCTTAATACCCGGGGTAGTGATGTTCAAAACTAAAAAAAAAAAAAAAAGATTCAAGTTTAACTTTGATTTTTATTTCATCTTTAAATTATATCCAACCATTATAATATATTGAAATAAGCCGTTTCCCGTTAATTAATGGCCGTCGATTTATCCCATCTTAATCCCCAAGATTTTTAACACAGTTATTTTGATTTGACCAAATATAAAATACAGATCCAAAATATTATATTCAATTATAATAAACATTTAATTTTTTTGTAACCAATAGCAACCCTATAATAAAAATAAATATATTATTTGTTAGTGAGCTAAATATCATATTAAAAAAATGAAGGACCACATATCGAGATAAAATAGAGCCTTAAGATCCTTGGGATCAGTGTATAGCTTTCTGATGGTAAATTATTTTTTTAAATCAGTTAAGAAGCGCTACTCAAACCAATCTGGACATATGGACTTCAATTGTGGGGCGCAGCAAAAAAATTTAACACGAACAGAATCCAAATTTTCCAAAACATCACTCCGACGATTATCCAATGTTCCGCCCTATATTTCAAACCACTCTCTTCATAATGATTTCCATATGAAAACAATCGATGAGGAGGCACGCATTTCCTACAAATGATTTCATAAACGACTCCAAACTCATCCTAACCCTCTCATAAAAGATCTTTCCATCCGTACCCCCCCTCCCCCCAGGAAATCCCAACCACAGATTAAAAAGGAACTGGTGCCTTAACCTTCTATAAAACTTTAATATCTAACGTCCCATGACAAAAAAAAAAAAAAAACATAAAAATCTAACTAATCAATCGCCAAGAGCCACTAATGGGTGGTTGCTTAATTCACAACTTTCATATCATATATATAACTCTCAGAATATAAACTTATTATGCAAAACTGTATAGATTATTTATATCAAATAAAAAAAAAAAAAAAATCAGTTAAGCAGTTCCATGATTATCCTAAACAAACAAACAATTTGTCTTCTTTATAATATTAATGTAGATACATAATAGGTACTTAAAAATCAATAATCAATTCTATATTATCATTTATTCTATAGAAATGAATAATAAAATTTCAGTATATAATATTGTAATCTTTCGCTTTATTTTCCATTGGCCAGTGCGTCTTTTATAAGAATTTCACTTGTACAACATTTTTTATCGGGTTTCACATAAAGAAAAAAAACCTATTAAAAAAAAAAAAGAAAAAGAATGACAATGCTCGTTTGTGAGTTATGACGAGTGATTCGACCATAAAATAAGGGCGACTTAAAAATATAACGATCCAAAAAATGCGTGTAAATAATTCACGACGAGTCCACGAAATGGAGCAAATTGAATACGGCTTATTAGGTTGTAGGTAAGAGTATAATATTATAATATATGTAATTTTATAAAAAACATGAAGATAAAAAAAAAACGAATAATAAAAATGGAAACGATGTGATTTCACGTGCGTTTATAAATACAGTGCTTACACATCATATAATAGTATATCTTGTACCTGTTTTCTGTAAGCTGGAAAATTAATTTCAGCAATAATATTGCACAGGTAATATTATCATCGTCCATTTGAACAGATTAGACAATGTAAAAACTTAAATCCTCAATAAATTACAAAAACTATTATTCTACATGCGCCTCGATTATTTTTTGTAAATGGGTTTAATATTATATATTATTACATGAAATATTAACGAGTACCTATTGTGATTGCCAATTTTAATTTTCGTGTGAAAAACGTAAAATATAACAATTTATAATATTATGCAGTATTTTTGAAATTATGAATTTCTCTAATTTAATTAAAATACAACCAATTTAATTTTGTCATAATTATTATTTTTTTAAATTATTGTAAATGGGAAAGCAATAAATTTAATATTAATATAAAAAAAACAGTGTTCTAATATATTCGCACTAAATCACTTTCCAATTCATTAAGTAAGAAACTGTATGGATTTGAAAAAATATTAAAAATATTGAAATTTAATAATGTAAGTATATTATAATACTTAACTTAAATGTCTTAAAATATTCAATTTCTGAATTTATTATAGTAAAATATATGAGTCATATTACATTGCTACATACACGGAACTGCAGATATATCGAAAACATGGACCCTCGACATCGGTGTAGCTAAATTGCCTATCTAATACGCCAAGTTACCATAATGTTTGCTATTGTTTGTTAAAAGTTAAAATTTTATATTTAAATATTTTCATTACGCCGTATCATGATTTATGTTCACGAATTTTAGTAATATTTGCTATATGTATATATCCATTATGTGTGTGTGTATTATCCGACACCGATTGTACTGACAAGCTTTATAAAATCGTGAAACGATGCGCAAAAACATAACGATATTTAGTCATTATCGAATCATATTATAATATGCAACCATACAGTGTGGTATCGTCGGATTTGTCCCCTACCCGTCTCCTGTCAACAAATACTTTAAAACTTGGGCGCATATTATTTATTCGAATACTATAAATATTATGCTTGATAAAATGCAATAAAAGTAATTTTAATTTTAAAACATTTAAATCAATCGACTCTTGTAAAATATGTTACGGGCGTCTCTACAATGATTAAGAAACGCAAAAATATCGAAATTTAGTTGTCATATATATTTCGATCTCAGGTGACAAACACGGCGGAACACCCTGTATAATATTACAACGTCATGTAGGGCGATATCGTCACGCAGACTTGCGGGGATTAGGCGTTTCGCATAATTCGGGCCGAATTGGCTACGATTTCGAAATATTATCATCATAATCGTACGATTTTATGGTCATCGCTAAAAACAAACGAACAGTTCGCATCAGCTGTAACACGAGTGCCTATATATGTGCATAGATATGTTTATCACTTTATGTATATATTGTATATATTACCTACGGTTATCGAGTAAAAAATTGTACAAAATATTATATTCTTCGTATAATATACTCGTTTTTATAATATGGCAAAACGTACGTATCGTCTCCATATAACCGAACGGTATTCGTTTTATTTTTCGCAGGTTTAATATTACAATTAATATTGCCGTACCGTAGTGTTTGCATCGTGTTTTGAGTTTTTACACGGAAAATCGAGTGCTATTATTACATACACTACCTGTTATAAATAATAACAACTTCACTATTAGTCCGCAACGGATCAAAGCGAATCGGTTCCCATATTTCATCTGTGGCGGAAAAACGCGCAATTTGGACTGGTCGCTGTGGGGATTTTCCCCCTGCACAGTGTACGGTCGATTATCAACCAACATATCGTACATACAATGAAATTTAATGCCTACAATTTATAATTTATATATAGGTATACGTAATACGTATTATTATACACATTTATAAGTCGCATAAGTGTGCATTTTGTATTATTATTAGCTGTTGAGCATAAACTCCATACGGATAACCGCGTATACCGATATACCGTAACTATAATAATAGATTTTATTAAATTATTTACAATATAGATTAACTAGCCATACATTTGATTTTTTTTTTTTTTAAATTTTAAATTAAGAAATACAATTATTTAGATTCGTGAAGGGTTCAATAGTATTGCGTGCTACAGATTTTCCGGTATGTGATGTTTCTTTTTAGCCTCTACGAAATTTGGACAGTGGACGATAATGTGCTGAATATTGTTGACTGCACGATACACGAGTGGCGTAATACCTACTGAGTTCCCATATCATGGATATCGGGTAACCATGAGAGAACCTCGTGTGAGTTCTAAGCACATATATATAGTGTAGCCCATTCATTGCAGACTTATGAATTTTGACAGAGATCAACCGAGTGCTATATTTCACGTAATTTGCTATTCATATTACGCTATTCAATATTTCAAAGTTTAATGCAGTATTTATAGTTTATATATACTAAATATGTATATAATATATTTTTGCGTGTTTTTGTTTATATGCGTTTCGAGCTGCTTCGTCAGCCACATATTTATTATTTATATTAAAATATTCCAGTGTGCATATGCAGTGTTGGGAAAAGATAACCAAAAAATCATCTAGATAAGATAACAGATAATTCATTTAAAATTTATCTAGATAAAAAAATAGATAATTTGTTTTTAAAATTATATTATAAATAATGTAATTTATTAGTAATTACTAATTAGATAATATTTATTAATTAATAAATCCTTAATGCCATTTCTCAACTAAAATAATATACAATTTTAATTTTTAATACAAATTGAATGAAAATAAAATAACAAAATCAAACTGACAATATTTCAGTATTTAAAAATATTCTAATTATTATATTATTTATCTAGATAAATTACCACAGATAACCATTAGGTACATTTATCTAGATGAGATAATTAGATGATTTAATTATTTTTATCTAGATAAGATAATCAAAGAAATAATTATATCTAGATAATTCCCAACACTATGCATATGAAACGTATATTACATTTATTAGAAGGACGAATAAAGTTTAAACGGATAAGGTTTTTGGGTTTTGATGTTTAAGGATAAGTGGGTCAGAACAGATGTCAATTTTTGTTTTCTCTGTCATAAGTATAAATATTTGAACTCTTTTAAAAAGGAGCACATATTTAACTATGTAGCTTTGTACTACCCACTACTATGGATATCGAATTTGAACTATCGATTTATATTTTTATAAGCAACAGCAAGTCCTACTTTACATTTAGACTCGGATATATCAGTGTAGTGTTTGGGTGATAGGTTTAGCAGAAAATATTAGTTCATTGAACATATTTCTGTTTTTGTGTTTATTTTTTGTTGTGTTCACATAGAAACATGTACCACTATGACAGTTTGCTTTTTCCGAAGAAGGTATAAGGTTATAACTTCATGTTGAAATATGGCACTGGAAATAATATTGGCGTTCGACATTTATTTCAAGAGTCTTAAGCCTAATGGTATCTTGAGTTTATCATTTTTATTGCATATGGTTGAAAAATGGTTCATGTTTATGATATAAATGATAGAATTAGCTGGGGTTGATAAAATACAAGTTATATATATAATATAGATGATAGTGATAAATTAATTCCGAGGTAAGAATGTATTTAATTTATTTTGTTGTATAATTAATCTAGATATTTTATAATAAATTGCAAATCAATTATTAAAATATGCAGTTAAATCATTAGGAATGTGATAGAGGGGAATGATTGTTAATAAATATATAGGTTAAACATGATCGCCCCATTTGTTCTTTTAACGAATTTGTTTAAATTATGATTTTTGGAAGTACGCTAGCCATATTGTCAATTAAATCGATTTTATATAACTTAAGGAGTTTTCTGTGTTAGTACAAACTTCTTTTTTTTTAAAAGAAAATCACCCTTTAAGATTTTGAGTGGAACGATGGATGTATTGATTTTACAATGAGGTATGTCTGAGATTTTTTTTGTGATAATGTACACAATTTATAGTAGAAAAAATACTTTGATTTTCAACTTCAATATCTTTTCTAGTAGGAAATTAAATTTAGTTGGTACTTTTTTTTGTTTAATGTGTTGATTACAATTTTTAAGCTTGATTAAAGTTTGAAAATTTAATAAATGATCTCGCATAAGTTGTTCTTTATACAATTTAATTATTTTAAAAATACATAGCCAGGATTTTTTTTATAGATATTTTAAGTTCAAACTATAAATAAAGAATAACAATTATAATTAATTTGTTGTAATTCAAAAATAATTTTTGTGTAGTTTTGGGAATTTACGTTAAGTCTATATTGACTCAAAAATGAATAACACGCTGTTCATGCAAATAGGAGTGAATTGCAGTGGCACAACTAGAACTTAAATGTTAGAGGTGCTACAATTATGTGACGTTCACAGAGCCTCTACCCACATTACCATCCGACATTATACTCATTGCTAATATTTATTTTTAATTGCTCCCCTGTAGTCGCGCCGCTGGTGAAGTGAGGTTATGGACTAAAGAAAGAGTTGGCCACAATGTATTTATCACTACTTCGATAAGCTGACTTTTTTTTTTGTTAAATGGAATTTAACTTGGCATTTTAAATTTTATTAACGGTTAGGTTTTTGATGGAGGTTTATTTTACTAAGTATTATTGTACTAATAACAGAAGGTAGGTTGAATTAATTTTTGATGAAACATAGCATTTAAAAAATGAATGAAGTATACCGCGCGTATATAACTATATAGGTACAAATCTATGAAAATTTACCTACGTCAAAGTTTCAAGTCTCCATATAATATTGTTGAATTCCAACAAAACGACTAAAATCGTTTTATTCGTTTGAATATTTAATTTCGTATAACTTCGAATGTCTTTTTAAAAAAAATTGTGCTGATATATTTTCTACGATTTCTGCGGAATCCTATACAATTCTTACAGTAATATAATGTATTCGGTATTTGACCATCACCTATGAAATTATTATTTTATGACTGACCGAATTATACATTACCGGAACCGGATAATATTATTTGCATATTACAAGACCCTTATTTATTATATATCTCAGTGTATTGTATATACCTAGGTACTAGCGGTGTTGGTCGGCCGTCGACATAGTATTATTCTTGTAAATTGACGACATTGTCTACCACATTAATAATAATAATAATTATTGACGTAATTAAATAATATTATTTCGCCTCACACAACTATGTCACTCCGTGTCGATGCGGACACGTCCGTTTCACCAGCCCCCCCTCCCCCCATATTGAAATCCCCGATTTTTTCGTACTAAAAATTAGCACGAATTGATAAGACAATTATCATAATTCACATGACCTTATTTAATGAAACGTTTCAGCAACCCCCCAAAGTTTTTTGGATTATTTTTCATCGAATAAGGTCATGTGAATTATGATAATAGTCTTACCAATTCATGCTAATTGCATGCTTATTTTTAGTGCAAAAAAATCCGGGATTTAAATATTTGAAGGGGGGAGGAGGGGGGGCGCTGGTGAAACGGACGTGATGCGGACCGTTCCGTGCCTGCAGTCACATAATAATAACAATAATAATAAACTCGGACGTATTATACCTATACAAAACATTTATATCGCGTATGCATTTGTAACTATAATAGTTACCACGGTTAGCATATTATACAGTTTAGCATTCACAGGTTGCCCGTAACGCAGACGCCCGCGATAATATTATTATATAACATATTGCATTATACACGTATTACATTACTGTTTGTGTGGGTGTGGGTGTGCGCATAGAGGAGGTGATGCTTATTTTCGCGAAAAACACTCGTTTTAATTAAAACGCGCACGGAGTTAGTTTGTTATTAGGTACGCGCGCGCGGCAATACAATAGTGTGCGCCGGCTCTAGACGAAATTTAATATAATATACGACGAATTAAAGGCTCACATGTGCGTGCGAATTATTATAATAATACGAAAGCCACCAGCAACCATTCAGCGAAACGGTATTATAATAAACCTTTTTGTACAATATGCACACACATACACACACAAATATTGCCGCGTAATTATATTATAATGTGTAAGGGAGTATAATAATATGTAGGCGTACAATAAAGCACGTGGCCACTGCCTCTCATATTTTGATAGGGGTTTTGTTTTTTTTCGTTAACGACGAATTTTACCTATAGGTACGCGCGTATTATTAATTGCGCGTCGTTATTATATACCTACGGCACTAGGAAATGATTATATTATTATTATTATTATTTTCTTTGGGAAAATCCGATCGTTCTATGACTATCGATTGGTTTTAGAGTTCAAGGGGATTCGCATGGAAATTCGCAAATTTTTCACGGCGATTGCAACAAAATATGTGCTCCATAATGTACAGATACGACTAGCAGCTGTAGAACGATTTGATTGTTTTTTGCATGTTTTTCAAATTTGGCCAATCTATATTGGAGGTGCCTCGTACAAAACGTATCAGTGACATATTTGCGAAATATTGATGTTTTTATTAACCTGACCCAACTTAACAATGGTTGATTTAATAATATTGCAGATTACAGTAGATTATAATGTATTTTTTTTGCAAAAAAAAATTAAATCATTTAATATACCTATTAGCCATTAGGAGAGAGGCCTCGTCGGCATTAGCCAACTAATCGACCATTAAATCCGCCACTGATTGGAAAGTGTATTGATTGATGAATTTGTCTACGCGACTATTATAATTATTAGTTTTATATGTATAAGACGTATACTGTACACAAGTACTCAAAACTCGAATAACTCACTCTGCTTCATAGTGGGGGTAGTGTAATTATCTCATCATTGGGTACCTAAGTTACTGAAATGGATGTGTTAAATTTGAATTCGATGTTGAATCATAATATAGCACTTTAAAAACGGTCCTGAGCGGTTACCATCAGCATATTATATTTGTACATAATTATATTAAATATTTGGTGAAAATGTCACGTCTCAAAAGCTATTTATTTCTAAATTCTAAAAAAACTAAAAACTTAAAACTTGATTTAGTTAAAATCTGGTTTTGCTTATAAATTCCCGTTTTTTTTTTTTTTTTTAATGTATATATCGTTTCACAATAGTTATTTTGAAAAATAGTGGACATTTTTTATTTTTGATCCCTTAAAATATCAACTATAACTAATTTTTATACCAGAAATCACTCTCGACTACGTTAAAGATCGAAGGAGTTTTTCTATCGTAAAATTTTCTTCAGAAACCCACTGTCTATATCTTTGTAAAACCAACATCTAATGTGAACTATCAATCCTTATTATTATCGTTATCGCACTATTTCTAGTCCACGACAAGCATCAAATACACTCCTGATTTATTCGATAAGTCATGGTTTTAAGCAAATATTTTTCAAATGCAAATTTTTACATTATCAGTGATAATTTTTATACAGGTACAATAGTGTATTAATAATTTATGCTTTCCTGTACATAATACGTGCGTACCTACTGACGTACTGTGTAATAAAAACACAAAATGCACCTATTTGGATTATTTATATGTACAAATAACATTTTGTGAGGGAAACGTTCAAATCCGGAAAAAACAATTTCTGGTACAGTGTTTCTTTGAATATTCGATCGGTTTTCAAACCTTCGTGTCTGAAAGTCTGGCATAGTAACATAAAATAAATAAAATATATTATACTATATTGTCATCTGTTTTCTTTGCGTCACGTTTTATATACGTACACTCGAAACAGTACCAACCATATAATATTATATAGGTGGTATATGTGTTAAATAAATGTGTTTGTCTTTATTTCGTCGAGGTGTATAATACGCTGTAGCATATCATCCAATATCCCGAAGACTATCGGTGTTTTAAATGTCCCGATTCTCATTTGCAGATAGGATAGGTATATCATGGCGACAAAAGTTTCCAGTTTAAAACTTTTGCGACTCGATGCCTTCTCCCCTTTCGAACGGAATTCAAGATTTTTCTCATTTATATATTATAATATATAATATATACCTACCGCGGGAGCAAACTGCTGCATTAGGTATTTCGGTTTATTCTGTTGACATTATTTTTTTTCATTAAAATTATAATCAAATTTTAACATTTGACCAGAACACCATGGAACAACAACAAACTGAAGCGCGCCCAAAACGATCGAAAGATTTTCCGTTCAAAACATACGTTTAGACACGCAGGTACTTACACGCAGTTACACGATTTTTTCATTTCAACACGATCCCAAATTTCGAAATGGTTCGATGCGTATAATCGTGGGTTCCACATCGAATGCCGTCGGGTTGATATCACTGTTGTTCTATTCTGTGATATCGTTTTCAGCGGAGGGTTCGATAATTTTATTCAACAACACAAAACTAAATTTTCGAATAAAAACTCAAAGGCGGACATCAGCCACTGCTATCCGAGTCACTCGCTCAATTCAATTACAATACAAGTACGCGCTTTGACTTGTGAAATAAATGAACCTCTCTGGCACAGCGTCCGACCGAGATTCGTACGCCAATTTATCGTTATTAAACGTCGGATTATCATTTATAATTACACGTAGCCAGGCACGTAGGTACAGTGCAATTTAATATTCAAAGTCGGCTTGATTGAGTTATCGATTCATACACAACGATACCTAACGCGATGTTGTAAACCGTACTATATATTAGGTAATGTAAATAGCATATTATTCGATTGATTTTATTTTAAGGCTGACTTTGGACGTTACTCTTATTAGAACGACGGTCATCGTGTGGAAATGATTACTTCGTATGCGAACTCAAGAAAACGGCAAACAGTATCTAGGTACAATAGATACATTCAACATTTTCAAAAAAATACCTATGCTAAATACTAGATATTTCATATTTTTACCGTTAGATACAAGTTAAATAGATACTTAAAAAGAAATTGTTTTTGTATGGAAAATTGTTAAATGTTAAATATTTCAATATTAATTATTTAAGGGGAAATATCCTACTCTAACTATCAACGACATAACGGCGCGCCGGCGACTCGCAGCAAAACAAAATTGAAAACACCAAAACATTAACATTAATTACCTAACGGTTGAACTGGAGACGAATGTAACATTTTATTTGGTATATTCTACCACGGTTTATAGTTTGTTTGATATTATATTCAGTTTAAATCAGCTTTGAAAAAACGCGCGGAAAAAGAAATATTTGAATAAACTGAAAAAAAAGATACAAAGATACTAAATAAAATTAAGGAGATACAGCTTATTCTTGTATATGATAATAATATATTCAAAATAATATTGTGTAGCTTGTTAACTATAGGTAATATATTTATTTCATCTCTTAACCTACTCAACTGCTCCACTATATAAATTACGAATTCTTTGATTCGTTTGAATTATAATGGATTACGTTCAATAACTTACTAGTATCTTACAATATTATTATGATACATCACGATTCAGTCTTTGTATAGAAACTAATTTAATTGTATGGAATTGCATTAAAGTACATCAAAGAAAACATTGAACGTGCAAATTGTACGCAACAGACAATTTAAGACAATCTGAGAATAACGTTTTAATTCAGTTCTAAAACCTCTGTGAATATAAATCGGTGGGCACTTTGATACGGTTGTTAATTATTGTAGGTATTCATTATTATTGGTATTATATAAAATATTAGTGCATAACGTATTTGATAAGTACGTTTAAAAAATGTATGTCTATTAATATTTTATTTTGATTTGAAAAATTAGGCCAGTTAGTATATTAGTTTTACAATTATAATAGGTACCTATCTAGTTTGTTATTTTTTCTTATTCATTTTTTATTTTAAAGTATATCATTTTTCGATTGACTTTTTCAAATGACGATCAGACGCGTTGGAAAATATTTTTTCATTCTCTTATACATTCTGATCGGACTAGTACAGGAAAGTTGTATTGGTTTTTTTTTTCACAGATAGCTCTTTTGGGGCAGTGAAGTGCTAAAAAAGGTCCACACAGAGTCATTTTTGATCGGGATACAATCTTAAAACAAATAGTTTTCCGTATATTTTACTGTTTTTCATTAGATCTGTGTAATTTTATTTTCTAAAACTATATGTTCTGACAATTTGTTACTTTTGGTATACGATCGATATATTATATTATATTCGATTGATTCCGCTATGTTTTATAATATTAAACTATTTGAGCACTCTATTCGCCCGAGTTACAAGAACATATACAATATATAAAAAAAAAAAATAAAAACAATAAAACGAATGGTTTTTTGTTTTCGTTCAGGATCTATAAATAATTGAAAAATAAAATATGTCAAGAGGAAACGTGAAATCGTGGAGGATTGTAAAACGATTACGTCTCAGCAGTTTTCGCTCTAAGAATGAAGACTGAACATCACAATTCTATTGGAATAATAATTATTAATCGTGTACTTGTGTAGGTATCTAAAAACGATCGGTTACCTATAACATTGCACGTGGATACCGCTCGTTGTATGGTTGTGGAACAATATATCTTCGTGAATCCAAATAACTTTATACCTAATTGTGTACCTAAGCAAATCGCAACTGCGGCGTATTTGGTGATTTGGTCATGTTTGATTGGGGGAGGGGGGTTAACCAAATCGTTATACCTATTACCCCCCAACATTTGTATGGGTCATAAGCGTCTATTGTGATGTGTATAATTATGTACAATATTTATGCACACTTGGAAACAAATGATTACATAATACTTAAATATTCATACTTACAATTTATATGGGTAGGTATTACTCTTTATTGGAATCTATATATGTATATGATAATATTACAATATATAAATGTATATTTATACTTTATACACAATAGTTTCATAACGATAAAAGATTCACTCTATGTGATGTCGTGGTTAAAGTACTTACTTCTTCAGATTAATTTTAAAATTCTTATGAACAGCCAACATGGAAAAACCATTTAATCGATTCTATGGAATAAAAAAGTAGAGAATTTTATTTAAAATGCAATTTCTACCACAGAAAGTTTATGAAAAATATTGGACATTTTTTAACTAAGGTTTGACTTCAGACATAGTGTTTCTTAAATATGGTTTCACTCTTCTCAGAATTTAAAACAGATGATCTGTTTAAGATGCTGACACTGGTAAAGCGTGCGTATCACTTTTAGGAGAAAATAAATATTGGGGCAGATGTCTGTATTATAAATTTCTAGTGCCTCGAGTCCGGCATTTCGTATTTTTTCATATCGTTGTATCTTAGTGTTTGCCACAGTTTTAATTCCACTCTATAGAATCATTAGAGACCATGGGAGAATAAAATAAAATAAATTCAGTGAATTAATTTTCTTATTTTTCAGTATGCTCATGTTTAGAATTTGTTATTTTTAAGGAATATAATGTTTTTAGATAATTAGTACACTTATACAACATTATACACCGTTGCTGATGTTCGTCGTCGTTTCACGATAAAATATTTTTATTTTTTTATTGATTTTTAAACTCGGCAACTATGGCCATTAGTTACAATTTAAATTGAGTTACAGTTTTTACAGTTTTATCAAATATATTTTGTTTTTTTAAGTAGTACAACATTAAAAGTAAAGATAATGGTTACATTTATAGCTAGTTTACATATTATTATTAGATTAAATTGCAGATACCTCTTGATTTCAAAAATGTTATCATCATTATAGTGTTCTCCTCGGTTTTGGGTCTAACCTCAAAGGATGTATCTCACCCGATGTTTTTTCGATCTTGTCGGTATTTGAAGCATTCGGTTATGATATGTTTCACTGTCAACTGAACCCCACAGACTTCGCATGAGGGGGGTTCTTCCTTTACCAGTAGGTACCCGTGCGTAACTCGCGTACCTATGTCCGATTCTCAATCGGTTTAATACCGATTCTTTTTATCTTTTTAAAGAATTATTTATCCACCTGATGGTACTTCTTTTCATTGTGTTAAGTTTGGTAGTTTAATTTTTCTACGTATTGACCAATATAGTATTGGTTATATCATTTATGTGCCTTTTAAGGTTGTTGTAGGAAGGTCATGGTATAGTCTTAAACTCTTAAATAATAAAATATTATTTGACCGTTCAGTGGTTTATATTTTTACCACAATACAATACATTTTTGCATTAGTCTTTATTACTAAGTAATATTATCTTCGTTATGTACAGTTAGCATCCCGATTCGGGTTATTAGTATTATCTCTACAAAGTATACTATAGCAGTGTTAAAAAAGTATCTACATACAAGTGGTGTGTGGGTTTTAAAAAAAAAAGCAATTGGTGGAGTAGGGATTACACGAAACCAAATACCACCCTTCCCCACGTAATTTAATTCGCTGCATCTCAATAGTTATATCGATCAAGGGTAGATGTTCATTTATACACATTTTAATATTATTATAAGCGTTATTGTGTTGCAGCAGCTGCATGTGAAAACGTTTGTCTACCACACCCATTACATTATATATTATTATGTACAACGCAAATCAAAAAGCACAAAACTAATTCTCTATAGCCTATTATAGGTATCTATATCAGTTATAAGGCGGAGAAGAGTTGAAAAGTTCCTTCTGTTTACCTGCTGCGTGGAAACTCGGATATTTTGATTATAATATTTTATATTAATATGTTTGGAAGCCGGAACCAAATGGATCGAAATCACCGCTGTCGTAGGTTCCCATATTTGCCAGTCGCCACTAAACACAAGACCAGCTCAGGACTTTGAGCGCGGATGATACTTAATACATATTTTTATCGGTAAAAAGAGAGGAATACCGATGACGGAGCAAAAAAAAAAAACAAAAAACACTCGTCCAACCTTATCTCATACACACGACAACGACGACTTTAAACGACATATTATACACATACATACAAAATAATACGCAATACCTACATTTATAAAATCGTTGTTATTATATGTGAATGTAGTTCTCGGTGGCGGTGGATTATTGCGTATTGTACGGAGTGATTCTTTTATCGCGAACCAGGCAGCAATGACATTTCAGTAAGAATAGTTTTTTAAAAAAATTACAGAAAACCGCGGGACAGTGTGAAATTGTATGTGGTAGAAAATAACGATATTAGAATTCCTTATACTTCCCGAAGACCCAAGATGTGTTGCCCGGTGCTGCACTCAAAATGAATCATCCTGTATACAATCAAGCACATAAAACACGACGAGTGCACATTAATTTCTTGGGCTCAGTTGTCGCCGGCCCGACAAGATAATACGCGCACACCGTATATTATATACAGGCGGTTTCGTCCTTATCGTGGTGGCGGAAAAAAAAAACCGCCTCCGGATTATATAATCCGCTGTGAAAACGTCGCCCTTTATAATATATAAATAAACTGCGCACTCCGGCGAGTACATAAATCATTTCGGAATTAACGGAAACAAACAAAAATACAATTCCGCGGATTACTGCTGTTGCGCAGCTGAAGCCACGATCTCCTGGCGCCGACGACGACTCCACCGCACAGTCGCGTCTACCTTCGCGGGTGTTATATTGTTATACCTATCGCCTCTTCTACCGTCTCCTATGCCACCACAACAATGATGTACGCCTGACACCAGCCTAAATTAAATAATATATTATATTATACAGCCTCCCGGCGACGTCGAATGACCGTGAGGGGAGGGGGGGGGTGGTCGTATTATTATATATTGTATACAATATAGTAATGATACAATAATAATAATAACAACGACAACATAACGACTCTCGCTCTCTGTCTGCCTGTGTGTGGCCGTCTCTCCGGAAGTGCTTGCTGTGCAGTATTCCTTTATTGTCCTATCTCTGACGCGTCGTCCACGCATACCGTTTATTCTATACACCAGTCACCAACGTCGTGATTTTGGGTTTAGACCGTGACCGTGGTACCGCTAAAACGGACGGGAGTATCTCTTCCGCCGCCACCGAAAACATTGTCCAAACGATCGCATAATCTCCCCGCCACCACCAACGTGAATTTTCCGGTCGCTTATAAATTCCATACCTAAAATTCTGGACCAGAATTATTTACATTTCGGTTCTGTACCGAATAAATATATATATATATATAATCCGCACTACCAGTCGTGATACAGGGAACGCTGACATTTTTAATTTTAACGGGTTAACCGCTATGTGTATCATTTTTGGTACACGGTTGATTTGCCATTCGTGCTAACCCAAAAAGTAGCGAACATGCATTATTTGCTACGGACCTAAAACTTTATGAAAAGTTTTTTTTTTGATTTTTTTTTACCTAAAAAAATGAATTTATAAGATATCAAATGGGCTGGTCAAAAATTTGTTTGTCTGGTGGCTACAAATATTTTCCTGTGTTAAAATCGTATTTACGTGTACATAGTAGGCACACATAACACTTTTTGGTAGACTGTGTACCACTATGGTACACAAAAACTTATTGGCAAAACACAATGTACCAAAATGTACATTAGCGCTTTTGGCAATGTACTAAAATGACGTAGCAGTTAACCTGTTAATATCTTAACGTCTCTTCGCCTTTTTTTAACGTCTGTACGATGACACTTTATTAATAATTGATAATTACCAATAAGTAATAACTTAAGTTCTTATCTTTCCAAATATGATTACTATAATTATTGTTATAATACATTTTTAAATCAAATATTCAACTTATAATAAGGTAGGTACCTACTTATTGTTCTGATATTATTTGGAGAGTAAGTATCCCAAAAAAAATAACACCGCATTAATAGAAATAGTATTAGCATTTGGCAATTATAAAATGTAATTTTTATAACCATACCTGCTACTACCATATTTTTAAATACCTACCCACCTCAGTCTTGTATTGAATAAAACACAAAATACTGAGTTGTTCTGTTACAGTATCTACAACATAATTATTTTTTCTTTAATCGTGTAATTATATCACAATTGTTTGTTTTGAATTAAAATGTGAATGTTAATTTAAATATGTTATCATAACGCATAATCACCATTCACGTTAAAATGATTAATACTGAACCAAATGCATTACCAATAACCATGGACAATAAAATATACCTGTGCCTATTTTTAAGTACTTTTATTTATAATTCAAAAATATATTATAATACAATATACTATATCTCGAAATAAACATTATAGTTTTAAATATTTTGGATACATTTGCATTGAGATTGAACTTAACAAAATAATATTATTTTCAATATTGATTGACTAGTATTTAATTAAAATATAACACATTTATTCACAAGCTTATCGTCCACGATATTTTAATTAAAATTACCATATAACATTAATGTAATATAATCAGATTAAAAAACGGCCTCGCAAATTGTTTAACTATTTGAGTTTTGGAACTTCGGCATTGTATAATAATATAAAATAATAATAATAATATAAAATCAATAATAATAACGTAATGCACGTTATATACAATCCGCCTTTTGATATTAAGTATGCAATTTCTGTAGAATTATAAAAGTATTGTTTAGTACTTTACATCTATCTAAGTATGTTTTTATTGACCTGTATCTGTACCTAGTTGATATCTGCTAGGTAATTAAAAAATAATAATATTTTATATTATATTATATCATATGTGTTGGTTCAATGACAATTACAATATTAAAATATATTACGGTCAATAGTCTATTATTTGACTTGCAAGGGAAATAAAAATAAATTTGATTAAAAATTTTTTCTATTTATAAAATTACCTCAAACACAACTTACAAACACATCAAAGGGCAAGAGAACACTCAAGTTATGAAGGTTTTTTTTAATTATTTGAGTTCGAGTTACCGCGAATCGACTGTATATCAGTTAGATCAATTTATAAAAGTGTTAAAAATAGTAACTTTCAGAAGAAATGTATTTTTAATACACGAAAATAAAAACATTACAAAAATAGTGTGCTTCTAATATTATTATTATGTGCACTTGCTTGAATTTTTTTTTGCAAACAGACTGGCTGTACACGCGTATGTGTATATTATTATATAAATTTTATCCGACGTCAAGAAAATGAAAAATATAATAATATATTCCTACGTGATATTATTATGTACGTGAACGATGTGTATGTGTAGCACTAACACGTAATCGTCGGCGTGCTAAACGGTTCCGGAAAGAATCGTTTTTATTTATTTTTTTTTTCGATTACTCGCACACAAAACTCGTCGAACATACTATAATGCAATGTACGTACCTGAACGTAATATTACTACCGTGTGGTTTGAAAACGTACGAGATTTTTCTCGAACGAGGGGCGGGGGAATTTCTTTTTAGAGAAATAAAACGGAAACGCTGTCATTCGCAAACTCGACGTAATAACATCATCGTGCTGTATATGGGCGCTATACGCACAACGTATAAAATGGCGGCCGGGCGTCTTAATTAAACATAAATTAAACCGTTATGTGATATTGTATAGCCGCACACAATATCTGAGAGGTCTGCGTGTAGGCGCAATTTGATTTAAATTTTGCCCTCCCCCCCCCTCCCCCTCATCGTCCACCATTCGTACGACTTAATCGTATACACTTTCGCATCGATCTCAATATATAACAATTACCTAGAAATTTTATCTATATTATTATTCTCATAGGTACATTTGTATTATTGATAAAATTCGATGATTCTATCGAAAATTTGGGGGTGCTAATATGAATTTTGGGTGTGCTAAGCACCCCCCCCCCCAGTTTTAAATTCGCGGGTATCGTCTTTGACGCCGTACATAAACGATGCACGAAATAATTAAATTTCGTTCGTATATGGTAAATGGCTCGTTTATAGATTTTTGCGTGCAAAGTGTATAATAATAATAATAATAGAGTACTTCGGTTGAGCAAACGGTCTCGCCCGGTCGAATAACAATCATTATTACATTCAGCTAGTCAAATAATTATTCGTTAGAATGGCTTCAATGTTGGTGACGTGTATGAAATATATTGTAAACTCAGTCGCCCAATATCGGATCGAATAATAATAACCAGTTTGGACTACTATGATGTGGGTCTCGCAGGGTATCCATTCACGAACCGAATATTTAGTGTGGAATAGTATTAAAAACAATAAACAATCTATATTATTTTAATATGAAATCGGTGTAGAATTTATAAATCAGATTAAATCTTAATGTAACTTAAAATAATACAACAACATCATTATGATGGAAACTGAGATAACATTTAGGAGGTATACCTACGGGTTTGAAATAGGCTAATGAAATAGGTCGATAATTTTATTGTTGTCGATTGATTTTCGATTCTAGACGGAACAATGGATGTATTGACTTTACAATGATAATCTTAATATTAAATAGTAGGGTAAAACCGGAATATTTAAGCAAAACCAGTTTTTTACAAATTCTATTTTATTTTTATGTTGTAATAAAAAAATTATAATGACTTAGAGTTAGTCCAGTGTTTCACGTAATTTTTTGTTTTTCCTGATTATTTTGTGTTAAAGTACTTTTTATTTCTGATACCAACTATATCCAATTAACCACCCTTAGAGTTAATGATTGGAGAAACTACTATAGAATGGAATGAGTAAACAGACAAGATAAAAATACATCATCGTAAAATCAATGAATTCATCGATCCGCTCAGTCGCGCAGAATCTAATAATAATATGTAGTGAATAAAAATGTAAAGTACATCGGTCGGTGTCGTCGTAAAATATTATGTAGACACCAATACGTTATAAATATAAGTGATAAAAATAACGAATAAATAAGAATAAACATTTTTATAAGCCAGATAGGATATCGTATCAGAGATTGTACATTTTGTCGTCGGAAGATAGTGATGTAAAAGTACTATGGAATTTTAATACAATGGTTGTAGGAAACGAGTTTATATTAATATGTTCTTGAAAAACAATAAATATTAAATCGTTGTTTAGTTGTATTTTTGATAAAGTATTCCGAGTGTGGCTAGAATACAACTACAGAGTTTGACGAGAACTTTTCAAAATATATCGATGGCTATAATATAATTGGATATAATCATTATGCATCACTTTTGAGTTTTGACTATAAGTATATTCCAATTGAATACCTTTTGAATTTATTTATTAATTGTTATACTTTTTATGTTACGTATTGAATGCTATTGACAGTTTAAATGTAGCTCTAATAATAAGTTTTTTTTTTTTTTGTTTAATTAATTTTCCTTAATAATTATATAACATGTATACAATTTAATTTTACCGGAAAAAATTACAAAAATTACATTTACAAGAATAAATTGAAAAAATAAATTAACGGCGCTAACATTCTGAATTTTTCTGCTAAGTACCAACTAAACTCGATAGATAGAGCTACTTAGGACGTTTATTATTCAGCTCAATAAAGTGTCTACTGATAGTCATTATAGAACCTTTTTGGAAACTACGTGTGATTTGACAATGAAAAATTAAATTTGAAGTTTGAATGAAGCTGACTATACTATTAAAATATTTAACAAAGTAAATATTGTAAAGTTGTAGTAAATCCAACAGTTATTCAGTTTCAAGAATGGAGGAACTGGCAGATATTTGAATAGTAAATATAATTTTTTAATTATTGCCAATTCTTCAACTTATTGATATTGAGCCGTCTTTATAAAAATAATGGTAAATATATTAATATATTATCATATTAAAATTGATTGTCCTACTCACCCAGTAGACACGTTGTCTGAAATATTGTTTTTTTTTTTTTATAAAAATAAAACCAAATACATTTTATAGTTATTCAAAAATGTTCATGAAAACATATTTTTTTTTAGCTTAAAACCGACTGTAAATTACATTTTGGACAATTAATGATTATTTTAGATTCTGAGCGGAGCGAAAAAATGTATTGGTTTTACAATGATGTGTTTGTTTTATTTTCTGTCTGTCGGCAACATATCGGATAGTAAGCATACTTCGATTTTTGAGATTAACCTAGTTGGTACTTTTGAGAGGTTAAAATCGAAAATTCCAAATAGTTTTAGAAAGCATCGAGAAAAACTACCGACCAATTACGAAAAACCGCTATAAATGGGATTTTAATTTCTAACGATTTGTTTTATAATTATCACTATAGCAACGAATAAAAAATAATAATATTATAAGGACTATGCTAACCGCTCAGAATCGTTTTTCAAATACAACGGTTTATCATTATATGCATATATAACACATCCATTACAACTACTTTACAGCAGAGCGGTACCCACTTGTCCACCTTTTTTTTTTTAATATTATATATAATATACCTATTTATTTTTTTTTATTACTATTTTTATGTCTATTCGTTTGATTTTTTAGAGTTATAAAAATATTATATTTGATATTTTAACACAAATTTTGATTGTTTAGCACAAATATTATTATTTTTTAGTAATTATTTAAGAATGTTTTATAGGAAGTTTTTAAAATTCTGTAGAGTTGTAGAGTATAATACTAAAGTCTTTAGTTCATTAAAATATGCCCTTTAGTTATTATTGTTTACTTTTTCGATGAATATTATAATTTATTGTGATCACAGTTAATATGATTTTACGTACGCATAAACAATACGCATGCACGTACTCTCTCTCTCTTTCTCTCACATACACACACAATATATAAACATAATATACTATACTATTATGTACACACTACACCTATAGGTACGAGCATTTATTTTTAATGCATCTATTGTTTGGACATACCTATTATAAGGAAACCCGAATCAGATTACCAAACACAATGAAACCTTTTGTACAAAGTACATATAAATAAATGGCAGGATTAGGTTTATAATCATTTTTTTTTGTCTTGTAAACACCAAACTACAAACGTCGATGGGTCGATCGTGAGAAAAAAGTTCGGCCGGTCTTGTGTTCCTATCAACAATCAAGATATGATATTGGCATATAGCGTGTTCATCAATTATTACTTCAAAAACAAAGATTAGTTTATTAATATTTGTTCTACAAACAGATCACCATTTCGGGTTTTATAAAGTTTACATAATTACATTACTTTTATCAAAAAATGATTAATTTTAAATGGTCATGGATTTATAGTTTTTGTTACAGTTATAAATACTACCCAGGTAACTTCTAACTATTCAAGATTTACCCATTGCGATATCTCCTGAGATAATAGATATAATGTTATCATAAATCTGTTTTCTTTTAAGTTTTATTAGACTCACAGAGACAATGACTATCTGTATTTAATTTTTTAATTTAATTTAATTCAATTTTTATTTTTGAAACAATTAAAGATGGCCATTTTATAAAATTTATTTCTGTAAAAATTTAACTTTTCAACATTTATTTTCATTAATCTCATGATTTTTAATATTTTTTTTAGTCTATAGATAAAACGGCAAAAACCTGGTTTTTGTCCGGGCGGCGAGTCCTCCTCTACGGCTATAGATAAATTCTCACGGAACCCCCTGTTTATTATAATACAAGCACTTTCTCAATCTCATATCGGTCATAATATTATGGTATAATATATTTTTGATAAATATTAAGAAAATCTTTGAACGCTGATGTTTTAATGACGGATTCCCGCCGTCGTCGTGCCTGCTCGAACAAACGTCGTCGATGGACTGCGTGGATTTGGGGAAGAGGCTTGGACAAGCTTGTCATGTGGGAACGTTATACAGTGTTTGCCCTGAAAATGGATATTTTCTATGGTTGGATATTTTCTGGACCGAATATACGCCGACCGTCCTTGGAATCCGACTGCCGAGTCAGATGTTATCATTCTGAATGGTGTTTTTGATCCAGTTTGAGTTGATAAGGGAACTCTGGCGTCGCCTGCTGGCCATCGGTGTTACTTATTAGTGTCCTTATGTTGTCGGGCAAGCAATCGCCCGGACACATATACTCATATTTTTCCTCGTTTAGGTGTGATTGTGTGAGCGCCGGGTGATCAAGTATGAGTGCTGGTTGACCGCACGGGAATTGTGTAAAAAGAGTGTCTTACCTTCCACTGGTGTATTTACGGGGGGGGGGAATAAAGGGCATCAATCCCCCCCCACAACAGTCTGTATACAATGAGCAAAAATTTTCGGAGTCCTATAACTTAAGACCTCTAAATTTAAAGATGGGGCTACTGGATAAAATCAAATCCCCCTACCTCCAAAACAAAAACCTAAATATACTACAGGTTGTTGCGTTATGTATATCGTATATGCGATTCTCAATCGGCGGATTTCACCTTAATGTCGATACCAATTTGTTTAGATTAGTGGTCGTGTTTATAATGTAAGTATTTGCCTTAAAGAACTGATATTTATTTACGCTTGGTTTTCATGGGTTTTGGTAGTGTGCTTGTTCGCGTTATTTACCGTTACATTGTGTTAGAGTGTAAACTAATAACATTATCCGATATCCATAGTATAGAGTATAGACAATAATACTTACTATTTAATATTTATACATTATCGAATAGCTTTTAGAGTTAATTCTCTTTTCGTAGTTTCGATTTTAGATTAAATATTATGTCGAACTCTGCTGTTTTGCAAAATTAGAGTTATCATACATTTTTCAAACTTAGTTCCAAGCCAATTTGAAAATAAAAAACAAAGCAAAAAAAAACGAAACACGGTGTCTTTTTCAGTATCTACTTTAGTACTATATGTATAGATGCTGGCACAGAAAATTCACTATAATAAAGTGCTGCTGTCGCTGTTGCAGGTAAAATATTGTACAAAATACACACGTATCATCGTTCCTGAAGTGTAATATTAAATGTGTTAATTAACGATATTTCAAAGAAATTAAATATTTGGTTTGTAAATAATATAAAACTTTCTTCAAACTTGCTGTTTTTTTTTTATTAAGTTCATGACAATTTCACTATTTTCATAACAATGTGTCCATAGTTAAGTGACCTCTTCGGCTAAATTGAGTTACGAATTATTTAAAATTTAAAACTATTTACTTTTGATTAGTGTATTGTGTATATTATAGTATATTATGTTATTAATATTATTTTAATCCAATAAATTGAGTTGATGCCTGAAATAAGTGCTGAGCTATATATTTAATTTATTTGAGATTTATATATTATTTGTAACTACTTACATAAAATAATATATTAATTAAAGGTTGTCTTTTATTAGAGCCGTGGATATATTTTACACGCATTATCTATTTTATATTGTTTATATTAATTATATTACAGAAAATTTTATTTTTTATAGATATCTAATACCTCATCACGAAATAATGAATATTTATAAATTTTTCACACATGGATTACTGATTACGCATGTAATCTATTCAGTGTTGACGTATTCATTTTATCATGTGGATTCTTTGAAAGAAAATTTAACCCGAGTCGTTGATAATTAACAAATTCACCAATATACCTATAGTGGATATTAGATTAAACATTTTTTTTTTTTAATTTCGGAAATATCTATATTGTTTGTCTTTAAGCAATTTGTCAACTGGGTATTTGATATAACCGACAAGAGGTCACGTTCACATGTGCACCCTCGCGCGCGTCGGACCGACACTGTTATATGTTAATCGAAACGTCACACAAACACTAAAGACAAAAGGACGAATAATTCGATTTTCAAAAATGCCGTTATATTAATCCTATTTAAAACGGGAAAAAGTTCAATGAAGGACTATGGACTTCTAATAGATTTTAATTGGTTTTGTTGATATATATATAGGTATTCATTTTACTAATGAACTTCGTTGAACAAAGTCAATAAGTACTACGATTAATTATACTGCTCGTACACCATAAACAGTATAGTGTGTTACTTATACCTATATATATATTTTATTTTAAACCAGTAGATTCCGATAAAATATTATAATGTCGTTTCACTTAGCATCACAAAAAAATGGTATGCTATCTGTGAATATATTGATCTTAATTGTTCGGGTAATGCAATTTTCTTTTACCGCGTCTACAAAACTGAATACAACTTTAGATAGTTAGATTCCTAAATTAAGTATTCCTATAGGTTGTCTTCCAACATCAGCCATTTAAAGCGAACATTAAGAAATAGTGTTTGAAAAAAAATATTATTACCATTTATTACTAGTTAATAAGCCAGAAAACTAGATTATTTTAACCACTTTTACTGAAACTGTAAGCTACGTGTTTAATACATTTAAGGTAACTAAAATTTAAATTTTCCATCTAGGATCAACAGATTATCAAGTAAGTACCTTTGAAAAAATAAATAAACTATTTTTAGAATCATACATAAAAAAGCTATGAGAAAGTAAATAATAAAATACATTTCTGTATACCTAATTAGAATGTCACAAAAAATAAAATAACAACAATAATTGTCATTCTATATCCTCTATTCCGTATGATTTTTTTACAAATTATCTATACAGACTGATTAAAATATTTTGGTTAACATTATATATATTTTTCTATCAAACAATTTTGTTTGTCTCCACCGATAATATTTGATATTTACCTACTTTGATATTTTATAATGCATAATATGTTATTTCGAATGTTTTATGACTATTATGAGCAGTTACTGTTGCGTTTAATGTACAATTCCTAAGATTAGGCGTGCAAATAATTTATCTTAAAATAATATTATAGTTATTATAGGTACCCAAATAATTATTACAGAAAATCGTTATTTTTTTTTTTAAATTCATATTGGGAAAAAGTTAAGATTTATATTTTACACATACATACGCGTAAGCACAACAAGAATTTAATTTGGCAAAAAGGCATTTCGCGTAAGAACGTTTTTCATTATATTCTTGATGTATTTTGTTTGTCGACAACGAACGCGTCGTTTGGGTGGTCTACTACGCTGCAGTGTGATAATACGAAATGTTTTCTCTGTGGTTATAGCGTTATCTAAACACAGCCTTTGATATTCTTGGTAATTGACGTCCGGGGACCAAGAATCAAACACTTACACGCTCACACAAATACTACAACTATGCGCGGACAATAGTGACCAATTTTGATGTGAACGGCGAGATAAAGACGACTGTAGGTCAGCTAGGATATTGTTGTCAGAGAGAGAGAAAAAGAGAGAGAGAGAGAGAGAGAGACTGAAAGTGTGTGCGGTATCCTCGTCTCGAATAGTGCTATTATTATTATTATTATTTTGGGATCAAAACAGTGGAGCGTCGCATTTCTCGGTTAGATATTGTCTATGGCATGACATGTAATTTAAATAAATTGTATGAAACCCGTGGAGTTTATGAGAACCACGCGTTAATGAATATGGCTTGGGTATTCCTGCTGTCGCGGATCGGGACTGTGTAGCGTATCATAGGGATAGTGCATGAATATTAAAAATTTCTGTGAACTCGAAGAAAAGTGCATTCTTTTTTTTGTTTATTGTAACAAGGAAACACTTATTCTTTCCCCAGAAAGTTTTAGTTATTAATAATGTAACAACTAATTCAATTTTAAAACCTAAACTTTTTGGGAATTTTCCCTTTTTTATTGCAATTTAAATTGCATTTTCATGATTTTATAGTGCATTTCATTTACAGGCCTAATAATTATAATATACGGATTAGATACCTATGTAATATTGTCGTATATATTGATCAACCAACGTAATTAATTAATACATTTTGTTAATGCGTATTTTTATGATCATAAAATTTAAGGGTAGCTACTGGTGGAAAATTAGATCTACGAGTAGTTAGACACTTTCAAAGACTCTTTACAAAATAAGCGTGAAAAATAAAAAAAAACAATGAGGAAAAACCAAATTTCCAATCTAAACGGGTTTTTGGAAAAAATGATTTTGTCGTACTTAACCTATTTAAAAATGAAAAACTATAAGCAATTGTAATTTTTACCAAATATTTTTCTTATATATTAGATTTGTCTAGACCTGATAAAAATTGAAAAGTAATTTGGCTAATTTTTTCTATTTTATGAATATATCTATATTAATGTACTGTTGACACATCATTTTTATAATAATAATATGGTAAAGTGTAAAACTGTATTTTACTGATAATTTTAATGGTATATTATTTTAAACTGTGTAAACCATTAAACTTTAATCGCAATTAAAATGTATTACGAAGCTTGACAAATTGTTGGGATTCGATAAGTTGATTTCATAGCAAATAGAATTTCAGTAAAATTTAACGGTTTTTTGTATAACCCTTAACTGATTTGCAATTCTAATGAATACCATGTAGATTGACATAAATTATTATATGTTAAACTTTTATAAATTATAATATGGTAATTGATGTGGTAGTTTATAGAACTTGCTGAGGCAATGGTATACCAAATAATATAATTTCCCATCAATACATAAATATCATAGGATATCGAATACAGGAGCAGAGGTCGCATAGAAAGTGTGTTCGATACTAATGGCATGATACTATATACAGTTGATACTTGATGATATTTCATAAAATATACTGAGTAATATAGTTACCCACTTGAATTTTTACACACAGATTTATAGTATTATATAGGCTGATTCCCCAACCATGCACATTGTACACTCCTTATTTTTACCTTTAATGATTAATTTATTGAAATTCTGATTTTTAGAATTTTTGAGTATACCGAAGTATTCTATGCCATGTAAATATGTAACAGCAGTGTCTTGTGGAAAATACAATATAGTATCATAGCCAATAGTCTTTTAAACGAATAACAAAGTTGAATGACTTAAAAACAACTAGTTCAATTTAGATAATTTTACATCGAAATTAAAAAAAAATTATTTGATAAGGTATGTAATATGAAAAAAAAAATGTGATTCTTTTTTCTAAAAAAAAGAAGAAGTTGATATTGATACAGGACACCATTTAAATTGTATAAAATATTTAAGTCTTTGGAAATATTGCCCTTATATTAACTAGGTTGGACTTAAAAATTCTAAAAATTAGAATCCGAATAAATTTATTATTAAATGAAAAAAATTGTGTGATCATGCTTGAAGCATCACCCGGTATACAATATACTCATAATGGTTTTGGGGCTAAAATACAGTGGATAACGGAATAGAGAATTAGGCCAGGCATTAGGCTTAAAGTGACTTTTGCGCCTCCAAGATGTCTTAAGTACCTACTTAAATTAACATACATGTTTAAAGGGAAAAGTTTAATGATTTTGAATCCAGTACACTACAGCAGGCGATTAAGTACGTATGCTAGGGACTAACTATAATTTCCCAAAGGAAATAGCACTTGTAGGGTCAAAAATAATATGCGTTAGAAATTGTTATAATCCAAACCTTATAAAACCATAATTATTATGCATGTATTATAATATATATATGTATAAAGTGGAGCGCGTAAAGTGGTTCGGTTAATTGCACGACACATTCCGTTGGATCCTAAGACCTAATAATCGTAAAAACATTTTACTTTTTACGTTCACAGCAATTTAACATACACGAAGAAAGTTAACACCGAATACGGATTGTTGGTGATAATAAATTATCACCAATCATGTATTAAACATGAGTTCACAATTAGAAATATAAATTCATTAAGTACCTAGTTAATATAAATTAAACAATTACTACTTGAAGTACGTATTTGAATATTTCTCACATAACTAAAATATCAATATACATAAATAGATATTTTTTTCTTTGTTTACATATAATACAATGTAGTATTATGTAAAAACCGTGTAGTTGAATAATAATAATTTCTAAAATCATCTAATTAATATAATAAGTAATGCAATAATCATATACGTTTTTTTATAAGTCAGTATACTTAGGTTATGGTTATGGTTAGGTATGTCATTATTTTGTTATTGTTGTAGCCAAAGTGTAATTTTTTTTTAAGAATCTTAAAAAAGTTACTACCTATGTTTAATTTCTAATGGTAATAATATATTGTAAAATTTTGGAACGATGTGTAAATATGTGGATTGTGTTGATTTTATGTGCATGGTGGGCACTTTAGTATTAGATATTTGTCTACAAGGGCGCCCATCAATCAGAACCTAGGGGGGTGACAATATCATATAAAAATAACTAAGAATCAACAAAATTGATTTTATTAAATAACAGAAAATAAATACACAACATAGATAAACGATTAACCAATGTAATCTAGTTTATTATTTAAAATTACAAAAAATTACAATCATTTCACATTTGTCTGTACCCCCTAATTGGCTGACATTCATATTTAAAAATATCATTGTTTAAGTATTTCATGTGGTGGTTACTGAAATGAGTCTTTTTTTTTAGAATCATATTTAAATTTTTCTTTAAAAAAATCAAAAAACTTTTAACTTTTTTGAGTTTTTGAAATCATTTAAGCTTCTTTATTATACTTCTTATGTATTTTCCGAGAAAAACAATTTAAAATTGTTTAAAAATAACCGAAAAAAAATGTATTAATTTGGCTTGTTAGGAATATAAACGAGCAAATACGATCCCCGGTGTTTATATTACTAAGAAATATGATACAAAGGAGAAAAATTATTTTTGGTTGTAACTAACTAACCGTGAAAAAAATAATAAAAATAGAAATTAACTAAAATTCCTAAGTTTTTGTTAGTAGGAAGTGTCAAAATATATCATAATTAAGCAGAGGTTGTATGTAAAAAAGTAAAAATAATGAGAAAAACTGAAAATAAACATCTTTTTAGAAAATCGTTGAAAAAAGCAAAAAAAATCACTTTCAAATTTCATAATTGAACGTCTTGTAACATGACACACATCTCCATAGCGCTCTGCTAGATTTTATGTCAAACCATAAAAAAATGCAAATGTTATAAGTCCTGAGCCTGATGATCATCTTTCTATATTATAAATATAAATAAACACGAGGTCCTCAGTTTTAATAATTACAGCGATTGATTAGGTTATATTTATTTGTCTATGCCCCTATCTCTGTCACTAGACTATCCTTCTATTATATTATCTCAATTAAATTAAAAATAATAATTATAACAGAAACCTAATATTTGTTTGGAAATATTCTACTTCATAGTATGTTTATAATATCACATGTGACAATTCACGAACAAAAATAAAGAAATATAGTGCTATAGTGTATGGAATTGTTACAAGTTTGAAATTAAAATTAGTCAAGTATATAATTATTATTATAAAATGCGCATGAATGTGTATAATAAATGGTATGGAAACATTTCCATGAATTTTTAATATAAAAAATTGAAATAGGTAGCAATCTGTATAGCAAATTAGTATACTAAGAACAATTATTTCGTAACAATTGCAAAGAACAAATAAAATATTTTGTTTGTTTCGTTTTCATATAGTTATCGTAATGAATCTCTAATTTAGATTAAGAATTATGTTTATACAAAGTTGAACGTAATTTGTTGTAATAAAAAAAAATTTACGACCTTCATCTTACTTTTATGATTGTTTAATTAATTTATGTTTCTTTTAAAACAACTTCTACAGTTTAATTCAATAAAAATAAGAATAATTCTACGATAAATTATATAATTTTTTTTTATTTTCAGTTCTATATAAGTACTGTTTATTTTTATACACTATAAATAGGGAAAGAAACTGCATGGTCAACGGAGTTGAGAGCTTTTAACTGATGGATTCACTCTTTGGCTATTATTTTATTTCCCTGCAAATATCAAATCATTTAAATTTAAATTGTTTGTAATTTCTATTGCTGTGAATTTATTTAATAGCTAAAAATTGTTTTACTAAAACACATCAAGCACTGTAGAAGTTGCACGCGTGCCACACTATGGACGATGCATGTGTCATAATTATTGTGATTAGATATAAACTTAGAGTCACAGTTACAACAGTACAATATCAATATTATGTCTAATGTCTATTGTCTATATAATGATATGATATCGTTGTACAGATAAAATTGCATACGTCTGCACGCATGTATAGGTTTATATTATTAGTATACAGATAGGTTTCCATATTGTAATAAGCTGCACTAATAAAACATTTTCTAAATCTAATCTTTTATTTTTTTTCAGTGTGTTATGAAAATAATTCTAACTGTACAAAAACATTTATTTTTTTTCGAAATAATTTAATTTTTAAAACTAGTGTTTCGGCCATATCCCATTTCCCATACCCAATCTTTGTGTGCTACAGTGCATCCAATCCGATACGTTTTAACCGGTTCGGTTGTAAAATAATATACTACACTGTATGATTACCTAGTATAGGTAAAACCTATACATACCAATAAACTATACGCAATATAAAATAATTACTTATTACGCGTAATCGCAGCACTGCTACACATTTTAAAACTTGTGGTGATGTACTCGTGATGTACAATAAATGTACACGCGATGGGATATTATAATATATTATTATTTTGTATTGACGACTCTACACTGTACCCGGAAGCTGCAAGTGTTATTGAGGTTGACGACGTGGATCGCCACGACGTTTTTGGAACGTAATAATATATATTATAACAATATCGTAACGCCCAAGTATAGCATAATAGGTACGTGTGCTCGTGATACCTGAAGCTATATTAAATACCTCTATGATTGCGAAATTACTGTAACCGCCTACACGGGCGAATTCAAAGTTTTCAAACGGGTACACGCGACTGGGGGGCTTTTGACTTGCCCATTACGATACAAAGTGGGCCGTACAATATGATATATTATTATTATTATTATCATCAACAATATAATAACGTCGTGACGTGTATGCAGGGAACATTACCGAAGACGTATTAATTAAACAGCGTGAGCGACGTGTAAGGTGATAATGATTAATGACTAATGAGATGATGTATTACCTATATTATATTATATACTCCTGGTTGCGTTAAAGGTACGCACATATTATATTATCTTACGTGGTCACATAGTCATATGTACGGACCACTGGATCAGTTGAGTCTATCGATTTTACTGAGTTCGACGTTCTACTCAAGACGAAATAATTATTTTTCGCTGTAGCCATAAAAATATAATATAATATCATAACGTCATGATGTTATCGTGATCTAAACAAGTCATCTAAAAATGATTAATGTTATTTTCTGAACGTAATAATACCCGACTATATTACAGAGCAGTGATTGGTTTCTCCAACTATTTCCATGGATGAAACGACCGTAAACTATTTTCGTAGATCGGGCGGGTTAACAAATTTTAGTTTTCTGTCAATTTTAACGATCATTGGTAAAATCAAATGATTCTAATCCGACTTTTTTCATTGACACTCAAAACTCATCTTAATTATTATCATTGTACTATTACCAGTTGAACAAAAAGTTTTATTTTTCATAAAAATGTAATGTCGTGTGCCACATTTGAGACTTTCTAGACCATATGGGCCGTTGGATGATACCTAAAATAACCTAACCTCTTTAAGACTCCAAAAAAGTCCATAATTTAAAATTAAAAGTCAAGAATAAAAATAATATATTCTATAAAATAAAAAATAAATTTATACATAATACGTACATTTAAGTTTGTTTGTGATACTAAAATATTTTTCATATTATTATATTATATGTACGGGTGTCTATTATTCTAGTTATATCCGTTTTTTAGAGTAAATTCGTGTCAATTTGTTCATGTATTATTATTAATTTATCATACGTATTATTGAATAATGAGTGGAGTATGTTTAATTTTTAAATAATATTTATTATAATCAATCAGAGACCTTTACTTCAAAAAATATATAATTATATTTCAATATTAAGAAGACGCCACACGGACATATTTTGTTGTATCCATCCTATACAAGTGCGTAACACAACAAATTTACGCTGAGCAGTTAACGTTTAGTTCCGTTAGTTTAAAAATTAGAGTGAATCGACCTATTATGACATCTGATGATAAGAACATTATCGGTTTTCGTATTTTAGTTTTTGACAATAGTTCAATCTTTTAGCAAGTTATGCGTATGTAATATAGCGTAAGTTGAAAATGCTCATAACCCACTTAAAAACTGAATAATCGTAAAAAAAACCAACTTACGAACACAAATAATGTTCTTACAATCAAGTTTCATACTCTGTCGATTCATTCAATTTTTAAACTAACGGAGTTAATCGTTATCTGCAGAGCGTAAATTTACTATATTACGCACTTGTAAGTCGGAGACAATAAAATATATCCTTGTGGCGTCCTCTTAAGACAATAATAATTAATATTTATATTATAAATGATATAGTAACATTTATAACACGGCGTCTTGTATAGGCAATTAACCTACAAATTCTACTTTTCCGGTATCAAAAACTGTTATTTGTTACGCGCGGCTTTGTTGAAAAACACGAAAGTATGACATAAGGGAGTAATTAATATTATAATAGCAGTAGGTTCAATATTAGTGTACATACACAGCATTTTAATAATATATTACTATGAAACAAATTAATATGATTTAAAGAAAGTAACTGCAAAGAATAGAGCCAATTGTTTTTTTTCTTACAAAAATATGTTTTTGAGCTGGGTATAGATATTTTTATTTTCTAACCAATTTTGCGTAACGCTTTGTTTATCACCATAGAAACGAATACAATGTAAAAATTATTTAATTCCCACTAGACACACATATAGTTGTATATTAGTGGTACTTATCGGTTATTAATATACCTACATACATTATAATTCATACATTTTCTTTGAAGTGGAAAATATCGATTAGCGACTACATTTGTCTTCAATCTTTGCTGTAATCATAACTTTAAAAACATATTAATAATTTATGATACATTGTTTTCTTTTCCATACTTTTTGCAAAATTGCGTAAAAATGTCCTATTAATAAATTAAATATTACTTAGTAAACAGTTGTATTATTACGTATACAGTACCTAATGAGTTTTATAATCAAATCGTGTTCATAAAATATAATATATAGCAATTGCTACAGGTACCAACTCATAAAATCTTTTAGAGAAAAACCATTTTTTTTTTTTTTTTTTGATTCGACGTCAGTACACATCACATTAACATACATTATTTCTTTAAGATTTTAATTTAGTTACAACTTGCAATATAGCTGATAAAAGACTTTAAAAAAAAAAACGCTTACCAAGGCAGGGATTGGCATGTAAACTTTCTTGATTTTTAATTTTTAGAAATGTATTAACTGATATCACACCCAAGTGGTATAACAATTTGAATCCAGAAAAATGTCGGCGTGAACGCCCGATATAGACAATAGACATCTCGCTATGATTATAAAATGCGCGCCAAACGTGACAAACATAATCTTTATAATTTTAAAATATTATTCACAAACGTTTTAACGTCACTTAGAACATTTGTAATATTTACTAATTTTAGACATTCGTACACATATCAAATATACACGACATCTGACGGAATAAATAATGAACTATTCACATTTCACTTACAACGTTTGTGCACAATGCGCACCTCACTCATTTTTCAAGAAAATTTCACTGATCACACTTGTGCGCTACGCCATGGAAATAAATATTTTAATAATTACGTAGAATAAATCAACAAAAATATTTTGTAATTTTTCAGTTTTTTCAACCGCGCATTTATCGAAAATCAACAATCGGATGATATGGTAAAAATATTTACATCGATTTATCGATTTATGATTGGGGCATTTCATCATGTGGGGGGGGGTAATTCGAGTACAACCAACCGTCCACCGCAGTGTATATTATATGCTCGAATATCGCCCTTTGAAAACGCCCGGAGGCAATTCGAGTACAAAAACCAAGCCACTTAAATTCGGGAGGCAGTGTGTGAAAATAATAGTGCAGTGTAGGTGTAGCGCGACTTGAGCGTGATAATAATAATATTCCTTTTAAGTCGTTTGCCGCAGGAATTTGTTTTCGTGACGGTTAATTTTAATATACGGTGTACGGGAGTTGCTCGCACTCTCGTACGACATATTTATCGTTGCTCAAAAATATTACACGCACACACGCACACGCACACGCGCGCGCGATCAAACGCATATTTTCAAAAGGGTTACGAGCGGCTTATTTAACGAGGCAATATGCGTTCGCGTTCGATCCGCCTGCAACCTGGGGCTTAGCTGCGATAATGCCCTTCGGGGTCTCTCGATTAAAATTTGATAACGGCAGCGGCACGGTCGACGTATAATATTATGTATGACCGAAACGGGGGGGGGGGGGGGGGAGGGAAAGCGGTTTATCGGTCGAAATTAGCTCAGCGCGAATTTTCGCCTTGCAAACCCGGCGTGTCCGATCCGGATCGGTTGCGTGCGGACAACGGCCGTGAATTCGGATATCCGGGACGCGCCATAATAATAATAATAATAATATTATAGATCCGTCGGGCGGCCACCGCGTTTACCGCAATGTACATAATACGAAAATAATGCTATCATAATTATGCGATGCTTAACATATTTTTATACCGTACCAAATGCACACTATAATATTGATGTTGCAGTGTGTTCGGTAGCTACGGTATAATGTGTTTTTGTGACGTGTACAGACCACGCGATTTCAGACTATTATGCGATAAACGTAATGACGGCCTTACGTATAATGTTATGCGCTTTGACTCCGGTCCGGCTTTACACTCGTATAATAATAAAAAAAATACATATTAATACAGTAATAATAATGAAAGGTCTGCAATATGTATAAACTATACACACGCAGTATCCGAGCTTTCAATCATGTACGGGCACGCGTGCCTCGTGCGGCTTTTTGTTTGCGGGAAGTCGCCGTGTCGGAGATCAAAGGGAAAAGTCAAGGTTACCGAATGGAAATATATTTCGTCATTATTTTAGAATTTAGATCCGGGACGTACCACTATATTATTATACTGCTGAGTGATAAAAAATCCGGCAAAATTGGTTTCGTCATTATTGAGTTCCGAGCAGCCTGCATATTACAATAGAACATATTGATATTAATATTATTGTGTCTTTTTAAAAAAAATATATATTTTACAAAAGAATAACATACGAAATATCGACTATCGGGGGGTTCACGAGATTGAGATGATTATGAAACAAATATGAGTCTCGGTGAACAATTTTTCCTCTTCGATACGTGGAAAAGAATATGCCTTAGGTATAGATATTATTGTCGTTGTAGTTACATTTCTAAAATGTTCACGTAAGATTTTATTATTTTAAGTTTAAACAGACACTTGACTTAATATTATATGAACTGTAAATTGAGTACGAAACGTGAGAAATATATACGTACATGACGTATACAATTTCACTGTCGTTACACTTTCTTAATCAATTATCATTACATTAAAATATAAAAAAATTGTTATCGAACAGGTTTTTTTTTCTAAAAATTAGTCTAATGGGTTTTTTGATTTTTCACATCATCCTAAAAACATAATTTGTGTGCATTTTAGACCTCTACTCATATCATGTACACTATAAATAACATTTATCGTGCATATGACATAACAATAAAAGCATACATTATTAATGTAAATTTATCGACTTTTAATGAGACGGTTCGGTTAATTTTACCATCACCACCGTCGTCGCTGCATTCAATTTACGGGATCTTTCCGATCATAAGATTAAAGTACTTTGGTAAAAGAATACAACTTTTTTTTTCAATCATTTTGGTACACCATTTTTATTTTTACCACTAAGTTTAATTTGACACGTTGATTGAATAAAAAAAAAAAATAAATAATGTATGCAATTAAAGGAATCTAAGGAACGGAACGCAATTCGAACGTCGTTGGATTTTATGATCAAATACGTTATCGTGTTTAATTTATAATATTATATTATTTCCATACTGTATTCTATATAATTAAAAATCTGACTACTTATCTAACAAACTTCAAATACGCCTATTCTACAAGATGTTTATTTTCTCGCAATACGCGCTAAAGCGTGGCATGTAAAAATACTCAACGATCAAAACGAGTTCGCAAATTGGATAAAAAAAATTTTTTCATTTCCGGAATAATATAGTAAACGGCGTAAAGCCTTTTGCCATAACCACATCATAGTCCATACACGTCATAATATTATAAATTATGCAAATCTATAAACGACGTATTTACATCGTTGACTTTTTCCGGTCCTCGCAGAACAGCCACAGTCGTTGTACTGCAGCACATCTATCATGACGTTATCCTCTCTCCATATTGGATTCTATCACTCTCTCATTCTCCACAGCCACACACGACCTTTCGTTTCCGAATCGTCTCAAACCGTGTTGATGTCCCACACAATCGGGCAACGACACGCCGACCTTATTAAATTTATCTCTTATAGATTACGAATACGTGCATTACACTATTCCAATAATATTATAATACGTCATACTATATTAATTATTACACGCGGTGTTTGCAGCGGCGATCGGTAGTGTAGTAAGTATTGTCGTCGAGGTATAGAATTAATTTAGGGGGCCTGCTCGTGTGTTTTTAACAAGGGGCAATATTTAGGCAATGTGCAATTTTCTTGCCGCCGCCCATTTGTGTTAGTCGTCAATGATGAATGATGTGAGTGTGATTGTATGCGGGCACCGGGCTATGCGCGTGCGCACTTGTCAACGACCAAAAATAAAATTCATGATTTTTACTCGAAACACGCTTTACAGGAAAAACTCTCTCGCATCGTATAGAGTGGTCTGAATTGATTACTTTTTTTTTTTTTAAAAAGAGAATATTATTTAAATTATTTTCTACGGGGCGCATTGGACTACGATTTTTAATTTCGTTGCTTAAAACAAACATAGTGAAAATAACAAAATCTCGTGAAAAATTGGTCGTATTCAATGTCGTGTTATAATATGGTTTGGAAAACGAATCTTAAGAATCCAAGTTCAATCCGCCCCGTAAGAAGCATTTCTTTTTCAAGAAAAAAAAAAAACCATTAAAATCGGATCACGATGCGTGAGAGTTTTCCCTGTAAGGCAATATGTTTTTGAGTACAAAAACAGGCCCCTATTAACTTACAGCGTATGTCAGTATGTATGTGTTTAATGCGTAAATACATAACAATTAACAAGGGGCGGCGGGGGAAATTAATGCCTCCTTTAGAGAACGGCACGTTCAAAGTCACTGCAAAAGCCACCGTCGTCGTCCACGCATGTCAGGTACTCGGTCGGGGGATGGGGTTGAATGTGATATTAAAAACCCCGGAACGCCCTTAGCCCGGTGACTTATCGCAGCTCAGCAGTCTGAAAAGCACCTCCAACTGCACGGCTGCACTCGGCTCCCTCGAGCTTCCCGTCACCGGATTAAATTATATCTCTCGACAGTCGGAAAAACGCGAGTGGTGCCGATAATAATATTGTCCTCTTTTAACACGCTGACCCTCTGAAGTCACAGCAGAGCGCGATGTCGGCGTATTCTGTACGTGCAGTTCTTTATTAATAATATTGTCATTATTATCGTCGAGCGTGTATAAAGTGGCGTGAGAGGAGATGGAGGACGGAATAAATACGCCGGCTGACCATATATTTTTTTTATGAACACGGTACATTAACTTCGACACCGAAAACCTTTCGTAATATAATATGCTCTCTGCGCTGCCGATGAATGTAAATAATATATTTTATGTTAGGTATATGCGTCAACAGTTCATGTCGTTTGCCTTTTCCGGCCATACTGACGAATTTTTTTACTGTGTTTATTATTATAGGCACCTATGATGCTCACGTGAAACGAATCTAGATTTTTAACCGTTCATTATTGGTTCAATTGATGGTGCATTAACCAGACAAAAATCTAAATGGCCCCAATCATTTTCTTGATCAGTTTAGAATCGATTTTTATTTTATCATGGTACGACTAATTCAAAGTTACTTAATATATATCATACTAATTTTATTTACATATGTTTATTATTGTTGTACCCATATATATTGGGTACGTACACAATCCAACACAATAATGACCTGTATGCACACAGGAAATCGTATTGTTACTTATACAGAACTCCTTAAGTCGATGCGTTTCAAATCCCTTAAAAAAAAAAAACCATTTCGCTTTTTAAAATTATATTTTATCGAATCATACTGTTGCTGTTCTATTATATATGTAAATAAACGCCACTGATTTACTATGAAATTTTACTGTTTTACACATTTTATGCTTTTTTTCTACAAAAAGCCATAGGTATTAAAAAATATGTATTCAGTTTTCTAACGCGTTCGTGATTCTGTTTCAGTTACGAAAATAAAATCTAACAAAAAAATCGACAACATGAGGCTAAAAATAAAAATATAAAAGAAATTAGAAAAGTCAAACATTTTTTTTCTTTTAAAACTATAGTTTCCGAGTAGCAGCAATAAAATAAAACACGACATTTATTATTAGTTTAAAATATGAAAGCAAACTTTCTTTTAAGAAAAAAAAAGTTTTTTTTTGATAATACACTAATTATGGGCAAATAACTGCCAATATTGTTGCACATAATACGACAAAGCTATAATCAATTCACATCTTGCGATATTCAATTACTTCAAACCATATTATTTGAACAAAATGTTTTAAAAACCAATAATTGGACAATCTGCAGCAGAGCATGAAAAAATAATAACAGCTAATGCGGTTGGCTTTCTTGTTAACCCAACTAAAGTTTATACTTTATTCGTTAATTGAGGTTTTGGCTATGGAAAAAACTTATCATGACAATAATATTACAATTAAAATATAATATTTTTATACTACGTGTACACGCGTATACATTAAATAAAATATCGATAAGTAAAGTTTAATATTTAATTGTGAAACACTTGTTGTAGAGCGGAATACTTTCCTAGTCCAAAACAAACAATGTAATAATTATTATAAATAAATAAAACAAAATTGTGTTTGATTGCAAGTAAGTGTAGTTTAATGTGAATGTATTTAAAATTTTTTAATTTATTTCAATTTATTATTTATATAGTTAACGTTATTATATTAAGGACAATTCTATGTCATCTTGTTTTAAAAATAATTGACTTATTGATTTTTTGCAATACATTATATTGTTATTTATTAATATTACTTACTATATACGTAATAAAATTGTTCGATTAATATTTTTAAAATCGATAAAAAATAATGGTAGTATTGTTTACATAGTATCTATACACATAATAGTATAATACAAGACAGTTATTTTATATTAAACAATTCTCCAAACTAAATATATTGTTTTATACAATTATTTTAGTACGCAAAGTATATTATGCGATGGTTTTAATTTATCAGTGTACCATAATATTATTATTATAGTTTGACTGTTCCTAGAAAAATAAAAAAGCTATGGCACATTATATTTTATTTTTTAATAAGCAGTTCTCCGTATTCTGAACAGGCGATTTCTACTCCAGTGACCAAATAAAAATATTATTTTTTCTTTTTTTCAGCATGCCTGTCATTTTGTTTGAAATTATCTCTAAGCTGTCGGTTTGTTCTCAATACAACATTTTCTACATAAATCGTTTGTTACAAGTCGTTAATTAATCAATTTCGAATGTTTGTTTTAGTGTACAAAGACATTCATTTTCCAAATCACAATGACAACGTCAACGTGATCAAGTGGAATAGGATTCGCAAAAATAAAAAACAACTATAAACATGTATTATTTTATTAAACAACGAATTTATATTGACATAATATATTGGATGTGGAATATGACAAGCATTTATTCATGTGTGATTTATGAATGAGCTGCTGTGTTAATATGATTTCAATCGATTTTTATTTCATAATTCAATAACAAAATACTTTGATAAAAAAAAGAACAAAATTACATACAAACACAAATTCCGATTTCCGGGTAATTATTTTCAAAATTAAACAAGACCTAAATAGCATTGTATTAAAAACAAAATATCTGTATGGTATTTGCAATATTAACCTCAATAATACATTATTTATAAATCCAATTACATCTTTGTTTACTTATCAGCTGATATAATTGGGTTAAATATTTATATTAATAATAAATAAATTGATTACATAAGACGTTTGTATACATAATACTAGTTTATTCTTACTTCCTATTGTTGTAATACATTTATTGAAATGAGTTAAAATCAAATAAATAAATACATTAATCGGTTACATTTTATAACTAGTTTATAAATTATATAATAATTAAATTATGTTACACATTATACAATTAACTATTTAGAATTTGACATTAAAATACAATTTAATTGTTTTTCATTATCATAATTAAATCAATAACGTGCAAATGAAATAATATTTATTATTTATATTTAAATCTATTTAAAACGATAGTTGATAGTTGAATACAGTACAATATTATTAAACTTGGGATTCAACTTAAAATAAATAATATGAATACAATAAATTACATAAATTTACATAATAAATGTATATAGTTATTGCGATGACTCGCACCAAATAATTAAAAACTGCAGCTAACTTTCTATACAATTTGTAGACAACACCAATATTATTGAGACATCTCTGAAGGGCTGTTAGTAAAACTAATATAGTTTCTTATGTACCAAATAACATTATAAGGTAGATAGTATTGAGAATCAATAGTTTTTTTTTTATTTGCTACTTTGATAATTATTTTATTAATAATAAATTATTAATAAGCAGAAATTACGCAGCAGTGCAGTTTTTTGATTACAATTTATATTATCGTGAAATTGTCAAACATAATTTTTCTTTTTAAAAAAAAAAGTAATTTGTATTCCAATTAGTTTTGACGTTTGAGCTGTTAAAATTTAAATGTACAAAATTATAACATTAATATATAATATATACCAACATTAAATTGATATAACTGGTTATCTATGTAACTAAAGAATTATATGATTAGGAATAGGTTTGTTTTTTGTTTGGCGAAGAATATATTTCAAATATAAAGACGGATGCGGAAGATTTAAAAAGGGACGATAGATGGTCATGGTGGTGATGGTAGTTGACCATAGTCCATAAAGCTCTTGAATCAGAGGATCGAGCTCAGTCCTTTGAGGTACCAAGTTGATATTGGCCTAAACGTTCCTAAATATGCCCAATATGATATCATGAATGTCAATAATAGGAAGGTGGAAACAGCATATTCCTTGTTGTTAGAAAATTGGTTAATAATTTATTGTCCAAGTAAACCTTAAGGCATACAAGTTAACAAGGCTGGGCATTAACGAGTTAAAAAGTGAAGTTACTTTTAACTAAGCTACTTAACGATTTACTTTTTTTCTAAGAAATAACTTCTATCTTAACGAGTTAATTTTTTTTTAAAGTAACTTCTAATTTAACGCGTTAATTTATTTTATAGTCACGTTAAGTTATTTTTTTTCTTTGTACGAACCCCAAAGATTTATTATAGCATTTCGTGTAGTAAAAAAAAAAAAAATGATAATAACAATAACTAATATGTTAAATATAAATTATGTCTGGATTTTAAAATAACGTATTTAAATACAAGTAGAGACCTACCATTGATTAGATGTACTATAATATTATAGTTACTGTATATTTAAACGATGCTAATAGTCAATGGAACTATGAATGTCAAAATATACGAAACGACTCATAAGAAATAAAGAATAATATTTTATATTATTTCTTATTCACAGAATATAGTATGTCTAGATATTAAAGATTAGTGCCATGCGGGTAATTTTGTGAAAAGAAAAACATATATTATCCAAATCCAATATCCCATATACGTTTGTAAACTGTCAGTTTTAATTAAAGTTTGTTGTTTGTTATATTTATATTCATTCGTGGAAATGATAAGAATAATTTTACTCGGAGTGAGAGAGTGACCCATTGTATTTACTATAACCGGGTGGATTATTATTTATTATTAAATATCAGCTGATGTCTGGAACGAATAATAATCATACTTAATATATAGTCTATATTTAAATGACCTGACAAACTTGGTACTGTAAAATTTAAAAGCAGGCATTCGTCTGTCGACTAAAGCGTGTCAACACGTCAACAATTTACTATTCTTTTTACACTATTTTTCTGATTTAAGAGTAATTCGCTTGTGTGCTAGTAGTCAGCATGTAACAGTGAACAGTATTTAATATTTACAACTAACTATTATTTTGAATTTTCTTAAACAAATCATAAAGTATAATAATAGACAATATATAATGAGTTAGGTACTTAGTTGTTAGTTGTTTATTTAGCCATATTTCATGAATTTTAATGTGTGAATACATATTATGAGCTTAGTTAATGTCCATGTTATTTTATTTTTGATACAGCTGTTATCATAAGATTATGTCTACGAAAACTATGGTAAAATAAAATAATAGTTTATCTTTGATTAAATATAACATTCTTACTAATAAATAACAATAATTAAAATTAATTTTATAAATGTTTGTATTTAGACAAGCAGTTATTTTATTAACTGTTAACTGAACAATATTTAATACTATACAAAATACACTTATAATTAATTTGATTATTAATACTTAGTTGGTTATAACAAAGTAAAATTTAAAAGTTTTAGCATCACTTTGGAAAATTTTTAGGTAAAAAAATAAAATAGGTATATACAAATAATTTAATTATTTTGTTGGATTTCATAATTTATAAGTGGGTACCTACAGCAAAATACATTTTTTTTAAGATATAAAGACCTACTTTATAATATTATGTTATTTGTAAATCTTTAACATGAGGTGTAAATACTAAATAGTGTAATTATAAGTTTTATATGAAAAAAAAGTAACTTATTTCTATAAGGTAAGTTACTTTTTTTTCCCAACTAACTTGTAACTTTAACAAATTAAATAGAAAAGGAAAGTAACTTTTAACTTTGAACTTAACTTAAATTTTTCCAAATTAACTTAACTTAACGAGTTAAAAAAAATAGTTAACTTGCCCAGCCTTCCAAGTCAATAGGTAGAATTAAGTTAGATTCGTACCTCAAATTAGTTATCTTATTGAGGATGTGTTCGATTCTCTAGTTAACAGAATGTAGATGATAAGGCAATAGGCCGGCAAGAGTCATTAGAGTGATCTTTTGTGATAAAAACCAATTTAAATGTATAAACGTTTTTTAGTGATTTATTTTAAAAGTATATGATTGATATTATGTAGTGGTTGTTATGCATTAATTCTTCTATTATTACATAATAATTGAATTCGTTTTCAATTTACTTCTGAAATCGATTCGAACTAGTTTTCAGAGAAATAATTTACTTTTGAAATCAAATTAAAACCGTTTTTTGAGTACATTTTTTTCTCGATTCATAGAATAAATTAAAAGAATTGCGCGTTTATCGAACGTTCCGTCATAGTATGGTTAAACATTGTTGTAAACCCGGTTGGTCAGTGTGTGTTTTATCGTTGTACCAAATAGATGATATTCTTACGAGCAGCTTCATGTGGTTGTCAGTGTTCGGATTAGATGAGTACTTTTTTATTTAGATAAAGATAAAGACAATGCAACTCAAATGTATCTAGATATATATAAAAGATAACTTAACTCATATTCATCAGTTATCTAGATAAGATAAAGATAAATACTTTTTTATCTAGATAAAAAAAAGACACAATTACTTTTTAAATGGTTTTAAATGTAGGTATATTTTAGTTGGGCACTAGGAACATGATATAAATGATATAAATAAAAATAATTTCATTATTCATAAACTTTAAACTTTGTTTGAGAATCTGTATAGATATTTAAAAATGCGTTTGTACAATTTCGCGATTTTCATCAATAAAAAATGTATCTAGATGACTTTATTTAGATTAGTAAAAAAATTATCTTAGGCGAACGTTTAGATACCTATTGTAACTATTTATCTAGATAAGATAAAAGATAACCAAATAAATATCTGGATATTCATCTAGATAAGTCCGAACACTGGTGGTCGTAGTTATAGTACGATCGAAAAATAAACTTCATTAATGTCGGACGATCTGGCACGTACATCGGACGCAATATTTTACCAGGTCAACGGGAACTATGCACAGTGAACCGTATTAAATTTGGTGGTGGTAGTGGAAGAGGGGGGTGCAGCACGGTGGGGTAGTAGCTGTAGTTGTGCAAACATTTGCGTGACAAATTCCGACGCAGTGGTGGCGGTCGAGCATACGTCGTCGTCGGCTTTTGGGTGTGGGAGTCACACGACCACCTAAACGACCAGTACGCGGACGCCGAATTCCGTGGGCACAAACCTGCCAGGGGACCACAACCAGGGTTTCGACGGTTTCACATCGGTCACACAGAGTTACGGATGGGCAGTTGTATAATATGTACGTTTCACTATCGACGGTTGCTTTTATCTTAGTTTGAACATAGGAGTAAGTACAGTACAAGCGATGAAGGCGGCAAGGCGTATTACTAGAAGTATTTAGGTACTCGATATTTTAACGTAAAATATTATTCACTTTATAGTGTATCGATGGCTCGACAGGTAAACAGTTTTGTGATGTCCGTTTGTTTGTATTAAAAACTATGTATAAGAGTCTTTTGGGTGGATCATGGTCAATTTCATAATTTTTCCAAAATATATCTATCAGTATGTTATAAAATTATTATTTTGGTTTCTAAATTACTTAAACACTTAATTCTGACACACTAATATAATTAACAAATCCTAAATCAATAGGACATAATATTATACTTTTTTAGCATTACAATTATTGGTTTACTTTAAAAATAATAACAAGCCTGGAGAAGTGTACGTTTTATGTAAGCGTCGATTCATATGTTTTTAAAAATGTACAATGTACATAATTGTATCTATACGTATGTCAATTATTTATAGTGTGCACAAATATGTTTTATTTATGAACTAAAATTACATGTTTAGATCCAATAATTTACAGCGACAGGTTAAAATCGAGAAAAATAAAAGTTTAGTGCCTTTTAAATCTCAATATAAATGTAATACAATTATTTTTAAATTAATTACAATTTATTTTTATAATAATTAGTTACTAAGTGCTGTAGCTGCAGATATGCTAAGTGTATAAACGTTAAAAAGTACAATACAATGTTTTTGTCAAAGAGAAGAAGCCTAAATGATTTTGATTTCATTATTCCTGAGCAGTAATGAAATACAAGTGACGAGTTATTTTTGCATTACGACTGTGGCACAAAATATCTCCCTCTTTCTTGATTTGTCCAAGCCAAACAAATTTGGATTTTATGGAGAATTGTGAACATTCATTCTGTGATGAAATGTTTTCGGTAGCCTGGCCATTTTTTGCACAATTATTCTCAATTTATGGTATATGTTATTCAAATTTGGTTTCCAGTGTTTATGTATTACTAACAGATAAAATAGAAGATACCTATTGTAGAAAGTTTGATACTTTAGAGCAAGGCTGGGCAAGCTAATGCTATTTTTTAACTCAGTTAAGTTAAGTTAAGTATTTTTTTCATTTAAATTAAAAGTTAAGTTAATAGACATTTTTAATACATCAATTGAGTTTAAATTAAGTTATTTTCAATTAATAAGTTAAGTTAATAGTAAAAAAATGCATTTATGAGAAATTATTTAATAAAAGAAGTGATAATCACTTGAATATTAATCATCATTCATAGTTATATTACTATTCAAACAATCTATGATAATCATTATTGTACTAATAAAAAAATAATTAATAACTAATGAGTAATGAATAGGTATTATGATTTATGAATATAATTCGCAGCATCGATGTTTTCAAATAGATGATTAATTTTATTAATATTTATAAGTAACTTATATTAGTTTTTATCTTTAAACATAAAAATACAAAGTTCTTTGTAAATACATCTTATTTTTTTTTCTGATAATATTTTTTGTATTTTGCGAACTTATAATAATTATTATAAACCGAAAACCTGTAAATATAAACAAAATATTTTCCTGGATAATAGGAATACTAAAAATTAACTTAATTGGGGAAAATAAAGAAAAATATGAGTTGATTTTATGTTAATGTAGAGGAAAATGAGGAAAATGAGAAAAAGTTAAAGTTAAGTTAATTAAAAAATCGAACTAGTAAGTTAAGTTAATAAGTTAAAATTAACTTAAATTTTAACTTAACTTCAAACTTATTAACTCGTTGTTAAAGTCATTAAAGCCAAATTAAAACACAAAAATTATAATCATTGATTATGGAAAAGCTACTATTTAAGAATTTAAACAGAATTTCCAAGTACTGCAGTAAATGGATGATTTTTTTTATTTGTTCCAGTGTAAGCGGCTTACAAAAAAAAAAAAAAAAAAAAATACAGCGAAGACTCTAAATGTGCATTGCAATTAAGAATCTTACTAGCTTTATCATCTGTACAAGGATGATGTAATAAGTTCATATAGTGCAGTTTTAATTGAAAGTACCTAATTGCTATACAGAAAATGAAGAATTAATATTAGAACAATTTTTAGACTAATTCGAAAATACCTGGTTAGGCAAATTAGACAGACGAAGAAGCCGCAAAGAACAGAAAATTTAAATTGAAATGTGGAACTGTTTTTTTAAGAACAGAAGAAGTTTTAGCAATGACAAATGATTCCGTTGAAGGATGGTATAAATGTTTTACACCGATCTTTTGTGAAGAACATCCATAAAAATGGCATTTTATTGAAGCTTTAAAGGGGGAAAAAAGCATAAATTGAGCACTTTGGCACTGAACCTCCAAAAAAATTACCAATTTAGGGCTAAGAGAACTTAAAAATTTGCCCTGATTATTAACGATCTGTACATTATCCATAATGTACGTAGAATAACCTATAAGTTTCAACTGTAAAATGTATTTAATTTTGAATTGTACGTATTTTTTAGAAATTTTAATTGACTTTTTTTTATATAAGTACTAGTTATTTATTTAACAATTTTGTTCGACCTTTTAGATTCTGAGCACAACGATGAATGTATTAATTTTACAGTGATACGTATTTTTTTTTAAAATTATTTTTGTGTCAGTCATCACCTTTTAGGATAATAAAAATGCTTGGATTTTCTTCAATAGTAACTTGTAACTTTTCTGACAGGAAAGTGAACCTAGTTGGTACTTTGAGAGGGGGGGGGGTCATAAGTAAAAATTTCTCAGTAGTATTCAAAAGCGCCGTGAAAAACAAAAGAAAAATTAAGGCAAAACGGGAATTTTTACGCAAAATCTGTTATCGAGAGAAAATCGATTTTGTTTTTTGGTGCAACTAAAAAAAATGACCGTAGGAACATGCAATTTTGACTGAATATTTATATTAGCCTTTTTTATACACCATAACATTTTCCAATCATTTTGAGCTGTTTAAGGACATTTTTAGTTTCCATTTTTTTAGATTTTTTTCTATAAATATTAATAAAATTTTATTTGTTGGTTAAAAAAGCTTGAAAATTTAATAGAAGGCTCCTAGGTTATTATTTTAGGAGCAGATGAAAAAAATTAAAAACCCTTGATCAGGGTTTTTATTTATAAGCATTTAAAGTTCAAATCTTGACAAAATACGGAAAAATCACGAAAATTATCAAATGATTTTTAATTGAGAAATCATAAAAATTTTTCTTTTTAAATCTAAGATTTGAAAATATAATACAAGATTATCAATAAGTTTATCTGCCTTTATAAAAAAAAAAAATGTCTACAAGAAAGTCAAATTAAATTTTTATGATCGTTTGAAATTCATATTTTTACAACATTTGATTTCCACTCGATTTCTCATGTAACGATTTTCTTATTTTGTTGTAATAAAAAAATATATGACTACAGATACTTGGAAATTTAACTGAATGTTTGTATTAGCATTTTCTATACATGACAAAATTTTAAAAATAATTTGACTCTTTTTGAGCTGTTTACGGACATTGTCAGTTTTAAATTTTTTAAATTTTTTTCTATAAATATCAATAAAATTGTATTTGTTGGGTACAAAAGCGTGAACATTTAATATAAGGATCCTAATTTATTGTTCTAATAGTAGTTGAAAAATATTAAAAACACATAGTCAATTTTTTTTTTATAAGCATTTAAAGTTCATATTTTGACAACATTTATCAAATTTATAATTTAATAATTATTTTGTAGTTAAAAATGTATAATATGTTCAACTTTTATAGCTAAGGATTGAAAATTGAAAACAAGGCTCCACGTAAATAGGTTATATATAAATTATTTTATTCACAATAATATCATCAAATATACTGGAAATATCATAGGCTGACTGATCGTTTTCGCTCAGAATCGTTTTTCTTATACAATGATGTTATATCATTGAATTCAAATTTAACACCATCCATTACAGTGACCCACTTGTAACCTACTGTACAGCAGAGCAACATCGACTTACTCACCTTTTTTTTAAATGTATTTATTTAATAATATAATTATTAATTTAGTAATTTTATTTGACTTATTTCTATATTAATAACATCATTTTTAGTTTTATGAGCAATTTATTGTAATGCTATCAATCGTTTTCGTTTGATTGACGAGATACCACAAATAAATGTATAATAGTGGCACAATTTCAATGAAACGACTGGAGTGCTGAAGTTCTTGCACATTTTCCAGTTAAACCTATACTCCTATGATCTTGGATGGACAATAATAACTTCAACATCTGCACCTCCTTCAATCATCATTATATATTAATTAATAATGGCTTTGTAGTTTGTACTATACATGATAACATTTATCAACAACAAATAAAATTAACTAACCACAAACTGCATATTAAATTATGAGCGTGCTGATTTGTAAACTGGTGCTAAAAAAGTGCTAAGGACATCCAAACCCTCTAAATTGCGTCTTTATTCATATAGAAAGTTACATTATCCGTTATTTTGTGAAACGGTGGTGAATGGTAGATGCTAATTTTTTTTTAAAACTTTTTTTTATACATGTGTGCATCATTTTCATCCGTACTATTATAAAGTTTTTAAACTATTTCTAAAGTAGTCCAAAAGTATATTAATTATTTTCTCTCTAGATTTGTATGTTAATACCTTTATATAATATTTTCAAATTTATTTATGAATTACTAGTCATTTTAGTACTCTTATAACTAGACCACACATATTTTTAATTTCGTATTCCAAACACGTTAACGTTTAATAAAAATATCGATTATTGTTGCAGAATCAACGGTTATTATTATTTATACGAATTCGTAAAGCTCAGACGAGAGCGTAGCATACAGCAGAATATATTCCATGGGCGTTCTGTTCTCTCAGTTTTCCGTTACATTTCTTATACATCTAAGCTATTTAAATTTTATAAATAATAATAACTCTATTTGTTTGATATCGAATATACGGTATGTCACGTGCAAGGGTGCTCAGCCTCATTTTGGAAACTATTTCGAAGATACTTTTTCGTTTATACATTAGTTAATTTAAAAAAAAAAGTGCAACGATTTAGTCCCTCACAGTACATACGATACTTCATATGTTTACGTTTTATCATTATCACTTTTTAAAGATGTTATTAGTTTTTAATTTATATTTAGGTATATTCTGACTTATATGGTTGCATATTGTGTGTCTAGTCCACACATTTTTTTCATTCCTAGATTCATCTCCGCGGTCGCATGTTTGTCTAAATACTATTGCTTACCAAATTTACTACTTTAGACTACGGACTTAAAAATTATTGTTATCACCGTTTACAAATAAATGTATCTATTAAATTATAACTCAAGCAATTGAAAACATTTTGGTTTTTACAATCAAAACACAAAATTGGTACCACGGAATACGCAATGGTCTTTCGTTAACAAAGTGAATCACGCCGTTAGCAATGATAATAATACATATCGTGGTTTACGATATCAATATATCGAGTGGGGTCGCCTTCGACGACGACGGCTCGTTGCACGATAATAATAAAAATCCGTTTTTCGAACGCGTTTTCTACAAAACTACACCAATTTAGAGTTTCCAGCAGTGCACGCTACTTATCAACTGTCACGGGCGAGCAGATATCAATTTCGTTTATTGTTAGCTCTCGAATCTCGATCTGATCCCCCTCCCCCCGGGCACGGTCAACTGCTGCCCCACCCAACCGTCCACCCTTCTACCGACCCACCGACTAGTATTTTTCTCCTATGACCTGCATCGTCTCTATAGCTGCACCACCCCAGCAGTCGTCTACAGATATTTCCGCCGTCTGAGGGGTGTATTTTTTTTCTGCGGAACCGTCACGTCAAACCGGCGCCAAACTTTTATCCCTCGTACTCTCGCGTAAAAGCTTTTTGTACCGCGAATGCCCTTATATGACCACCGGTGACGGACAGTACCCATTCCGCTCCATCTACCAAACGTTTCTCGCCTGTCGATGTATTATAGATACAATAATAATATGTACTTAGATGGACCTCTTGCGAGTCTTGCGTATAATATCGCGAACCCACGTTACACTTGTGTACAACTGGCGATCCTCGATCAGGGAGTCACTCCCATATACACTTTTAAGTTACCGAAAGATATTAATAAAAATATGTAGGCTCTAGATAATATTTTTTTTTTTTACTGAAAACGTCATATCTATCGCTGTGCGAAACGAGTAAAATAATTTTAGTCTTAAACAGTTCATATATTATCTAGAAACGCGTTAAATGTGGATTATAGATAGAGTAGGTACATACCTAAACAGGGTTCGTGGGATTTAAATAATATTGAATATTTTTATTTATTTATATAATTATTTCAACCAAATCAATTATAATTGCTTTATTACAATAAATTACATTAATAATAGTTAATACCTATACCAGCTGAGCTCAGAATTACTGATACCTAACATGACCATATATATTTTGACTAGATGACTAATTAGCTGCAGGTACCTGGTTGCTATAAGTTTTACATCTTTAAAATATTTCATCAACATCGATTACGATTTACGATTCACATTGTACAAAATATTATTACACGCCGTTTGCATAGCTGTGTATGATCTGTCAGACATTTAAGTATCGTCTTATTGTTTGTGAGTCGAGAGTAAAAAGGTTACACATCAACATTTAGAATATTTTAGCAGGAGGTCACCTTTAAGGTTTATTTGTGAATATTTCATTATCACATTGAGATGGCATTAGGGACTGCAGCATATCATATTAATAAATGCGTCCGGTTACCTAAGGCTTCATTGCGTTCTATACAAAAAGACCAGATATGTATTATTTTTTTTTTTTTGTGTACGGTGAGTAGTGGTATGAGTATCTCAGTTAGCAGTGGTCTGGATTGCTGGGAAAATATCGATGAGCTCTATGAAAAATGCATGTATTTATATATTCTAGAAAATTGGTAATAATTCATAATTTGGTAATAATATTGTTGAACGTTAATAGCTTGAATAATTTACGAAAAGTAAATATAAATATAAAAAATGATTGATAAAAGATACTGACCAGCCGTTACCTTTAACCTGCACTAAATTAAACTCACAAATGCTAATAGGCTATAAAATATAATATAATGATTAAGATAAGTGAATTTACATTAATAATGACATGTTGACTATTGGTGTGTAGGACCTTGATAAGTATTAAATAATAATAAAACCAGGCAATTACATCCCTAAAAATTATACGATAGCTATATAAGATTCCAACTTTACCGGGCAACCTATTTAAAATTATTTTTTTTATATAATTTTAAGTCGTTAAAAACAACATTTTTTATTTTTTATTATTATATTCTTTTTAAGCTTTTACTTTAATTAATCTCATCATACATTTTAATTCCTTACTTTAAAGCAGAATATTTTGTTGGAGTACTTCGATGTATAAAAATCGAATTTTGGACTACAGTGCGTTTCATGAGAACTAGGACTCGACACTACGCGCTTCGTTGCGGTTTTGTGTTGAAATAGGGGTTCTCAACTTAGGATAGAAAAATTTAAAGCGCTCGTTATTTCAGGCGTCTTATAACAAATGTTACCATTTTAGGTTATTGATTATTATTTGGTTATGATTCGTTAATATCCTGGTTATATAAAAAAAAAAAAAATAATAAATGTATATTTGAAAGTGTAAAATAGTCGTTATCAATTTCAAATTTGCCACGCATTATTACGCTCTAGTTTTAGAAACCCTAATGAAAAAGCACCACGAGGCACGTTAGTTTCGAGTTTCAGTTCTTATGAAACGCACTATAGTGGAATGGATTGGTACAGTGGTATCCCGCAAAACGTTGGTCTGCTACTCCGCTCATCAACACTCATAACTACAGTAAACGCTTTTTCGAAATTTGTTTTTTGTTCCCCGAATAATACTCGTTTCCAGAATATAAAGTTAAAAATGTATGCTGTCATTCAAAAAAGTAAATAATATAATGTTTTGTAACGACTTAAAATTATACAAAAGAAATATTTTCAAAAATGTTAGCGCCTCACGTTTTTCATTCTGAATACAAATTTTTAATATACACATTAGTAATTGAATAATATTATAATGCATGTTTGTGTGTGTTTGTGTATGTGTGTGTGTGTGTTGTTGTGTGTGTGTGTGTGTGTGTGTGTGTTGTGTGTGTGTAGTCTGGTGGCAGATATGGCCCATGCTGGGCCTGTAGGCAGTAGTGCAGTACGTGGCAACATCAACGACTGGTAATCACTACGCTGATGATGAAAAAAATTAGGTATTATTATACTGAAAGACAAACGTAGAACGTTATATTTCCACTTCAAAGAAACTTTATGAATCATAAATATCTATTAATAAGTTACCATTATAGTTATATACACATTTTGTTGGAATTAGATAATTTTTACATTTTATTCATTTCTATGGTGATAAACAAATCGTCACGCAAAATTGGTTAGAAAATAAAAATATCTGTCCAGTCCAAAAACATGCTTGTTTGGCAACCTAGCATAATTTTATTTTATCATATTATAATATTGTGTTATTGGTAGTAAGTTATTATCTCATAATATGTAATTATGTAAGTAATGTATTATAAAATATAGGCGCACCTCTTTTAATCGGAGACGATTTTTCAAATTTTCCGCAATTCAATACACTTTGAAAATTACATTTCATATTTTAGTTGCCACCTTACTCATAATACTGTATCATTAATCTTCTGTCCGTTATCTTTTAGGAGGGACAAAAATGACTTCACGGGAAAAACTATCAAGTCAGATTTTGATAACTATTCATCTGAAAGAAGATGACTTCCAATACGCTGAATTGAACTCTGATTTTTAATTTTATTTCAAATAATGGTGGAAAACAATTTGTAAAAAAGACTTAACATTTTCATGTGTTAAGACTGAGGATAAAAAATTGAAAACTGGAGTTAAATGCGAAATGTAGAACATTACCCTCTATTATTTTTTAAAAAATTATCGAATTTAGTTGATGTTGTAAGACTGGATCATTAATCATTATTCCTGTATAATGTATTTTGTGGATAAAATGACACTGAACCGGGCACCTTAAAACATATTTTATATTTTTGAGTGTATAATTTTTTGTTTTTTTGGTAAATTCGGAATGGTATATTGCAGGTATCAAGCAAGAAAAAATTAAAATAATTAGATATGATTTTGTTTAGATCTTGCTTTGCGTTTAACATTGTATATTGTCCTAGCATATTATTATTATTACTATGGTTTCACATACCAGTAAAAACGAAATTGGTTTCGAATGCACTTGATATTGTTTATAACCATGTTTGTGTATTTTCATCAAGTGATAACGTATTAGAATATGTGTGTACACACGATCTACATAAGCAAATACCGATGACGTGCTGGCATCGTGAATAGCGATTTTTGTGGCGATTTTTCGACTTCTGCACTCGTTGAACAATCTTGATTATCGACCACAACGTCGCGAAGATTTAACGGTTTCTATTTCGCGAAAAAATACAAAACAAAATACTAATTTTGAGACGAAATACAAAACGGTCGGTCACTATATCGTTTGTGGCCATAAAAATTAAAAATGGCGCACTTACATTTTACTCCGTTGTGTTTTTGAATTATCCACCGCGATTTCATACGGCGAGTAAATTTAGTCGTCCATCGAATACATCACACCGTGTAGTAATTTGTTCGAAATTTGTTTTTTGTTCCCCGAATAATACTCGTTTCCAGAATATAAAGTTAAAAATGTATGCTGTCATTCAAAAAAGTAAATAATATAATGTTTTGTAACGACTTAAAATTATACAAAAGAAATATTTTCAAAAATGTTAGCGCCTCACGTTTTTCATTCTGAATACAAATTTTTAATATACACATTAGTAATTGAATAATATTATAATGCATGTTTGTGTGTGTTTGTGTATGTGTGTGTGTGTGTGTGTGTGATGTGTGTGTGTGTGTGTGTGTGTGTGTGTGTGTAGTCTGGTGGCAGATATGGCCCATGCTGGGCCTGTAGGCAGTAGTGCAGTACGTGGCAACATCAACGACTGGTAAATCACTACGCTGATGATGAAAAAAATTAGGTATTATTATACTGAAAGACAAACGTAGAACGTTATATTTCCACTTCAAAGAAACTTTATGAATCATAAATATCTATTAATAAGTTACCATTATAGTTATATACACATTTTGTTGGAATTAGATAATTTTTACATTTTATTCATTTCTATGGTGATAAACAAATCGTCACGCAAAATTGGTTAGAAAATAAAAATATCTGTCCAGTCCAAAAACATGCTTGTTTGGCAACCTAGCATAATTTTATTTTATCATATTATAATATTGTGTTATTGGTAGTAAGTTATTATCTCATATATGTATTATGTAAGTAATGTATTATAAAATATAGGCGCACCTCTTTTAATCGGAGACGATTTTTCAAATTTTCCGCAATTCAATACACTTTGAAAATTACATTTCATATTTTAGTTGCCACCTTACTCATAATACTGTATCATTAATCTTCTGTCCGTTATCTTTTAGGAGGGACAAAAATGACTTCACGGGAAAAACTATCAAGTCAGATTTTGATAACTATTCATCTGAAAGAAGATGACTTCCAATACGCTGAATTGAACTCTGATTTTTAATTTTATTTCAAATAATGGTGGAAAACAATTTGTAAAAAAGACTTAACATTTTCATGTGTTTAAGACTGAGGATAAAAAATTGAAAACTGGAGTTAAATGCGAAATGTAGAACATTACCCTCTATTATTTTTTAAAAAAATTATCGAATTTAGTTGATGTTGTAAGACTGGATCATTAATCATTATTCCTGTATAATGTATTTTTGTGGATAAAATGACACTGAAACCGGGCACCTTAAAACATATTTTATATTTTTGAGTGTATAATTTTGTGTTTTTTTGGTAAATTCGGAATGGTATATTGCAGGTATCAAGCAAGAAAAAATTAAAATAATTAGATATGATTTTGTTTAGATCTTGCTTTGCGTTTAACATTGTATATTGTCCTAGCATATTATTATTATTACTATGGTTTCACATACCAGTAAAAACGAAATTGGTTTCGAATGCACTTGATATTGTTTATAACCATGCTTGTATATTTTCATCAAGTGATAACGTATTAGAATATGTGTGTACACACGATCTACATAAGCAAATACCGATGACGTGCTGGCATCGTGAATAGCGACGTAACGACAATCGTTATATTTTTTTTGTGGCGATTTTTCAACTTCTGCACTCGTTGAACAATCAAATATCGACCAAAACGTCGCGAAGATTTAACGGTTTCTATTTCGCGAAAAAATACAAAACAAAATACTAATTTTGAGACGAAATACAAAACGGTCGGTCACTATATCGTTTGTGGCCATAAAAATTAAAAATGGCGCACTTACATTTTACTCCGTTGTGTTTTTGAATTATCCACCGCGATTTCATACGGCGAGTAAATTTAGTCGTCCATCGAATACATCACACCGTGGGTATGCGTCGTCTATACTTGAACAATAATTTGCTAAAATCACGACGAATCGCACTATCGAAGTTCTGCGCGATTATCTTAAAGCAGAACATTATAATATTATAATGATATGATAGCGGTTAGTACCTTCGAAAGATACGCTTTCCAAGTCGGTTAAGACTAGGCGGATTTATGTTGGGTATATCTGGTATCCTGGTCTCCTGCGCAGTGATAAAAGGATCACTCTGTATAATGTATATGAACAAATAAAATATTTGAAATAATATTATAAACAACGCACGCACGTCATGATATTATTAAAATGCATTCGTATTAATATTGTGTCAACATCGCAGTAACAAATTACACACATTCCTATTATAAATTATTTATTTTAAAAAATACGTTTGTGTGCACTCTGATTTTATAGTATTCCGCTATTCTAATACATATATGTATATATTATTGTTTCTTTGCAATGTAAATACATACGTATGTGTATTGTGTATATACGCAACACGAACCCATCAGAATATTGAAAGCATACAAATAAACTACTCAAATAATAAATTGACTTCTCGTCGTCGTTGTTATGACGATTTTTCAAAATTCCCATTTCGTATTTTCTTTACGTGGAAAATAACGACTCGGTGAAATGTGTCTTTTCTGTTATCTATAAAAATTTAAATTTAAAAATAAAAACGTATATTATTTTTACGTTCGTTACACGAAAATAATATTATGATCTGAACAGATTTATTTTGAAAACACCTGAACTCGTCGTATAATCATCCGTTATAATTGGAACATTATTTTATAATGGTGGTGCTTGATTTTTTTCTCGATGGAAAAGTATTCTTGTTGCCTCCAGTGATTAATTCTTTGTATAGTTTGAAAATAAAAACGGAGTTCAGAAAGGCCATACAAAATAAAACTGAAGCACAACTTAGTTTTGATGCAATGTACTTTAGTAAGATTAATACGAGTAGATACGTTTCAAATTATGTCCTGAAGAATAAATAAAAAGTTATGAAAAACACATTTTACATTCACATTAATTATTGTCATTACATTATATATCAGTAGGAACACAGTTAAAAAGAATAATGCGATCATAGATATTAAATTCAAATATATAATTAGAGTGATATAATTAATGTGATTAAAATAAACAAATTGTAATTGAATTGATATTTTATAGTTGAAGCATAGACTAATAATAAAGGACAAATATTATATTCAATTATATTTATAAAAATTATGAGTTAGAAATTAAAATAATTATTTATAAAAATGTTTTTTGACGTTTAATTTAAAGCCTTACAATATATATACATTATTTTTATTTTCATTTCTTACAGTAGTCACATTCTCAAATTTTTTTTTTTGATCACGTATTACGCAAATGTATTTACAGATCAGTAATTTATTTATTTATTTATTACACATTTCAGGGTTTCCCCTTTGACATGAAACTAACAGTTCAACAATTAGTATAATAGTAGGACATTTAAATACATTATAAATATTATATTATGTAATACAATGACAGAAGTACTAATATTATAATAGTAAAACATTAAAACAAACCATCATCAAATGAAGAATCCTCATTGGCGAGTGACATAATCGCCTTAGAGGCTCATTTTGTAAGTAATTTGTGTTTGTGCTAGTAGGAATATGAAAGATTTTTTGTATGCGAAGAGACTTTAAAATTTATTTGGGATAGCAAACATGGGGAATCAATTTGGCTAGTTATTAGACCACGGATAAATTGTATGTTTAATATTCTTCTCGTTCAGCAAGAGTAGGTAGGTCAAGTACGTTTGTGATATTGGAATAATTGTGAGCTAAATGGGGAATACCCAACACAAAACAAGCAAATCTCAAAAATCTTTGTTGGACACGTTTAAGTTGATCGGAATCAGAAACAGTGTAAGGATCTCAGATTACAGATCCATATTCCACAGTAGGACGAACTAAAGCGCAATATAAAGGTTTTAGTGATTTTGCTAATTTGAAGTCTTTGGATAGATACGCATTATGAACCCTAAATTTTTAAATGCTCTACTATAAATCATTGAAATATGAGGACTTGGACTAAGAGCTCTAGATAGTTTAAAACTAAGATCAACTAGATCATCAACGCGTTTAATTTTCATACCGGAGATATAGGTATTAGTCATAAAGTACGAGAACGAGTGAACGTCATGACTTGACATTTAGAAGCATTGACTTGAAGACCTATTTTAAAACCAAATACCACTAATGACCAAAAATAAAACTGTTCAAAATGTCAATACATTCACAACGATAATAATAATAATGGAGGACGGAGTGGCCGGGTGGACTAAGGCGTTGGTTGTGACGCGCACCGGCGCTGGTTCGATACCTCGGCCGTGGGTGGCATTTTTCTTCGGGCAAGTCACGGTGTCCGGAGAACAAGTGCCGCCATCCCTCATCCGGGCATGACAGATACCTACGGGTGCCCACTTGAAAATCTACGAAAAAAAAATTAAAAAACAACACACACGTGTTTACACCTTACAGTACCCTCCCCCACAGTTAAAAAACCACCCAATGGCCTGAGTTGCCGCGGGTTAACTTATAAAAAAAAAATAATAATAATAGCAATAGTTAGTATTTTCACAAAATATAAAATAATATTAGATCTGTTCAAAATATGAGAAAAAATATTTATTTATTCATTTTCCGTTCTACCATCAGAGAGTTTTTAGTAACGTTCGTGGATCGTACTATACCTATATGATTAAAAAAAAAAAACACATTTATAATGATAATGAATATGTGAACTATTAATTATTATTGTATTTATTTAAATATATCTACCTATCTAATATAATAAAATTAATGTTTGTATGTTTGTTGGTCTTCAATTGATTCAGCAGGACCGTTTTCAATAAAAGTTATATGAATATATTTCTTTAGACTCTGCAGGTTTGTAGCTTCGTATTTCAACTTATATATAAGTCGCGATAGGGGTGACTCATGCATTAAACTTGGTGTGGCTCATGAAAATCGAATATTTTTTTGTTTATATTATGTATATAGGGTTCCCATTAGTTAAAACTCGCAGTTAGGTACGATTGGATATTATCATTTCTGTATTGTATTATATTTTGTAATTTAGGCTGGGTAATAACTATGTTATTATATACCTAACCTAACTATGTTATTACCTGTAGCAAACTGAAACCCTATACATTATCAAAAAATATTCGATTTACTTGCGCCATAACGAAATGCATGTGTGAGCCATACAACAACAACTTATATAGGTTGAAAAACGAAGCTATAGACCCCGTCGAGTATCAAGAAATCAATTGAGTTAACTTTTATTGAAAACCGTCCTGTAGTTTTTAAGTCTATAAAGGACGAACAAATATTTGTTTTCATATATTAGATGATTGGTCAGTCGTTTTATATCATTTTGGCTAACATAGCAATTCTATAGTATAAATTTACTAAAAAACAGCCGTTATATAGGTATAGAGCCAAAGTGCATAGTTCAAGTTTTACACTAGAAAAACCTTGACTTGGACAAAAAAACGAATGAGAATATTTCAACTGAAGCAAAACGGAAACTATTATTTATGGATCGATTATAATAAATAGTCAGGCTGTCGGCTACTACATATATTACTAGATATGTAAATTACGCATATTATGAAAATCCACTGTTTTTGACCAATCGACATCTAATTTTACTCACATATTATTTGGGGCTCGGACGGGTCGTAAGAGTATTATAATAGAAGCCACGGGTATCAAGTGAAAAGCTATTACTAGATTATCTATATATAAAAGCCAAAGTGTATTACTGAGGCTTGGAGAAATAAAAAAAAATACTTGACCAATTTTGACGATTCAAAAAAAGGTTTGGGATAATAGAATGAACCTGTTGTTTTAAGGTGACTTACCCACCACTAATAATTTTAAAAACAACATAACTGCATATTGTTATCAACCATTGACTCCATGCTTACAGGTCAGAACCTTAATCGATTTTGACGATTCAAAGGTTTAGATAACAGATTAAATCAGTTATTATACGGTGGCTCATCCACTAGATGTTAATAATATTAAAACCAAAACTATATGAACGTCATTTCTGCTTGCAATATTGGTTACGCGTAAGAAAAATATGTTACTTATTACTATCTATTACAGGTAAATTTTCCGTCTTGGTCTTGTATATCCCAGGGCAGTGCCGGGAAATACAGCTGTAATTATAAATATAATTTTTGTTAACAGTTATAATTCGTAGTGTGTTTCGAAATTAATACAGTTAACAAATTAAGGTAATTAATTTAACTTAAGTATATTTGACTGACCTTTAGAATTCTAAACGAAGGGATAACATATTCTTTGGTTTGATGATTGATGTTGCACATGAATGTTACGCTTTGATGATCATGTTTTAAAAATACGTTGGTATTGAGCTTTAAAAACCACACGCATTTTATGAAATTGCATGTGAAAATATGGAAAATGGCATTAGAAAGTACATTTAGAATTGTATAGAGACATTATGCAAATGCAATAACTAATAACTATATAAAGCACTGTAAAATAAATGAATATTATTTAATTCGTAATTATATTTATAGATGCTGCCACAATATAAAACCACAATGCTAATAACGTCCAGGTATTTGTACGGTTTACGGTATATGATATAATATACTATAATGAATACTGATATTATATTATGGGTAATTTATGAGTTTGAAATTACTTTTATAACCAATAATCAAATTTATATTAACTGATTTTGAATGTGTCACAATTGGGTAGCTTTTTTTTCAATTATATTCATGTTTTTTTTTTTTACTCTATAATATATGCATATTGTAGCAACTGATACAGATTGCATATTACTTATTTAAAAAAGCAAAAAAATATATGAACTGATCTTACAATATATTCGATAAGACGTATTATTATCATACGTACACGGAACACACACAATCTTAAAATAATGCGTACAAATGCAAATCGTTCACATGCAGGCCGTTTTATATTGTGTGAAAATATTATATAATATAGTACAGATACCTTATATCATCGGTGGTCGGTGAATAAAATCACAACATTAATAGCTACCTACTCAATTATAATATTTTCCATTGCAACGAGCCAATTTTAAACCAGAGACGGTGTTTTTGATTTTGTCATGAAAGGGTGCAGTTGCAGGCCAAACGTTTTATTATTTTTAAATGACCAACGGCAGGAACAAAAGTCGTACACGCAATAGTTTATACTGAAATAAGTGATTAATGTTGTCTTCACACATGTCACTGCAGTATATAAAAGTCGTAAAAACGTCCAAAGGCTTAAAAATCATTTAACATTCTATTCATTTAAATTACTCACTCGAACGTGTACTATATTATTTCTGTTCTGAGAAACCATTAACGGCGGACCGGGTCGTGCAGTTCCGACAGTTTTGTCGACGTTTGGATCGAATGAAAAACTTATTAATTCCGTATACCTATATAGTCATTTGGCCGACGTTTTGTGTAAATTAATGGAAAATTTTCTCGAACGAGATGTCAACCGCGACGACACTTTGGCATGGTAGGCGGTGAAATAAAATCAACAATCGCAGGTCATCCGAGCGTTTCGTTTTCAGGCGAACCGTTTCTACGTTTTAAATTGGAGTTTTTAATGATCGGCGTTTGACTCATTGTGCGCTTTCGCGTCGCCAAGATGGTTTCCCAGAAACTTTTCTATGAAAAATAGTTCGATCGCTCGTGTCAAGCCCAATAAGCGCGTCTTCGTCGTCACCGTCGATCGATCCATTTGCGACCGCTGATTTTGCGTCTCAAACTCCGTCGCCAGTGCATTATTGATCCGTCAGAAGTACCTAAGCAATAATGTAATGGGTAGGTACATTGTCAGGCACACAAGTAAACGGTAATAGTCATATATTTACACAAGTCGTTTTACTCGTCGCACGACTTTCAAAGATATGACTTGACCTGACCTAATGAAAACTGTCTTGATATATCTCGTATAGAACTGAAATGAGCAATTTTTTGTAAAATTCTATTGTTATATTGTATTATTTTTTTGTCGCTTCTCCGATATGCGGTACACGTATGGTTGAATACCACATGATATCCGAGCATCAGCTACTAAATAATTCAGTTACTATTGACATTTCAAAGGAATACATTTTAAGTCAAGGATGTTATAAGATTTAACTGTCTATAATAAATTATGACGGCCAATGTACCATCTCATGTGCGAAAAATCCCTAAAAGAAAAAAAGGTTAGGTATGTTAGTTTAGTAGAGTTTGTATGCTGTTAACAAGAATGACGAGTCTTTTGCAACAAATTAATTACCCTGTATAAACGTGTTTATAGATTTTTTTGTAGCTTAAATTGTTGATTCACCAAGCATGCACATAACATACTTTTGTTATTTAATAATAATTATATTTTGTACAAATTATGATTTTTGGAATTTTTGAGTAAGTACCTATAAGTACCTAATAGGTACTTATAAATAAATTCATTTAAAAAATTTAGATTTTTTATTCCATTTAAGGAGTATTCTGTGGAAATACAAACTTGTTTTTTTGTTAAATGAGAACCGCCATTTTATATCCTAAACTTTTAATGGGTTTTTTGGAATATCAATAGTATTTGACACATCTAATTTGCAATTCGAAAGAGTAATTAATTTCTGAGTATTTAAACTATATATTCCTACTAAAGACAATTTACAGAGCTTAATATGCAATGGTGATTTTATCAAATTATATAATTGTAATAAATTAGTATTAATAACTTTAAATATTTCAAAATCATTATCACAACCCCTTATTATCTTCTAATCCAATTATTGAGAATTGAGGACAAAGGAATGTTTATCTCATTTGATATTGTTATTTTTAACAAAAACTTACAACTCAAATTGCAGACTGTACAATATATACATGTATAGTGTCATCCGTAAATAACGAGAGAATCGCGACTCACACCAAAGTACCTAAATCAAATTATACACCTAACATACATTTGCTGGTGTGATCAAATTACAGATATAAATAATAATAAACTAAATATTTCATTATCTTTTCATACTCGATACCTATCATAATAGATTATTATTCTCAGCAACTACATAAATAGTTAAATATTAATAACTCAGAAATTACTCGTTTATATTTCGATTGATCACATTAAAACTTTCAAGAAAACCATCACTTCAATAGATTTTCAATAATAAAAAAAAAATAGTTGTTATTGGTAAAATCAAGTTTACACCTTTACTGATCATTTTGTACGTTGCATAAAAAAAACCTAAGAAGATGGTTATTAAACATTTCAAAAATCACATTTTTAAAATATTCATCTCCTATTCATTTAAATAAAAGTGGATAAGTGGGTGTCGCTCTGCTGTATAGAAGTTTAAAAATGGGTCACTGTAATGGATGGTGTAAATTTGAATTCAATGATATAATATCATTGTATAAGAAAAACGATTCTGAGCGAAAACCTCAAATCAGCCTATGATATTACCAAGTATATTTGATAATATTATTGTGAATAAAGTAATTTATATATAACCTATTTACGTGGAGCCTTGTTTTCAATTTTCAATCCTAAGCTATAAAAGTTGAACATTTTATAAATTTGTAACTACAAAATTTAAAATAGTTATTACATTATAAATTTGATAAATATTGTCAAAATATGAACTTTAAATGCTTCTAAAAAAAAATTGTGCCTATGTATTTTTAATATTTTTTAACTGCTATTGGAACAATATATCAGGACCCTTGCATTAAGAAATTTTATCGTGTATAGAAAATGCTAATATAATCATTCAGTAAAATTTCCAAGTATCTAAAGTCATACGTCTTTTAATTACAACAAAACAAGAAAATCGTTTCATGAGAAATCGAGTGGAAATCAAATGTTGTAAAAATATGAATTTCAAACGCTCATAAAAATTTAATTTGACTTTCTTGTAGACATTTTTTTTTGATAAAGGTAGACAAACTTATTGATAATCTTACTATATTTTCAAATCTGAGATTTAAAAAGAAAAATTATTATGATTTCTCAATTCAAAATAATTTGCTAATTTTCGTGATTTTTCCGTATTTTGTCAAGATTTGAACTTTAAATGCTTATAAATAAAAACCCTGGCTAAGGGTTTTAATTTTTTTCATCTGCCTTTGAAACAATAACCTAGGAGCCTTCTATTAAATTTTCAAGCTTTTTTAACCAACAAATAAAATTTAATTGATATTTACAGAAAAAAAAACTAAAAAAAATGGAAACTGATAATGTCCTTAAACAGCTCAAAATAAGTCAAAATAATTGGAAATGTTACGGTGTATAGAAAATGCTAATATAAACATTCAGTCAAAATTTCATGTTCCTACGGTCATTTGTTTTAGAGTTGCACCAAAAACCAAAATCGATTTTTCGAAAACAGATTTTGCGTAAAAATTCCCGATTTTCCTTAATTTTCCTTTTGTTTTTTAAGGCGCTTTTGAAAATGACTGAGAAATTCTGACCGTTGACCCCGCCCAAAGAACCAACTAGATTCACTTTCCTATCGGAAAAGTTATTATTGAAGAATATCCAAGCATTTTTACTGTCCTAAAAAGTGATGAGAGACACAAAAAAAAAAAAAAAAACACACATCATTGTAAAATCAATACAATTATCGCTTCACTCAGAATCTAAAATCGTGGTTAGCATGCTCGGTGAATAACAGGCTGTTTAATAATATCATATGCTGGTGAACAACAAACGACAATGGTCCATATTATTATTGTACGGAATAGAATTAGTACGAGTTACGTTTACCGGTCGCCCGAACTCACTCGGTTAGATCACATAATTTAATGTATATGCAAATTATGATCTCTTTTTTTACCTTTTTTTTTACCTTTTTTTACCTTTTATTAATTTGCGTTCTTTGATCTCGTTATCCGGGAGTATATTATAATTGCATTGAAACTGAACGACAAACGAATCACCGTTCGACGTGGACGAGGAATACGGTTGATATATTATGTAGTATATTTTATACACAGGCATAACGGCAGTAAAATAATATAAAACTATTTTTCAATCGTTAGCTGAAAGCTGAGCTTACAATTAACACAAATGTGATTTACAAAATACGATTTACTCGTACACAAAGTATTTTATACGATGCATTTTGTGTTGGATAAAACGAACTTATAATATGCAACTATCGTTTTAGTTTTCATATAATAATATAATATTATTATAGATTGTTTGCGTTTTAGTTTAAAAACCATGATTCTGGGTTACAGTGTCTTATTATTATTTACTAGGTAGTAAAGAATAAAAAATAATGAGCATATAATGTTATTTTCTATTATTGTAACGCTTGGAAAAACAACGTCTATTTTAGTTTTATTATTGCTACGTTTAATTTGTCGAGCGGTATATTTTTTCGATACTTTAAGTTTTTTCTTATCGTGTAAAGTAGGTATGTGTTAATTTGTGTTTATTGACGTCGTGGCATTTAATTTGACGTGAACAACGCAAAAACACCAAGGAAATGGCAAATAGTTAAAAATAATGTCACTCTGATAAATTTGACGTGTTGTATATACCTACTATACATAATAATATAGTACATCGTATTTGCAGTTAATCTTTTTTTGGCTCTAATCCAATTAACCCAAATGGGATATATCTCTCGTAACGTTAGCGTTTAATTTTTCTTATCCCATCTCTGTATAGTACTACTCATAGTTCTCACGAGAAAAACATAATCATTTATTAACGTGCACATGAGCAATTATACAACAGTAATGTTTCGTCTGCCATACGCACAAAATACATTTTTATAAAATGTACAACCACCACAACTTAAATATAACCTAAAATGATAAACTTATTAACACCTTACAGACATATTTTACTACCCACGATATAATCAAAAAAATATAGTTGTTACGTTTTATTTATCTACAAAATATACCGATATCGTGGTTGTTTTGTTACCATGGTTAGAATATATTTCTCGGGATGATAATATTATCTAGGTACATCTGAAACAGTTGATTACTGGAGCGACGCACTGTCACGTGAAATTACTTTAACTTCATGGATTACAGAATAATCACGTCGTATATTTTAATTAAACACATATTGTAATATATAATAATAATATACTAGCTGATCCCGATGGCACTTCGTTGTCCGTTAAATGTACCAATTTTATACGACTCAAACTTTGTTCAATTCATTGGTTAATATTCGGTGTATGGTGTATGGTGTTCAAAATTTATCTTAAATTTTCTGTTGCCCGGAATAAAAATTCTGAATCGCAGCAGTATATTATCAGGTTGACAATTTATTTTCGGTAGATCGCGAACCCCGTGCTGTTTGTACGTAAGTGTATGATTTAATAAAATTGTACCAACTTTGTCATGTTTACTTAATTCTACCTACGAAGGATTAATATAATCAAGTAATACAAAAGCCTAACGTAACCGTACTACCTAACCGATGAATAAAAAAAAAACAAATTTAAAACTTTTTAAATTAGCCTATCTTCTTTCCAGAGGTCTAATCTACACACGTACATTCATTTTTATCTATACTAATATATAAAATGATAGCGTTTATTTGTATGTTCGGGATAAACTCCGAAACTACTGAACCGATTTCGAAAATTCTTTCACCAATACAAAGCCACATTCTTTGTGAGTGTCATAGGCTAATTTAAAAAGGGAAGTGATCACCCCCGGCAGGTGCTCAAACAAGAAATTTTGAGATTTACGATAGAAATTTTTGTTTTTTAATGGTTGCTATGAGTTATATATATAGATAAAAATAAAAATAAGTGTATAAGTGTGTTGTTGTTGTTTTTGACCATGTCGCCTGGTGTGCACTTATGAGGCCATAACTCAGGAACCACTTATCGCACAGCGTACAAACTTCACAGAAACCATCTACATATCAATCTTAATATGCCCTGAAATTTTGATCGAAATCGGTTTGGTGGATCTTGAGTTATAAAATGTATTCAAAATGTACACTTATTTTTATATATACAGATTATTACAAATGAGAAACAGGGTCCAGCGGGGTCGAATCGGGCTGACGGTACCTAAATAAGCAGCCATCACTGGCGATTGTTGCTAGTTGGTCGGCCAATACTCTGGCATAATGTTATATAATATACAGTTATGTGTTTATTATATTATAATGGACAATAAGGCTCTTTGTGTACACTCAAACAAGTGGTTGAATGTACTCTGATGGCCCGGCCGGTGACGAGCCTCGTGTAAGCGCGTCGGGGGTGAGGGTATTGGTAACTCTGAAAAGGGTTATTTTCTATTTACGACTGGTGTTTTTATAAAAACCATTTAAAGTCGTACGGTCGTAGGCTCTAGATCGCTTGACTGCATGCCTGGCACCGGGTCTCTATCATTTACTGGGCCCATGCGTAGAGTTTCAAGTCGGGGGCAGCGAACATTTTTACCGGCCCATTTTTTCCATACAATGACTACTGTACATGCCCTGGGAAACGGTGGTAATTAAATTAATATTATAGTGTAGGCACCTACTACATCGTTACGATAGGACACGGTAAACCCTAGTTATTTTTAGTTTTTGATCAATTAGGTATATATTAGATAATATAATATATACGCCCTACAAGTCTTTAACGAATTTTAATAATAATAATATACTGTGGTTTGTGTTAAAGATAGACCTATTTAAACACACAAATAAGAAAAAACGGGTAAGTGGATGTCGCTCTGCTGTACAGTAGGTTACAAGTGAGTCAATGTATAATGGATTGTATTAAACTTGAATTCAATGATATAATATCATTGTACAAGAAAAAAGATACTGAGTGGAGACGGTTTATCAGTCATTATTTTTTAAACATTTATTATATTATAGCCTTTATGTTAAATTGATATTATAATATTACAATTTTTTTATTCGTTGCGTTAGAAATTAAAATCCCGTTTTAAGCGGGTTTGCTCGTGGCATTAAATAACTATTGAGAAAATCGAAAAATTACCTCCCTAATGTACTATCTTAATCCAATTTACCAAAAGATAATGTACTATATGTTGAAATCGAAGCACTCCATCTGGTAAAAATGTTGCATACAAAATATAAAAAATAAAAATAAAAAATAAACACCATTGTAAAACCACTAGCTTCCTCGCTCCGCTCAGAATCTATAAGATTAACTTCGTGATTCAACATATTTTTTGGATAACTAACTTATTTTTTTATTGAGTATTATACGGTGGCTCAACGTGGGCAGTTGGACCTGTTTGGCTCTTAAAAATCTAATCGAACTGTTCGGAGGCAGCAAAAGCACACCCTTCTGCCCCTGTACACGCCATGCCTATAACTGGGTCGTAACTGTTCTGGAGAGAGCACTCGGTTGATATCCAATTCTGGCCGTCGTTTGGCCCCGAGCGCATTATATTATTTGGCGGTCACTTAAGTTTTGGTCGGCTTTCGGATTGTCTCCACTACGAAGAGATCTTGTTTTCCAGAAAGTTAGTGATTCTCGTTGTCAAACTTTCGTCATCTCAGTTAGCACTGTAGGCCAAGAGTCTGTTGCTGGTCATTGTATCGTCGTAGACTCACGAATTGCAACAGATCTTGCCTGTGTCTTCCGTGCTTCTTGGCTTGTTTCTTCGGTTTTTTTAGGTTTTGAAGTCGAAGTAAAAGTAATGTGCATATAAATAAATACGAAATTTACTTAAGTCGAATAGCCGCTGGTCGTTGTGGTCAGATAGGACATATTTGGTTCGGTAAGAATCACATCGTTTTCCGGAAAATATGTAAGGAATGTGAGCGTCTTTCTGGTTAAACTCACATTTCTTGGGCAATAGCTTTTGGATCAGCCCTGGTGTTTTTTCTGGGTGTGGTTGGTAATCCGTTTTAACAATAATCGTTGGTGGTTGCCTATTGCAGTATTATAGCATCGGTGGTTGTGAAAAGGACCATTTTAATATCGTCGGCATTTCCCGTTAACCGTTACACAATGACTTTTAGTCCCTAGTGCCATTATAATGGCATTACGATAAAAATAACCGTCGAAATGATAATTGTACGTACGATCTTCGGTAAATTGGTTTATTTTGGCTATGCGTATATTATTATATAGTTTTTAATAATAATTATTAAGGTTATATTTTCATAAATAAACAATAAATGTAAAAATCTCTTTCTATTTATCGTCTACTGTAGTGTAACACTGATGTTACTTTATTATCACGGTAACAGAAAGACAGAAAGTATTTATTATTTTCTAAAAACCTGTGGTATCATATTAAATAATATGCCACCGTAATGGCAGCTGGGCGTTGCAAGTGTGCTTCATTATCTGCACTATTCTAATCGCAGTATTACGTTTAAGGTTTTATTTCACATTAATTGTCGAATTTATTAATTTGTTCTTCTGAAGTTTATTAACAGTATTCACCAAGTATTATTATGTTTGAACTAAATAAATAGTTCGTTTTTGAGTCAATTCAATTAATTTCATAAATTATAGTTAATATATTATAATCCTAACAACAAGGCGTAATTCATGTATTCGTGTTTTGCAAATTTGCTAGCGTCCGCTCAAATTCGTAACGTTTTGTAACTGTTGCCGAAAACTAGTGACATATTATTATGTTATCTATGTTATATACACACACGCACGGAAATTGTATTTTAAAAACGTTCGGAACCTGACCATCTACGAAAACATTTACTTTTCGGCTGTACTGTGTTCCTACTACCTATATAGTAGGCACATGCGCGTAGTTAAATACACACACATATATATAAATATATATTTTCACAAAAGTCTGAGAATATTTTCGCTATCCCTCTTGGCGGGCATCCGTTGTGACAATAGTTTATATAATATACATATTATTTAGGTATAATATAATAACAATATTCTTCGGGCCACGATGCCTCATTCAAACAATACACTCTGTTAATAATAATATACGTTCTCGTAAATTTGTTTTGATAGGTCTCCTCTATATTGTTATGTATACCAACGACGTAAACGAAGATGATCGTTATACGCGAAAAACTCTAGGTCCTCGGTAGAAATAACAATTGTTTTGTATGTAAAAAATGAAGGCACTTTCAATAGGCTATATAAAATCAGTATTTTCCAAAAAAAAAAAAAAACAAATTTTGCGGATTGGAATCACTGTTTGTTCATAACCGTTATCGTTGTTCATATCAAAATACGGAAATCTGGTCTCGAAATGGGGTGTCCGAAGTTGAGATATAATATGTATGACTTTTATTTGAAAAAAATAATTACTTCCATACATTATTTTAACGATTCAGTTATATTAAAGCACTGTGCAACAATACTGTTTGACGGGGACGGTGCAACAACTAGATAAGTCCACTTTTCAGAATTGTTCAGGGCAGCGATCAACTGTGAGAAAAACAATAATACATTAACTAAATTAGTTTTTTTAACTAATGATTGAACCAAAATGAGGTTTACATTTTAAAACGTAATTTTTCAGTCTGGTCCAATAACGTGAAAATTGGCCCTCAAGACAAAACCAAATCGTAATTATAGTAAAGATATAATACAAATAGTTCGTCGCTTTTAATTTTTTGCAAACCTATATTTTATATTGTTTTATAGAGTGGGACAAACCAAATCATAAGACGTCGTCGGTACCAGGTAATCAAAACGAAAACGAAAATTTGACGTCCGTCGAACCGCAAATCGAATGAATAATAATAATAATGACGACAGCTATGAAAATATAACATCTCGTTTATGCAGTTGGCGTTTCGTCGATTAGATGGAAATACGTCGGCAGTAACGCTATTGTTGTTGTAGGTGGTATTCGTCCATATTTCATTTTCCTATCATACTTCCAGAAGCCATTCTCGCTGGGGACCTTAGAAGCGACAAATTCGTTGAACATTCCCCATACACCTCCTCCCCCAAAACACACCCTCTGCTATTGCACTGCAACACTGCGTCGTCATCGTCTCAAAATCGTATACTTCCGCGTATATATATAAATAGCGCAGATAATAAATATTATATATATACATTATATATTACCCGAACCTGGTACGTGTATCACGGTTTGGTTTTGTTAGGGGTGGCGTGCGGTGGTGAGGGTATAGAGGTGATGTGGTATAGTGGTGGCGGTTGGGGTTGGTGGTGGTGGTGGTAGTAGGCGGGGGGACGAGTGACGTGTAAAAAATGTCCCCCCAAAGAAAGCGTAGCGTATACATTATAAAAATAACGGCCAGGCGACGAACTTCCGCATATATGATATTAGATAATATATGTGTGCGTATATATATATATAATATATATCTATAATAATAATAATACGTGTGCACAGTGTGTACGGCGGCGGCTGTAACGTATTATTATTATTATTATTATTATTATATTCACCGAGTCTTCATATATAGTCTGCCGAGGGGTCTCCTATAGCTGCAAGCGGCGGCGGGTGCGCCCTCGGATCGCGCTCGACAACTTTTTCCGCGCGAGTTATGGTCGACAGTCGGTGGCGACGACATCGTCGCGCGGCGCTAAAACTTTTCCGCAGAGAGGTACTTACGGGTTTTGGTTTATTAGTTGGGCAAACTGTGATTGTGTGTGTGCGCGCACGTGTATACGCAGTCCATAACTCTATTGCTTATAACGCACACACATACAATATTTATCTCTATCTTTCTGTCTCTATCTCTCTCTCCCTCTCTCTCTCTATGTCTCTCACTTTTTCCCACCGTTCATCGTGCACAGCCATGAGCCAGGGGTGGAGGGATTGACGATCGTCGTAGGTATAGGTCACGGAGAAGCCGCGGAGGGGACACCCCTCACTCGCTATATAGTCTATTTATTGTGTTGTTACCCCGCAGCGGGCGTATATTTCGGTGGTGGATGTGTCGGTGTGTGTGTGAGTGTGTATATGTATATGTGGGTGGGGATGGGGTGATAGCGATGGGGCATAAAGACGATGTATAGGATCGGAAGGGGTAGTTGAAGCCCAGCCGTTGGTTATTGTGGCAATTTGTCACAAAGCTCTTTTGGTCCGCGGGACCCGTCTCTCTCTCTCTCACACACACACTCTCTTCCTCTTTTTCTCTATCTCTCTCTCGCTCTCTCTCTATCTCACCCTCTCTATGTATACCTCTCTCGGTCGTCCGTCGGATCGAGTGCGTATACGTTATATATATATATAATGTGTTTATAAATATATCGCGTATACAGCATATTATATATACAATATATATATATATTCTGCCATCATTCGCACTCACACTATCTCGGGGTACGGCGGCGCCGTGTACACACGTATTTGCCTTAATTACTTTGCTAGGTCGCGATATTAGGTGGCTGCAGTATAGGTATATATACGTATATTGTATAATATTATATATAACGCTCTCGAAAACGGGATTAACATAAATTCGAGGCTGGAGCAGGCCGTAGGTTATCTCCGAACAGTGCCAGCAGCCAGACATTTGTTATGCCGCCGCCGCCACACCGCGTTGGAAATGCCGAAAATGATAGCACAACCCCCCCGCTCAAAGGTGTTATACATATTAAATATATATGTACGTATATAATGGTGGCTTACATGCGTATGCACAGCACTAATATACGAAAACCGGCGTTGTCTTCCAGCCTGTTAATGCGTGGCGGTCTGTCGGTACATCGCGAGGGTGGTAATGCTCCAAAAAAGATAGTTTATAATAATAATATTGTATTCGGCTCGCGATACTATCTTCGTAGCACTGCGTTTAAACTGCTTGTACGCCGGAAGTATACCTGTACACACACGCACTCCAATGTGTGTAAATCCGGTGGTGGATCGTTCTTGTTAAGGGGAGGGGGTTGGTAGTGTTCCAGACTAGGCACTGTGATTCGTCCGTTAGATTATTCTATGGACCAGTAGTACAGGTTTCATGGAACCTGTTAATCGACCTTTCCAATATAATATCTCGCATAATATTTTGTGAATATTTTCTTATTTTTCAAAATTCTACGATGTAAGTAGAGTTCACTGTTCACACTACAGTACTACTGTACACACTACAGGTGTTCTCCTCACATAGTGGGTGCAAAGTAAAAAGGCCAAAACGTCATAAACTTTACTTAGAAATACTATTATTGAATTATTTTGCAAAATTTAAATTGTTCTCTTACTCTGTATAATATGTTATTGAACGAATATTAAGCACCTAATAAAAATACTGATTTAAAAATCAGTGGTCCGAACGCCCTACGCGGTTACAACTCTCAGGGACCAATCATTATATCACAATTATTTTTTCAGGTGACAAACGGCGGGGACGAACAGTTTTTGAATCAAATTTATTATTAATAGTCAATTACACCATATCGCGATGATTCCGATTTATAGGTCATTGTAGCGAGTCTCGTAAATAACAGCAGTCTATTAACCTAAAATAATCAATTAATCATTTTTTTTGTATTTCGCGTGGTATCTATCAAAATACGATTACGATAGTTTATTGGATATTTCGCATCGACGGTTAATAGTTAATACTGAACAAGTGCGATATAAAAACTGTACTTAGTACAACTGAGTAGAACAAAGTCAGTAACACGGCGTATGGCATACCGCACACGCATAATTTGGTTCGATATATTTTAATAAAGATCCTATACACCATCGTTTGCATTCAGTAGCCCCTAATGACTACGCGTACGTGAATATCAATTCATAAGACGACGTCTTCACGTTGGTACCTATTTAAAAAGTTTGTCGAAGAATGATATAATATTTGCGAAGAGAACGTTTTATCAGATGTCACAGTGTCCAAGCATAATATGGAATACAATTTACGGGTGGTGGTCTACACCTGTGCTTCTCAATTTTTTTTTAGATTCATAAACTGGCGATACACTTATAATAATTACAGTCAGAACCAAAACAAAATGTCAATATCTATTAATTTTTAATTTTTGATTGTCACTTACTTCTTTAACTCGATGTTAAATATAAAAAAAAAACTTATATTCTATAATGTAGGTACTAAAAATCTATACCTACACTAATAGCGGTCAATGACCAATGCAGTCGAGGCCCAATGATTATAATAAAAACAAAAAAAGATAAATGGAAATTTTTGAAAAAGCAACAATGATATATTATGTACTTGCATCTGTATGTAAATTGAGAATGAGACTATCTTCACAAATGTTTTTCTTATCTTTGGTTATACCATCATGTCATAATGCCATAATAATGTCTTATGTTTATAGTTTAAACACGTACAACAATATTAATAATCAATTTATTTGGTGACACATTATAATGTTTCGCGAAACACCGGTTAAGGACATCTGGTCTAGAATGTGTCCAGTCGATGAAACGATACTTTTAAATAAGATATTCCAAGACATTTGTACGATCGGACTTGCAATGAGCATGCCATATTTACATACACTGTAAATGATATTGCGCTAAAGCAACACAGTGACTGTGTTATGGACCTTGGTATTACTTTTGATCGATCGCTTACTTTTCGTTCACATATTGAGAAAGTTACTTGTAAGGCTTTGAAGCTTCTCGGTTTTGTGAAAAGAATTTCGGCTGAATTTAAACTGTTCAGCTCTCTTAAGACGTTATATTGCTCTTTTGTTCGGTCTGTGTTGGAGTATGGGGTAATTATTTGGGATCCGTGCACATTCGATGGTAATAGTCAACTGGAAAGAGTTCAGCGTAAATTTTTGAAATTTGCCGCTTTCGCATTACGCATTGAGTGCGCACCTCACGAGTATCAACCTGTGTTGGAGTGCCTCCATTTGTCTACTCTATGTGACTGGAGGAAACAGGCTAATCTTACGCTTCTTTCTAAACTTATAAATTGTGAAGTCGATTCCCCTATAAGTCTCCCTATATAAACTTAATTTCAGAGTTCCAAGTTTCTATTCCAGATACTCTTTCCCTTTCCGAATTCCTTTTAGTCGCTGTAACTATCTAACAAATCGTCCTATTGTCTGTATGATAAAACTGGCCAATGAGGACCCACTATTCCTTAGTACTTAGCGCTATATTATTGTCTGTTCGTTCTTTAGATCTTAATATTTGTGATTTTTGTTAATTGTGTAACTTTCTTTTAGTTATTATGTATACTATACAATGTAATTGGGCACGTCCCGTATTCAATAATAAATAAAATAAAATATTTCAACCATGATGACAACTGAGGAATCTTTTACGGACCGTCCTCGCCACCCATTGACCATGTCGTTTCCAGTCCTGCATACTCCATTATATCTTAGGCCATGGCGTGAACTTTATCCCAGCCGGTCTTGCAGCGAATAATATTATTATTATGCCGTTCTTATCTAGGTGACTAGGTATTATTATTATTAATGTATTGCTGTACCTACCATTATTGTATTAAGTTTTGCTTCATCCGCGAGTAGGGACTACACACACCAGTTATTTTTTCAAATACAAGCCCTGTTATATATTAATTAATGTGATTATAACGACAATATTAAAAGGTTGAAATCCAATAACTATATATAGACATCTACTTTTTGATAGCCTTTTTTTCCTATTTGGTTTTTAGCATGATGATATCTTTATTTCATATTATAATAACCTAACGCGGGTACTCATTTTATCCGATCTGCAGTTATGCAATATGGGTGTTTGAAAGACCTGCAAATAATAGTATTGGAAATAACAAAACTAAATTAATACAAACGTTATTGATATCAGATAATCGTAACTTTTATTGCATTTCTTATCATTTTTATTGCATTGCTGAATAATAATAGTAAAAAATAAATTCTTGGTCACTGCTTTACACGTAATTAGATAACATGAAAGCTAACTGTTTCCATCGTATAGTTTAGCTATCTAAAAATACAGTTTCATAACAAAAATACAATTTATTTATTTTTGATTCATATAATAATGAACAGGTACTTCAAGTACTAAAATAGTTTTATTGTTATAACCAACTTTTGTATAAGTACTGCACTATATATGATTCCATAACGTAATATTAAATATTATTCTAACGTACCTAATGTGTTTTTGTTCCAGAAGTCTGTTTTTTATGCTTATTATTAACAAATAAAATCACCGATTGTGACGTTTTTCACATTGTTTAAAATAATTTTAATTTCTTCGCCTTCTCTTTCCACTGGGCTCTGACCCATATTTTTCTCGTTGGCAATATGGCGCTTCCCGATAAATATAAGTATATTATAACTTCAGCTTAACTCCCGTTTGCTTGACTGTACCTGATATAATTGATATAATACCATACACGATAGTTTCTCAATTGTACTACACTGCACACACTAGTGTATTTTGTTTCATCGTTAACAAATATTGTCGAGTTATAACCGTTGACGTGAACTGTTAAATTATGCAAATGATAAGATTTTATCTGAATGAGCTTGTGGACTGTTGGTTGGTCTTAATACTATAGAAAATATGGGATTCAAAATACTTAAAAATCCAAAGTGTCATAGATAGTGAATATGAAGAAAAAACGTAATATTACATTAATAAAAATCGCGTCATTAAAATATGCTCCAAACTCCTGTGACATCGTGACATGTAGAATAAGTTTCACCTTTAGTTTATTAATTATACTGGAAATCCATTATACTTTCCGATCGCTGGCCATTTGAATTTTAATATTTGAATCAATATAATATTATAATTACGGCGTGCAACATAAAAACAAGAAAATAATTATAGTTTATTGCCATTTTCTATTGCAATATAAATCCTTGTCCCAGAGTTATAACTCAAAACTATAAGTATTAGGCGTTTCTAAAACGCGTTTTCGGTAGCTATAATAATAAAACGAATAAATAGGTTTTAGCGATGGTCGATGGTTGGTAATTTCTAAATTTTAATTTAGTTGTTCGAATAAAATCAACAGTTCGGAAATAAAATACATATCAATAAACGTCTATGCTTCACAGAGTAACTTTTATTCGGTGCCTGCGTGTAATCCACTGTTTAAAATGTACCGTATTTATATACGAATAGATTGAAAACACATACGCAATCAATATTATATAGATATTCTTATAATAATATAGGTACGAAGTTGATGTTTGATATTATTATAATAAGGTGAATTTGTACGAGATGATTGACAACAAATTAGGATTGCCGGTTTCGTATTGTTTTAGACGAAAATGGTAATAATCTAATGACCTTTAATATTATAATATTGTATTATGCACCTTTAATCTTGTCTAAGACGAGTCCTCCAAGTCGTTTTACTTTCAATTTTCCAACGTATTATTCCAATCGTCTTCAAAATAAACTACATTTAAATTTATTTTAGTGTTTGAAAAATTATAATTATTACTCTAAACTCTTGTCTTGGGCTGTTTTTCTGTTAATTTAGCGAAATTAGGGTTTCAAATATCAAGTATATAAATAATATAGTTAATAGTTTTATATGTTTAGTTAAACAAATAATATTAAGTTTAGTACTGACTATTTGTTAACTTAAGCTTTTTTACACGTTTTAAATAGCAATTTTTGTGCTTTTTCGAAGAGGTGCTTTTTTTATTCTTTGACGGTTAAAATGATATAAATATATATTAGAGTTAATTCAATTTTCTATTATAAAAATATTCTCTTTAAATCTCTCCTCGATTAAATTTTCGTTGAAGTTAATTATATTAGATTATCTACGAACATAATACTAAAATTAATTTTAAATTTTCAAAGTAAAATAATGTATAACATTTTTTTTACAGATATTATGTTATGTTGTTATTTCCTAAAAATTCATGTAATGAGTAATACTATTATTTTTTTTTTACTTACCGCGTTAAATGGTATACTAGAAACAAAAGGTTTTATGTTTTAGCATAAAATTATTTTTCAAAAATCATTTTTCTATATACCTAACTCAGTTATCTAATTATTTAATCTTTTAAACCGCTGATTTATTTTAAGTTTCAAAATGTATCCGTCAAATTAAGGATAAGAACGCAGTTGTTATGTTCAAATTGCTCTACCACTTCCTTTTTTTTTTAGTTTGTAAATATATAATAAAAAGCTTTAGCGATGAGTTATTAAAATGTTGACGTTTTATCAATAATCTTTTGTGAATACTCTAATACAAAAGATTATACTCTAATACAAATGAGCGTAGGTAAATGAAATTTTGACTGAATGTTTATATTAGAATTTTCTATACACGATAAAATTTTGAAAATATTTTGAGCTGTTTTCGGCCATTGTCAGTTTTCAATTTTTTTAGTTTTTTGTTCTATAAATATCAATATAATTTTATTTGTTGGGTAAAAAAGCTTGAAAATGTAATAGAAGGCTCCTAGGTTATCGTTTCAAAGACAGATGACAAAAAAATTAAAAACCCTTAGTCTGGGTTATTATTTATAAGCATTTAAAGTTCAAATCTTGACAAAATACGGAAAAATCACGAAAATTACCAAATTATTTTGAGTTGAGAAATCATAAAAATGTTTCTTTTTAAATCGAAGATATGAAAATATAGTACAAGATTATCAATAAGTTTGTCTACCTTTATTAAAAAAAAATGTCCACAAGAAAGTCAAATTAAATTTTTATGAGCGTTTGAAATTCATATTTTTACAACATTTGATATTCACTCGATATCTCATGAAACGATTTTCTTGTTTTGTTGTAATTAAAAAAACGTATGACTTTAGATACTTGAAATTTTACTGAATGATTATATTAGCATTTTCTATACACCATAAAATTTCGAAAATAATTTGACTCTTTTTGAGCTGTTTACGGCCATTATCAGTTTTCAATTTTTTTCGTTTTTTTTCTATAAATATCAATAAAATTTTATTAGTTAGGTAAAAAAGCGTGAAAATTTAATACAAGGCTTCTGATATGTTTTAACAATAGCAGTTGAAAAATATTAAAAATACATAGGCACAATTTTTTTTATAAGCCTTTAAAGTTAAAATTTTGACAACATTTATCAAATTTATAATGTAATAACTATTTTCAATTTTGTAGTTACAAATTTATTAAATGTTCAACTTTTATAGCTAAGGATTGAAAATTGAAAATAAGGTTCCACGTAAATAGGTTATTTATAAATTACTTTATTCACAATAATATCATCAAATATACTTGGTAATTTAATAGGCTGACTGACCGTTTTCACACATAATCGTTTTTCTTATACAAAGATATTATATCATTGAATTCAGATTTAACACCATCCATTACAGTGACCCACTTGTAACCTACTGTACAGCAGAGCGACATCCACTTACCCACCTTTTTTGATCTGTTCCTAGTTATAAATAGATATAGAAACTTAAGCACCTAACACAATATATCATATGTAGTATGTATTCTGCATTTAATTTTTTGTTATTTGTTGCTTGGTACGTTATTTTATGCCTATTAATATTAGTTTTTAGTTTAATTTCACACGTAATACAATGTAAAAATTCTGAATGTGAATTTATAGAAATGTTTTTTTTTTTGGCTTATTGTAACTTGTAAAACAAAGCTTGCTTAACAGCAATCTTGAATAATGTAACAATAGATTCAATTTCGAAACTTTTATTTTGCATGTTTTGCTTTTTTTTGCCTTTCTAGGTCATTTTTCTTTTTTATTACATTTAAACTGTATTTTTAGGGATTTTGAATAATTTTTTTGAAGATTTATTGTAACCTCTTCTTGCATTGTATGTTTCATAGCCCTTATAATAATAATAGCAATAATAATTTTCAATTACCTATATTTGTCTACAATTTACTAATACACCTATAAATTACGTATGTTATCGTTTTAAATGTATAATAGTGGTGAGGATCCGCATCTTGTGATCAAATATAATTTGGATAATGCTTTCTCCGTAGACAAATTCAACCAAATATCAACGATATCCGAAATAATATATTCATTATTAAATCATAGCCGCATTTTATTACAATGATGTTTTATAACTCTATCATCTAAGCGAAACAATATTATAGTATCCATTGTATGGTACTGTATAGGAGATAAGAGTATGTTAGGAACTTATTATTACACGAGCATTTAAAAATACATATATATAAATATAATAATATATATGGTTTTATATTTTTTCTCAGAGAGTCTTAACGTTTATCATTTACGAGAGAAGTACTTACTCCCACGTTTTAATACGTAATGACCTCTTTTGTGTTGCAATGTAGAGAGGTAAAACTTGAAAATGGTTCATTTAAATGTTTGAATCCTCATTTTACAACAGAATAATTCTCATGCAACACGTTATATTTTCACCCTCATAAAAAAAAAACAAATCTCAAAAGCTAAAACTGGAATAAAATTTGTATTTCATATGGGTATAATTCAAACAGTTCTGGTTTTTGTTTTTATTTGTTTTTACGTCCCATATGTTTGACGATATAATTGAACGTAAATATCATACTACTAAAAAAAAGAACAGTTATTGCTTTAATGATCAAACGCATTCAATTACAAACTCTACAAGTAAATTATATACAAGTTGAGCAGGTATAGGCCGTATGGGATTGATCTGAAATCCGTCAATTTGAAAACGCACTCTATTCTGCATGCAGACAGATAACAAATATTTGTATTGTTTAATTAACCATTTGACGGGTTTTTAAATTACCGTTCAATTTCAGAAGTAGGTAACCTATACGTATTAAAATAGTTGACAACGATGTCGAGCAAAAATTCAAAGATATACGCGGCTGGTCAACGTTCAAAACAAGCAGTAATATCCAATGTTCGAAATAATATATCGTGGATACGCAATATAGATACGTAATAATATGCGTATAATAGCTGAAAAGTACTGATAAGTACTCGCCATTGCTGAAAAATAACGACATTGTGAATATTTCGATGTCAGACAATGTATGACAGCCAAAAACGAGATAGGTTCGTTAACGATCGTTTTATCAGTAATAATCAATGTGTCACTATCACTTTTGTGTGTTTTCACATAATTTGAAGTCATTAATCATAATATCATAACATTAAAAAAAAAAATTCTATATTTTGTTATCATTGGTGTCGTCGTTACACTCTTACAGAGTTAGTTGAAACTAACGATTTAACATATTATTTACTGGTTCATTAAGTCGATTTTTGTATAATTTTACTTTTTTTTTTTTTTTGAACTTAAGCCAGACGACTAAGGCCTGTTGCTAAGCTGTTGTAGGGGTTATGAACTGTGGTAGGGACTAGGTGTAAAGTTGGTATGGTAGGTTGTTTTTACGATTGTTTTACGGTTGTTGCGGTATGTATCAAACACGTGTATGTGTGGCAAGGTTTTTTATTAACTACTATGAACCCGGGTGATCACCCATCCGGGAGCTAGTAGCTGTGACCGTTACTTACTCCCATTCGCATTCCGCGACTGGTAGCAGCCAACGCGCCACGCCAAGCCACTACATGTTTTTATATTTTTTGTTACCCACCTATATGTTTCTTGTTAATTTGAAAAAACAAAGTAAAACCAATAAAATTAATAACTATATAGTATATTGATAATAAATGGTGAAATACACATTTTTTTCTAAAAAATGCTGTTTTTAAGTCATTACGATTTAACATGATGCACGAAAAATGTGTTTTCGATAATATAAACTAACAATATAAGCTTCACAATAGCTTCCCAGGTAATTTTTATTCTACGGATAAAGTATAGTGACGTGTAAGTCATGCAAACACATGGGAATTCCTTACTAATTAATGGCATGATTTTTTTTTATGGATTTCGGTTGTTGCCTCGCACTTAAAAATTACATTAGGGATTAAGGAACCGCCTTCAACATTACTATCGGAGACAAAATAAAAATATTGTCGTGAGTAATAACTTCAGTGGTTCTGCTTTTCCAATACCAGCTTTACGTTTTAGCCTGAACGAATAACAACAATATGTCTATTACAAGACGTACTGCTATAGTGTGTTTATAAAATATTTGCACCACTCCCGACCGTTTTCGTCATCGCACGCTTTTGGTATTTATATCGGTCTCAGCGCATGATGGATTAATCTGTATAATTATTATAAATGCAAGATTTATCATTGTCTCGTGTGTTTTATTCAACGATGCGTCAGAAGTTTACGCCACGACGGGTTTCGCATCGAACAACAATAATTTCACTACACATGTCTCCATTCGGATCCCCTCTCGTCACTTCGAACGAGTCTTTGGCAATTGAAGCTTGACTTACATACGCTGCCGTACGGTGATACAACGTGCACACATCAACCCTGATAAAATTCACCATCTACTCCGACAAAGTTTTAATTGAATTTACTTTAACGTGTGTTCTCTGAGGTATTAAATAAATAAATATGTTGAGTTAACAATTCGTCATTGGTGTACATTATCACACTAACTGTTTTTGATTTTCGTTGGCAAAATTACCATATCAGCTGGCATCGCTCAAGCTTCTGTCAAGAGGGTTCCAATTTCCATTTCCAAATTATTGTTAAACACACGATAATGTTCATTAATATTATAATATGCTTCAATGTCAACAGTTTTTCTGAAAATACTAAATAACATTATATATTTATATTTAATGAAAATTGCAGTGAGTTTATACGTCTTGATGTACTATATACATATACTAACGTCAATACCGCATGCACGTATCATAATTAATGAGTATAGGTATATATTTACCGTGTACGATGACTTAGTGACTTACCAACAAAAAATACTAAAATATATTTTATTGCTCGTGATTATAGTGAATTTAATCGAAACTAACCGTCCTGTGTTTACCATAAATTGATAATTTATATTTAAACAACTGTTGGTAACACATTTCCATGTTTTCAGCCACCCTTTGTATTTTGTGGTCAAGAATTATTAATTTATGAAGGATTACCCTTTAAAATCTTCCAGACGTCCCTGTAACATAAATTGTTTTACCTACTTGAAAATGAGCTTAAAGATTGACTTATTTATAAGACCCGTTTGTAAACTAATCTTACTAGTTAATAACATCACATAATATGGTTTTTAACGTAGGTATAGTCGGTATCGTTGAATTAGAATAATAATAATAAAAAAAAATTGTAAATCGTAAATGATAAGCTTACTAACCACAACAGTAAACTAAATATATAATATTTTTAAGAAAACTTTATTTTTAAAAGTTGGGAAATAAAGTAGACAACAAATAGTCCAATTTTGTCTACTATTTGACTAGGCAATAATAATAATAAAATACGTTTACATAAATTACTAATTGTATGATCCTACTTTGCCCATGAAAAAATCTAAAAATCTTAAATATGGCACTTTATCTCGAGGTGTATATCAGTTACTTTTAGTCAGTGCCAGTTTACGTACGAATAGGCGTCGGTGAACCTAGCTTTGGAAACTGATTCTACCAAGATTGGATATAGGCATATAGCATTTGGTATATTTTTGATCGTGGTTCAAACTTCTCCCTATAAGCTTTCTTGATATGTCCATGAACAATTTTAAATTCTCGTCGAAATCTGTTGAGAAGGTATAGTTTTTGAGTCTGTAAGCTACAAATCTGCATTAATTTTTAAATGCTTATTTTCCATTATTATGCTGAAAATGCTCTTTTCAGTTTGTTGGACAATGTTAGACGATTTTGTCACCGATAGATGAATTGTAAAATTCAACTTTTTTCTTAGACATTTTTTTTCGACCACTGCATGATATAACTTAAGACTGACGATAGAACGAACGAGTCCCTAGGTTCCACTAAATTCAAGCGTAGCAATCATCTATTGAGTATAGGAGAACTCGTGAAGACGACATACTAATTCTTTTTCTGTGTACGGCTAACTAAAATCGAAGTACATTATTACAATCTTTTAACAAGGAGCTTCAAGTAAAAAATCACACTATGATAATGCGCCGTTTGTAACCGTAAATAATTTTAATCAGGACGGTTTGATACAGAATAAATATTGATGAAGTATTATACATTCGGTTTCAATACGGGTTGGCTATCAGATCATCAATTTGGGAACAGTTCAAACATCTGTACTTAAATTTTTTAAATGTATTTTAATTAGGTGTTAAATACAATAAATTAATATAATCAGATTAAAAAAAAAATAATTCAAATACTTTTAAATAATTATATTCTTCAACGACGGATATCCGGGACATGAATCATTGGACAAGGGATAATATATATATAATTTTTATATTGTGATTCAGTTTAATGCAAAAATCAAAATAAGGTGTTTCTAAATATAAAAAAAAAGTAGGTATTTAAATATTTTACAAGTATATATAAACTTCGATAGTATTCCTACTAATAATAATAGTAACAATAATGACATTATAAAATGTAGTCGTCGAAATCAACATGGACAAATGCAAGCTTAATCGAAAACAGCAGAGCGCGTTTAGCCGACGGGACACTAAAAACGTTGAACCCCCGTCATGTCACAAGCATTATATTATATCGTAAAATGTTATTCTAATCGTAATTATTATTAATATTATTGAAACCCGACGCCGATACAATATTGCCGATGATAAACTACAGTATCGTATAATAATATTGTATTATATAAGCCTACGTCATGGCGGGACGCGCGTGATTAAATTCCCTCGGTCGATTGACCGGTGGACGCGTATCGCTGTTGCGGACAATAGGTCTTTGATCCGTCACCAGTCCATATATAGACGATAAAATTATAGCAATATTATAATACTGTATAGTGAAATACGTACGCGACCAGCGAGCGTACAAGGATCAATTTGGATTTTCAACTGTCCACCGCGCGTTGCCGATATTTCATCGATATCGTATATCATTATAGTTGTAGTTGTGAAACAATTATCATGACGTTAAACCGTTCCGACTTACGAGATTTGCCAAAGTGATGAGCACGCCGAGTAAAAAAATAAACAATATTAACGTTTGGTCGGATTGTAACACCTCGACTTGCTCGATATTACTTGAGCACACTCTTGCACGGTGCACAGTAATCATTGTTCAAGAGATTTTCCGATTAAATCATAAATTTTCCAGTATATATGACGTATCCAATGTGGGTTGGTGTGTCGTGGTGTCTGGCTCCAATCACCGATGTGCCCTGAGTGCCGACCGGTGCCGCTATAGTTCATCTATGGATGGATGACCGCTCGGGATTTTAGTGGAAAATCTTTGCCACACATATATGTATTCTAAACCAATAACCGTACCCTCCCCCCACAGTAATAAAACCTACAAAAAATAACAAAGGCTACTGACCTCAGATGTTGAAGCCGCGACTTAATTTAAAATATACATCCATCCAATACCAAAAGCCCGTATTTTTCGATCCCAGAGAACTCTCCTGAATGAACGATACAATTTTTTTCAATTTTTTCGTTCATAATTTCTGCAAACTTTAGAGTCGCGGTAAAGTTTTGTTGATATAATATTCAAATCGAAAATCGAACGAGTATTGTTTTGAGTTATAATTATTTATACACCATGGAAAACACTTTCAGTATAAAACAAAATTAAAAAAAAATTTACTTAAATTATACGGAAAAAATGGATTAGGTATTGTCGTGTACCTATCTCTCGATGGTACACAAAATAATAGATGACAATTCACACTATTGAATGACTTTACGAAACATGAACAAAACACACAAAATACGAGTCTCTAAGGATAGCTTACAAGCCTTGCTCGAGGGCCCGTACTGTCCTTACCGCAGTCCTTACGTCCTTAAATATTATTTTACAAAATGCAGCCCCAGCTCATTTGCTTTGCTGGCCTATTATTACGAATATGAAAATGTCTATTATTATTATTTATTATTGTTTAATTAGTTGGCACAAATAACAGTATATTCTCATTTGAAAATTAATTTTCGTTATTTTGAAATATGGTTTTATATTGATAAATGATAATTTTGTACTTCAAAATTCTAAGTGCTATATTAATTTGAGAATAAAATGAGGTCAACATCATAAAAAATGAAACTACACTACATGTATGTGTGCGTGTGTATCGTAGTAACAGAAAACGTCCTATGTTATATTGAAATTGAAAAAAAATGATTTATAGATACTAAGACAGTGATTGTTTTTGACTTTTGCGACGAAGAACATGTTGGTTGAACACTTAAATCCAATAATGGCAATAAAGCGGTTTTTTCGTCACATGAGCATTCCGATGTAAGTACTACCACTACAACTATGGACCTACGACATACGATAATAGAGTAGCTTTCGTCGAAAAAACGTTTGCAATTCAAAGTATCAACGTTAAACCCAGAAAATAGGAATTATTATAGCACATCTTGCAAAAATTCGCAAATAAATGTGTATGCTATGCAGGTATTTTCCCAGTGCTTAAAATTTATATTAGCTTTAAATTATAATATAATATAATTAACTAAATATATAATTGTATGTTAGCTATACATTTTCAATTATATTATAAATATATAATCAAGACCAAAACATGAAAAAAATTGAAAAATAGTTGAGAATTGCAAACAATTGCAATATAAGACTAAATAAGAAGACTTTTTTTTATTTTTTTATTGATCATTAAGCCTGGCAACTATGGCCATTAGCTGTTTGTTTGTTTGTTTGCTTGCAGGGGAGGGTACTAAACTGTAGGTTGGTATTTGGTAAACACGTATGTTTTGGGTTTTGGCAGAATTTCGAATCGGGCACCCGTAGGTTTCTGTCATGCCTGGTCGGGGGATGGTGGCCTCTCTCTTTCTAGACAGTTGCCTGCCCAGAGAGAAAAGCCACCTGTGGTCGAGTTTCGAACCGGCGACATTATGCGTCAGAACCGATGCCGTAGTCCGCTCGGCCACTGCGTCCCCCAGGAAGACTTAATTTGGTCCGATTCTTGTACATATCTGATCAGATTTGATTTACCTGATATAAAAAAAAAAAGTTGCAATACTTATTAAATCCGGTATTTCATTATAATATTATTACGAATATAATCGTGTGTCGTTTCAAAACGAAAAGAAATAATATTATATAACCCGATATCATCGTCGTCGTAGCTGCTGCTTAATGGGGCGGTAAGACATCGTCCTTTTTTTTCTTCAACATGTATTATATTTACAATTTACACGATATCACGGCTACATTGGTCGAATATAACATAATATTTTAAACCATGCTATCGAATCAGTCGAGAACGAAAAAATAAAAACAGGAGTACGTTCGGTAATTATATCAAATGCGCAATTTGAACAACTGTTGGTACTCAACAGTAAAAAACAAAATACCTACTTGATAAACAAAATAAAATGTATAGAACTCAACATTCATCAATGCACAATGGCGCAACCAGAGCCCCCCCCCCCCAGGCGTCCAGACCCCCCTTGGGCCATACCTATAATGGTTGCAAATGGACTGCAATTTATAAGGGGTTTAAAATAGGAAGTGCTCGAATTGGGGGTGCGCAGGGGGGCGGAGCTCCCCTACTATTTTTGTTTTATTTGAACGGGGGGACGGTACTAATGTCCGAAATAATTTTTATTAAAATGTGGATTTCAATTGATGTCAATTATATAACAAGTTTTACTATTTTTCATATCAAAATTATTTGTGATATTAGTTTATTAATTAATTATAATATCACCCTGTGTTTTGCCCATATAGTCAGTAGTTCACATATCATAGATCATTTACAAGTATATTATCTAAGGTACAGATACTGGTTTATGTTAGTACTATCTTAGATCGTGCACCGAATGAAATGTTATCAGTTTCAGTTATGGTTATCATTTATCGGTGTTTTGAATTTTTGATTTTTTTTATACTTATCAAAATATGTGGTCTCTTTTGAATCAAAAACAATAATTATTAATTTTGTTATCTATTTAGTATATTGAATAAACAGGTAGATTATTATTCATTTTTTTTTCTACTTTAACAATGTAAGATGTAGATATTGCTATCAAAATATATTATACCTATTTGGAATTCAAATGTGTTGCTGAAAAGTGGTATTCAAAATGTATGTAAGACAGGATCGTGGGGGGGAGTGGGGACAAGGCCCCCACGGGTCTGTGTCGATTAAATGCGCCCTTGGAACGCAGTTTTCAAATCGTTGGATTGAGCTCTGAAAATAGGCAATTAGTAGTAAGTGATCATTGTAGTGTGTCTGTGTGTAAAAGAAATAGCGGAGCGCTCCCGCAAACGCATTATGAACAAGTCACCGTCCCGACGTTGATCACGTGAAAGGTAAACAATGTACGTATTTTTTAATTATTTAATTTGATCAATTTTTTTTATTAGGTACTCATGGATTTAAGAATGAATATATTTAGAAAATTAAGGTTAACTTAAATAAAACTAGGGGAGCTAAGCTCCTAAATTGCGTCTATGGGTATTACAACGAGGGCCTTTGCTTTAATGTCATTCAACAGTCGAAGCCCACTGATACAACACCGAACTTTCAATAACACACTTTAAATCACATAAAAAAAATTTACTATTGAGTTGACATGGCATATTATAAAAAACAATTATTATATCAAATATTGTGTTAATTCTTTAAAAGTATGAGTAATAAAACCTACAAGATTGAGACGAGATTGCCTATGATTGGTTACGTTTAAAAAGTTTTAATGAATTCTTTGTAGTTTGTACGGATACACCTCCTCCGCCAAATTTTATATTTTATCAGTAGTATTGTTATGATAATAATATACAATTTTATTTTAACGCTGATTTGCTAGTTCAATATTATCATAGATTGATTGTTATAATATTATATTACTACATAAAAACAATCCACTTGTCTGATTACCTAAAATTTCTTGGTTTATCATGACGCGCAATTCGATTGTACCTACCTATATAATAATGTTTATGTTTGGTATATAAACGTTGTTATGGACGGATTTTTCATAACGTTATGCTTTAATTAGGATTGCACCGGTCGTTAAGATAACAAATAATAAACATTTTTATTTTTTTATTTTTTTGATTGTATTAGGTTCATAAAAACCAATTGTTGGTACTCTACAGTATAATGCACAATAATATTATATAATAATGATGCGCATTCTCATTGGAACCGTAACTATTATACTGATTACGATAACACTAAACATTAATTTGTACGAAATAAACAACGGCACAAATAACAAAGTTTTAATATTATTATTGTCATTATTATATTATGGACAACTATATAAGACCAATGCTCTGTGTGTTGTATATGAATAAAGATTTCGCTAGTAAAAAGTTTTTGAATATCGTTGTACCCGAATTATTTGTTACTTCGAATAACATAATTTAAACACTCGCGTTATCGTAGAATCCTTAATTTTTTTTTTTTTTTTTTTTAATATAACTATTCTATAATAATTATATTTCGAATCATTTCCACTAAAAGCCAAATAAACCTTTTTTTCAAAATTAATCACTAAACCAGAAGAATAACTTGACTTAAATTTAGACTCACTTCGTAGAAAACTTCAATTACTCTGCGCTAGATGTTTATTATGAAGCATTATAACATTAATGTTTATTTTATTAAAATGTATATGATATTTTGTTCGTAGAAAATGCTAGTAAATTCCATTATAAGATTTTTAATAAAAGTTTAGCGTTAAGTTACATGTTTTTAGCAATAATTGAAGTGGACGATATTGGATATTCAATCGTACAATAGCGATTTATCCTCAAAAATTTCTTGCGTTTTTTCTATTATTTTATAAACACCAATCGTAGAGTTAGATAATTTTATTAAATCATTTTCGTATCCTTAAATTATCATCTTCTATACTCAATGACATTTTAAATATATTTTAACTAGTATATTTGGATATTTTTTGACATTTTCGATCTTCGTTGTTCGTTCTTTCTTTTAAATAATATGTTGTTAAAAATGTTATAATTGATTAAAAATATAACTTAGCTGATTTAATAGTTATTAAGAATATCAAAAATACATACCTAGGCACAATATTTTTTTTTAAAAGCGTTTAAAGTTCAAATAATGACAAAAATATAGATTTTACTTATATTTTGTAACCTATTCAAATTATTTGATTTCAAAAGCATTTAAAATACGTTTCAAAGAATTATTTAAAATATATTTCAAATTATTATTATTCTTATGTTTTATTAATCATTAAAAAAAATAACATCTATAACAAGAAGGTTATACATTTATGTGATTAAATACAAAGATAAGTTATATAGTTAGGTTACATAATTTAAATTATTATTTTATGGTTTATGATTAAAAATATATCAAATCCAACCACCCAATAGAGGGTACCACTAAGTATAAAAAATAAAGAGCACCCTATAATACAAACATCGAAAAAAGACAAGCTAAGCTGCCAGACTAAAATAAAGTAAACAACACGATTCAAGAAAAATTTCTAGTGAAATTATTATTAAGTTTAAAAATACAATAATATAATTGGAGATTTTTCGTAGAAGGGCATGATGTAGTTTTCAAATAATTTTGAACAATATCAACAAAGTTATGGCCAATTTAACTAGAGATTGTTGTAGCGTATTTTCAATATTTTATCAATTAATAATATTCCCCACGGCTCGCATTACATTGTACTATCCTCCTACACCTATGGCAAACAATATACAAAAATAAATAATAATAATTAATAATTTATACTATAATTACTATTATAATATGTAACCAAAGGCAACCGTTTTTAAAAATTTAACCTTGTTTTATAAAATAACATTTCAATAATCTGCTGACAATTAAAATTAGCTTGGCGACTTAAGTTAAACATGTAAAAATAGCATAATAAGTACATACTTAATAATAATAATATAGTCTACTATCATTAAATCATTAAAATAGGTCGTGTAATCAAGTGTTTTAAAGTCACAAGGTAAGTTCAATTTTTTAGCAGATTATTTTAACATAAATGATATCAGTTAAAGACTTAAAAGACTTAACCTAACACGGAGTATGGCAGAGTGTTTTTGTTGGGTTTCAATTTTTCGTAAATTATGTGGGATTTTTATGTAGATGTTTTTTTTACTAAATTAAAATATAATAGTGCATATTATTTATTTTAATCATCACATAAAAATATTGATATTTTTACCAAAAAAAAAAATGCTTTTATATAAATACAATTCTGGTCCTAGACAATTAGTAGGTATGTATCTATAAACTTTAAATAATAAAAAATACTTTTTAACTGCCACACATATTTATTGAAAAAACATATTTCAATTATTATTCGATTGAGTAAGTATAATATTAATAATACGATTTAAGTATAAAACGATACATAAACGATGATATCCTCCAACCGATAGGACTTATGCCGCACATTTCTCGTAATATTATTGTTTTTTAAAAATATTAGTTGGAATTTTTGCGGATATGTTCATATACTCAACAGCGATGAAAATCCAGACCAAAGGAGAATATTATCCAATAATCTACTGCATCTATATATTTCATTTATTTTTCGATTGCATTAGATTTTTATCGATTGGGAAGCCATCATATCGTAATAATAATGTTAATAATTTATTGTTGTCCACACATTTTTATAACAGGTTTCCGGTTGTCACCAAATTTTCTACCCAACATTTTCGTCAAAGTTGTTCATTTCGAAAAGTTAGATATGAGAATCAAATCACATCCAATTAAACTACTTATTTTTATTATATCAGCTATATCCGATCAATTCGATGTTATCGAGAACAAAAGAAAACTTTCGTCGTGAATCTGATCATGTAAGTTTCTGTTTGAATTACAAATTACATTGGAGCGAGTACAATAGAAAAATCGCATACATTTATATACGAATTACGAGTAAACGACCCATCTTATAAACCCGTGCTATTATTGATACAAAATAAATTGAGAGATTCCACCGTCATATTGATGATACACAGAAATCGGTTAAGGAGTTTATACAACCAACCACGAAAATGATACTTGTTGAGACAGGTTCTAAGACAAATGTATCAACTTTAGAAGTTGTTTGTTAAGAGTACTCTGTACTTAGTCATATAGTTTTTGTTTAGCTAAACTATACCCTAACATCAACAGGGAACGAAAAATAAAAATATATATATAAAATTAATTTTTTTGTTCTTATTTTTTTGTACTCCTGAAATAATGGATAATTTTATTTATATATCATGATAATTAAATATTATCAAATTAGCATTGACTACAATTAATAACTGTAAACTAGAATTTTTCAAAAAAATTTGTATTTAAATTTTATAGATATCATTATAATAAAAATGTATAATTTAATTTTAATTATAAAAAAAATAATATAGATAGGTAATGATTTTAGATGTAATTTTAAAAATATTTTGGGTTTTTACCGTGGTATTTGCAGACATTTGCCATTTTCATTTTTCAACTAATTAAGTTTTTACTTTTTTTCGATTTATGTAAAATACAATTTTTGTTTGTAAGTAAAAAAACTAAACAATTTAATGAGTTACACGGTTTATCAAATTTTTTTAGCGTGGTATTAAATACAGAAAATATATAGATATTATTTTTTATAAATATTTTAAGTTTCAATTTTTAAGAAAAACTTTGACTTTTAAGTTTTGGATTTTAAAAAATAAAGTTTTGCGTTAAATTCCATAATTGTTAATGAGAAATTAAAGTTGACGATATTGGATATTCGTACAATAACATTTTATCATCAAACGGTTTTAAATAATTTTGCTATTTATATTCAAAAAATACTAATCGTGATTCGTAGAAACTTGAATTAATTCTACGCTACGATAATTAAATTGTCAAATTCATATTGAAAAAAAAAAGTTTTTGTATTCAGGTCTGTATAAAATATTATATATTAATACATTTTGATCAACCCCTTCCCCTCTCACTGTATTTAGGTACACTATTGCGACAATACTGCAATATTGCAGTTATATAGGCGTGTTCACGTAGTATAATTTATGTATAGGTACTGTTCGAAGCTTAATACCACAAAATTAGTTATAATATTATGTAGGTAGGTATAGTCGTACTTATGTATATGTAGTGTTTAGTGCTTAATATGCGTAGTATATTACTATTATTTAGTATTATAACATTGTGAAGTTAACGAAACTGAATAATTCTTAAGACATGTATGACGTCGGGCAACTTAAAAGCACGATAATGAAAGTACGGAAAAAGTCACGTTTCGGAAATTGAAATAAAATGGTTGCTTGTCAGGAATTTTAATAATGGATTAAATAAACATTTACAACTTTTTACGTCATATTTTCGGAATAATAAAAAATTATTATAATAAATTTAATATTAATAAAATTGCAATGAGACTTTTTGGTTGTATTTAAATAACTTTTCGGTTGAATTATACAAATGAATAATATACATAATACACAATGCTGCGTGGAGTGCATACGAATGTCATTGAATGTTTGAAAAAACAATTTTATAATTTCATATTTACATTAATATAGAAATAATAAGTGCATACAAAATTACGAATGACTTTTCCAAACAGTATTCGGCGACATAGTTGTTTTCTTCAAGTAGTTGAGTGTAATCACTTATAAGACAATATCTTAATATTATGTTTTTGTATTCATGAACATTTTTCTTGTATTATTAACATTAGCTTTAACATAATATACTAATACAATTAATCTCATCATCTTCGAAATGCAAGTTTATAAGGTCATCGGGTCATTGCAGACAATAATAATATAATTTCGTTAAATTTTATTGAAACAATAAAAAAGCAGTACGGTCGAAAGTGAACTCGAAATTTGAAACATTCAACCGATTTAATAATTTAGAGTTTAACGAATAACAACTCGAGTGAACTGTATACAATCATCGCATAAAAGTATGTACAATACACACCAGAAAATAATCGATGGTGTAATTTATAAAATGTTTGATGTCGTTTTGGAATCCATTACTGTTACCAAAAGTTACGATACTATACCTTATCGCGAAACAACACAATACTAATATTACATTATACTTTTGTACGGTGATTATGTGTTATTGTGTGCAACCAAGTTACACTGCTGTGACGCGTATATGACGATTTTTTCCTTCGGATCCGTACCAAAAATTATTTCAAACTCGAGAACGAGTGAATCGTTCGGAACACCCCCGATTATACGCGACGCAGAGACGGCGAAGTATATTTCTTTACATTTTGTTTTCTCGTACGCGAATCTGATAATAATAATAATAATAGTACTGTGTATACAAATATAAAACGCTTAGATGTGATGAGATATTATAATAATAATAATAATACGCGATATTGTTGTGTTGTACAAGCCATAATACACGGCTGCCGTCGGCGGAACAAAGGAACGGAATATCTTTCGTCAACGAGATATTCCATATAATATTATACATATATATATATATAGTACCGCCAAATCGTTATTTTCTCTCGGTGTCCCGCGGAGACTGATGAAGAAATACATTTGCAGCAGACGAGACTAGTGTTAAACCTCGAGACGGTGACGACGGCAGTTATACGCGTACATAATATTATGTTATGTGAATCACGACGTGTGGGCACGGGTGGGTTCGAGCAAAAGTTTTGAATCTGTGTTGCATACGTGCATATAGTGATAATACATAATACGATATCACGGACAGACAAACGGGAAAAATTGCGACGCGGTCGCAGGGAGCTCGGCGGCGACGGGTGGCCGAGGAAGCGCGTGATATTATTATCGAACTCGCAGCGTGATATATAGAAGATTATTGGGAACGATAAACAAGTCAAACGAAAATTGATGTCTGATACCGAGGCCCGGAGGCCATGACAGTATCCGAGAATTTATGGCACGGGACTGAACCGGAAATGGAGTCTTCATTAAACGTCAACAGTATAATATACCCGTACATATATATATATATATTATATACTCGGATAGAGAGCCCAGTGGCGGCGGCTGCTCGAAAATTCGAAAGAAATTCAATACGACGTATTGTATTTTATTATTGCTAAATGATCCGAGAGACGATCGCTTCGCCGTTAATGGTCGTGCGGGGGCGCGGTCACTCCTGCAGTCCTGCCCCGAATCGTATAATTATTATATCGTTGATGAAATTATTTAATAAGACGAATGTGGCTGCGGTGTTAGTTTGACACATTACACGCTATTTAATGTTTAATCAATTGTATTCGTTCGTTCCAAATAATTAATCGAGACACGTGAAACACAAACCGTGCGCGCACACTAATAATAAGACATACAGAGTGCCAATCATGCGCGAGCATTTTTTTTTCTTCTTCGTTAATGCAGTTATTCGAAATCAATTTTTTGTAACTTTTGAATATAATTAAAGACTATATTTTAAAATTGTTAAAATTGTTTATACTCTAGTCGTGGAGTGTCTTTGTCACATACAAACGACTGTTTTTAAATGAAAGTCTCTCATTTCACGTCCATGAAGTTGGACCACCTATATTGCGAGTAATTTGCTAGAATTTGTGAGTCCAATCTCAGAATTGGCTAGTCATTCCTTCCACTCCTATTCAAGGGTGGGCCAACTTCAAGTAGTCACCCACCTTACTCAAAACAGTCCAAAATGGTATTAAGTTTAGATTTTTCATCAAGTATGAATTTTTTATTAAATATAGAGTTGCTCTTCTATTTACATTTTTTATGAAATTCAGATTTTTATCAATTCTGCACTAAAAATCCATATAAAAATCCTAATAAATCTATATTTCATAAAAAATCTAAATATAAGTGCAACTCTATATTTAATAAAAAAATCGTCTAAAAATATCATATTTGATAAAAAAAATCAGACGAAAAAAAGGTCAACTCTGATGAAAAAAAGATCAAGCCTGATGAAAAATAGGTCAACTCTGATGATAAAAGTTCAACTTTGATGAAAAAAGTTCATACGAGATAATAATAAAATATCGACAAAAATGTGTGATATCCAACTCTGTTACTTAAGTTTAGGGCTTAAAACCGATATTGTATACCTACTTTGAATACCTGTTAAAACCGTTAAACTGAACCCTAAACCAAAATCGAAAAAAATAAATACCAAAATTAAAATAGGAAAAAAATATTTTCAAGCCCTGTTTAGTTAAAAATTTAAAAATACCATAGCTTAAGAAGTACATAATGATATGACTTAGTAATAGTCTACTATTATTGAAATAGGCAGTGTAGATACTACTCATCAAGTGTTTTAAAGTCGCCAAGCTAAGTTAAATTATGTAGCAGATTATTTTAACATAAATGATACATAAAAACACATAGCTATATAAATTGATATCACAACTTTTACAACCGTTTTTTTTTTACACTTAGGTAGCTTTTTTTTATACCGAGTTAGGCAGTCTGTTTTTGAGGGTCAAAATAAAATAATATTGTATAAAGGATGCTTTCTTAATCATGCTCACCTCATATATACACTTAAACATAAATTGTATTCATATTATTATTTTTGTAATTTGTAAGTGTTAGGTATACCTACCGATATTAGTTTTAAAATTGTTATCGTCTTCAGAAAATACTCATCATGTAGCTCCTCCAACGTAATTTGTTTTTAAAATGACAATAGTTTCGCTTTTTTTTACAGTCGATTTTTTTTGTTTATTTTGAAAATGTGATTTATTGTAATCGAAATTCTAAGATAAGTAGATAACTGAGTGTATTTATTGTATGCACTGTGGATGATAATGATGATAGCTATATGATTTACTTAATATTTAAATAGTTAGGTATAGTAGGTATTAGGTACAATAAAAATAAGTATAATAAGTATACAGCTGTGTAAGGGCTATGATTTGAAAAAAATCTCTAAGACGCATTAAATCAATTAAAAACGAGTCTAATAATTTGTTTTATCGAATAATACTGTTGGTCTTCATTTTTCAAAACTCGAAAACTGTACTCGATCGGATTCCAATTTCAATATTGATTTAAAACTGTTTACAGGGGTAGCTATAGTATTTATACAAGACATAAGACATATCATATGTATGAAGACAATAATATTTTGGTGTATATTTTGAAGTGCCTAAGCTTAAACATCCTAAAAGTCAAATTTGAACACTATATAATATGCACAATATTATGTAAGCATAAAAACGGGACGTGGTTAAAAAAAACCACTCTATATGTCAGCTGAGCATATACCATAACACTAATTATTATTTAATTTAGTCCTGTCAGAATCGTATGCGAGAACTCATGCGTTGTTAAGTATAAATATAAGCTATATTTTGCAACACTTTTAACGCATGCAAGTGCTTACATAGAACTAATACGGACTTATTAAATGTATTTTGTGTTGCTACTATAACTATGCACGTGGACGAGATGTGTGTCTTTTTAACGGTGTAAACAAAAAAAAGCAATAACAAAACAAAGAGAGAAAACGATAAAACAAATAAATTATAATAGTTTATGTTTTTCTGAACGCATATCATAACAACACTACCTATATTATGGCATTTTGATATTTTTAACGAATAAACAAATGTCTCATTATAATAATAGTTACAACGACCTGTGAATACGATATTAATTATGTGCTATGTTTTGGCGTCCTGCAAAGCGATTTTATCTTCAGAAAAAAAAAACTGTTTTTTTTTATTACCTTGGTAGTAGGTATACCTACTCATATGGTTTTGAATATTATTTATGACAATATAATATTATATACTAGCATACGCAATACGTGCTTTATTAAAGTGAAAGTAAATACAGGTAGGCCATCCTGAGCGACGGATTGTAGGAAGAAAAAAGGAATGTGGCGAGTTTTACCACTGCAAAAAATGTTCTCCGGAGAACCAGGACCGAGAAGCAAATATAGCAATGTAATATTAATTATTAACATTGGCGAATCATACTCGAGCAGTGAAAACATGAATAATAAAATATAAAAGATAATACTTACAAATCTAAAGCAAACACAATCCATAAAGCTGAGAGCCGAAAGCCGAAGCTGAGAAAAATCAAAAGCTCTTTAAATACGTCATATAATTGTACTTATACGAATGGCAAAATCCGCGTTTGTAAAGAAAAGCGTTGGAAAAGTTTTTTTTTTCCCCCGAATGTAATACGTCACGTGGGCGATATAATAAAACAATACGAGTCGATCAGGTAATTATCGGATCGAAGTGGGCGAGAAGTCGGGTGTAAGTGGGTATATATAATAACGTAGGAAGGAAATTCAATCGATTGATTGATATACGTCCAATTGCTGGGAAAACACCGTCAAAAGCGGCCTGCGTATATTAATTCGATATACCAAGAAATAAACCCTCAGCCTTTTAATACGAAAGGTTTTATATGATGCTCTATTGCCGTCTATCGCTTGTCACAAAATGTGCTATTCTCGAAATGAGAGTAGAGACATATAATCCTCCTCCGCGAAAACCATTCAAATCTGTATGGAATATAGTTTAATAATGATGATACTAATAATATTATGCACATTCAATTTTCGAAACATTTTTTTTTTTACAATAAAAATGAGTAAACACGACCGGAAATATTATGTAAATAATATTATTTTTCATCATAGTTATGTATATTGTGTACAACGCATGTAATATTATAATATACCTAGGTACACCAGCGGTGATCCATTCAAACGGCTACGCAAATTTTCATAGTAGATTTTTGTGGTTTTGGAATTTAATTGTTTTCATCATCATAATTATTAAAATAATGTATAATGCTACACAGTGATGAAGCCAGGGAGGGGGGTATTGGGTGTTTAAGACTTTAATTACCATCGCCATTGATGTTTCCTCTCCTAATATTATTATTTATATTACATATTATATGAAAACTGTAAGAAAAACTTAGTGCAATTTATACTTAACCCCCCTTTCATAATCCTGACAACGCCACTGAAGCTGCATATATTATGCACAAAAAATCTTATTTAACTTTGTTCTACTATAGTGGATTTTGACTAAATTTCATCTCGCAGGTGCCAAATTTCGCTTGGGAGACGGCTGTCTTCCTTGCGGCCCTGCCTATCCGTACCATAATGGTCATGATAATAGGTTTATTATATGAAGGCTATGATTATTTGAAAATTATAGATATTTATATAAATTCGTATTGAATTTTATATTTTGTAATAATTATCCAAGTATACCTAATAATTACCAGATTAAAAATTACCTACATAATATACTTAATATTTTATTAGGTATATTAAGGACTATTATACATAGTGCATACTTTTTAATAACTCAGTATAAACCTTAATAACTTCAGCAGCATTTATTATAGTTTAAACTTCAATTTTGATGAGCTTGGACATTTTTAAAAAAATCATCTGCTTAATAATTTCCACCTAAAATTATGAAAAACAAATTTGAATCAACATAGGATACCCTGTGGTATACAAAATATATAAGTGTTTGGGAAATACGATGTTTGAACAGTGCAACTATAAATTTCAACCATCAGAATTTACATTAATAATTAAAAGATAACTAATGCTTATGAAGTCTCCCTGTACTATTTTTATAAATATTGTCAACCCTATTTACTTATAGTAAATGCTTGCTGTTAAATACGCTTATTATACGCAAGACTTTGTTTCCATCAATCGATCGCAGTGAATGTCGAATGATTGTATCTGTACTATATTGTACGTAAATTGTTATCTGAAATAGTCGATGTTAAAGTCATGGCGTATACATTTTATATTTAATCGTAAAACAGTAGTATATAGTCGTAATAATATACATTGAGGTCGTAAAATATAAAAATATAATTTGATATCCGCCGTTTTGGTCATTAAAATAACATGGTAGATAATGAATTAATGGAAAACTAACTTTTGTACTGAAGATTGAACTACTGAAACTGTAATTTTTTCCAAACAAAAACTTTCTATTAAGAACTACTATAATAGTTGAACTGACCTTTAATTCGATTATACAAATAGATTTAAATTTTATTTTCTTAATTCTATATTTATATACATAATATATTATACTTAATAAATCATAATATTGAAAAAAATTAACATCACTTTTAGATTATAAAAATACAATTTTGATAAAAAAAAATACATAGAAATGTCATAAATCATAATTAGAGTTTCGATGTTTTAACTCTTATAACTATATCAAGTTATAAAAATAAGCATTTAACATAATTCAAAAGCAGTAAGCGCTAAAGATTAGCTAATAAAATCTGCTTTGAGTCAATACTAAATAAAATGCTTGATATATACACTAATAAGCATCTGAGCTCAGTGAGCTCTATAACCATATACTAAGTTTAAAAATATTTAATTAACTATAAAACAAAGAGATTTTATTAAGAACCCAAATGACAGGTTTTATTAAAAATGAAAGGCACACAACGCAAATGCACATTAAACGTTTGATTAATAATCCATACACTACAATAATTCCAAGAACGTAAAAACAAACGTTTTTATAAGTATAATATAAAATAATATTTTATTAAATTATTAACTTTTTTATTGATTTCCAAGAATCATTCTCTCATTATTTATAAACGTATAACTATTAACATAATAACATCTAATGAGATTAAAATGTACACATTTTAATTTACCGCTCTTATTATGTTATATTGCTGATAATATAATACCAGATACTAAAACTGGTCTTTATCTAGGTAAAAAAGAACTTGATATTCCAACACTGCTTATAACTAACTATATCAAGTTATAAAAATAAGCTTTTAATATAATTCAAAAGCACTAACGATTAGTTTAAAAAATCTTATTAGAGTCAGTACTAAATAAAATGCTTGACATCTGAGTTCTATTACCATATTATTACTATTTAACTTTAAAATAAAGAGATTATAAAAAATCCTAAATGCCAATTTGTTTTAAAAAGTTAAATTCACACAACCCAAATTCATAATACACATTTAATTAATAATGCATGCACAATACTTCCAAAAACGAGAATTAAACTTAAAAATAATTGTTTTAACTATTAAATAAAATACTATTTTATTATTTAATTAACGCGTGTATTTTACGCATATTATTTAGTCTTAACATCGATTACACACAAAATTTCTTCACTCTAATCATAAACATACTATCGGACAGTTTTTTGTTTTCTCTCTTATGTGTGAGTGCTTTTTTTATAGCTCAAGATTTTTGATAAGTGAGGAAAAAATAAATTATTTATTCACTGGTTTACAACGCTAGGCTATGTAATGGAAAATGATGCATTATACGTCATATAATAATGTGTCTAATGTACCTATAATAATATAAAATAAATAATATATAATATATGACGGATCATTTTTTAGTGATACGGTGCGTCTGATTATATTTACTTAAGATTGAAATTGCAGTAGATCATGTGTACCTATATATTGCATGAAGTTTGTCATTACATCCTTCTACTACAGTTCTATAACACGGCATTGCGTAGGTACTCAAAGTACTCGAAAAGGACCGTAGTGTTTATATATCGAGGCACATACCACGGAATAATATAGGCAAGTTAAAACCGTCCTCAGAAAACGAAAAAATAAAAAATAAAACTTCCGGGAAAGATAAAAAAATGCAGACCGATCGACATCACAGACATTTAGACCGATTTTTCGTACTCGATTTCCGTTATTATTATTATTATTATTATTTTTCAGAAACTTTGCCGAATTGTTTCCGTCGGAAGGACGTCTGGTTTTTAATTAGTGTGGCGAGTACATGGCGCACAACGAGACGCGTGTCAGCGGGCCGATAGGAATTCGATTGGTATCGAAAAGACCCCATCGGAATCGAACGATGTATATAATTACACACACATTCACACACATATATATATATATATAGCAATAATAAACGTCGTAAATCGGAGTAAAAAGTGGACGAGATATTGCGTAAGGATGGGTTGGGGAACGGGGCCGTGGAATCTGACACGTACCAGGACTTGAACACCCCGCCCTGCACCGGGAGTAAACACAAACTATTCCGGTCAGGACCACGATGTATATTATAGGCGTTACAGCCTTACAGGACAATGCACATGGGAAGTGTGCGAACAGGGTCCGTCGCGTGGTTTTCCCGTCACTTCCGGCGTTTCGGAAAATCGTACTCCTCGCCACCGCGATAGTTTTCAATCGGTTGGCGTCGGAAAATTGTTGGCCGCCTGCGACGGTCGTATAATATTATATACCCCGTACAATATATATATAGTAACGCGGCGTTATTGTAACGATATCGGAGTGCAGCTCGGAAAAACGGATTTGTGGTCACTGCCGACCGACCGACCGCCACCGCCGACTTTATCGGTATCCAAACGGTTTGCAAAGTTTATCGGACCATCGTTCGAAAAACAATCGAAAACCCATTTGCCAGTAGTTCCCACGGACCGCACACCACGCTATAATAATCGTACTACTGAAATAAACACTTCCGAAATCTATTCCTACGCCCCCTAGGAATACACAACGAAACCACCACAAATTATAATATAATATTATCTATTGAAAATTGGTTTTTTGAACCATAATAATTATTATAATATGCTCATAGCTACTTCCTTTAACCAAAGCCATTCCCATTTTTTTTCAAACGTCTAAATATTATTTACTTCTTTTATTTCCGAGTTCACAGTTATCGTAAAGCTCGTCTTGTCTCTCCTAAATACTTTATTAAGTAAATATCAGTTACAATTATCTATACCATTGTATGTTTTCCCCATAATATAATTGGTGCTTTGTTTTAACATGCAAACTAACTACATAAGATTCATAATATTATATTCTTATTAAAGGGTGTTTCATTAAGAATGCCGGATTTTACCTTGTTGTAACTTTATTAAACAAAATTATTTTGAACAAAAAAATTATATCAACATGTATATAGTATATATTCTCTGATTTAAGTGTGGAATATCATACCTGGCATATGTCTACATCGGTTTCAATGGCAAGCTTTTGATCGGATCACGAAATTTGCTATCACTTGCTGACACATCTCCGGGTCTAGTTCACCAATGACACGACGAATTTCTTCTTTAAGTTCTTCAATTGTTCGTGGTTTGTTTTGGTAGACATGAGCTTTGACGTAACCCCAGAGGAAAAAATCCATTGGAGTTAGATCACACGATCTGGGAGGCCAGTTCTGATCACCACATCGTAAAAGAAGTAGGCCCTCAAATTTTTTGTGGAATAACATTATTGTCGCACGAGGAGTATAGGAAGCGGTGCCGTCCTGCTGGAACCATTCATCGGTTATGTCAAAATCATTTAATGCTGGCCACAAAAACTCTGTTATCATATCTCAGTAACGTTTTCCGTTTACCGTCACTGTGTTTTAATATTTATCTTGAAAAAAATATGGGCCAAAAACACCTCCACTCCAAAAGCCATACGGTTACTCGTTCAGGATGCATTTGACATGGTTCAATTTGCTGTGGGTTTTCTGTCCCCCAAAGTCTACTGTTTTGCTTGTTTACAAATCCACTCAAATGAAAATGAGCTTCATCGCTAAAAATGATCTTGCTCACAAAATCAGCATCATCAATTTGCATATTGTGAAGCCACTCAAAAAACTGTCTGCGTTTTCTATGATCACCAGCTTAGCTCCTGAGTAATAGTTTGAGTTTATATAATGGATGTAAATGCAAATCTTTTTTCATGATTCGGTATAACTAACTCAGCGGTATCGCCAACTGTTGTGATCGTCGACAAAGAGATGTCGTTGGACTGGTCAAAAACAATTTCTTGATTTAAAGGTGATCTACGACTGCGTTGACGCGTTGGAGTTTTGACATCTTGCACTGAGCCAGTTTGTTTGAACTTAACCATCAATCGACGAACTTTTGACTCATTAGGAGCCTCATTTCGACCCATGATCCGTCTAAGATGTAGCACTGTTTCAGCATAACTTTCACTATGGCAATAAAAAGTCTAAAACAACCAAAACGCGTTCTTGTAAACTCAATCGCACCATGGTTACAAACAGAACGTTAGAAATAAGCAAAATAAATGAATAAAACAAAATTGTATCGTTAAGATCTTTACTGCGTTTTATTGCGGATAGTTTATAAATAACAATGCTAAAAGAAACAGATAAGGCAACACAAAAAACAAAAAATACCGGGAAAATTAAATCCAGCGTTCATAATGAAACACCCTGTATTAATTATCCTAATAATCTTTATTTTGTATAATAATATGAACATATACTACTTTATAACCATTATCTATATTGTGATTATATATTTTAACCGCTGCAAGCTGTACAATTTTCTTATCATATTAAAATTGTAATTGTTGAGCTATAATAGTTTAAACTAACAGCTATTAAAAAATTAAAAATTAAAAAATGTTGCTTATGACGATATCGACGAGATTGAGAGATTTTTTTACAAATGATTGTAGTACTCAACCCGGTGGTTTGCATTCCAACAGATTAAAAACATAATATAGTGGTGCACCCAGAAATATGCGGAGGTGGTGGGTGGGAGGGCTACATCAATCGTAACATTTTTCCGATTTTATTTGTAGGTATATTATTAATGGGAATCGTTGGTATTATTACGATTTAAATTAAATCTGAATAAAATGTAATATAATTCGATCTTACGAGCAATAAAGTAATAAAATAGGGGGAGGTCATTAAAATAATCAGTCATCCATCGTATAGGAATACTTTAAAGTGACTATTTAAGTATTAACTAACAAACTCGTTTCCAGGTTACTGGAATAGGCATATCAGCATATGTGTTGGATACAAACTAATAAATAACGAAATAATTCTAATCAAAATTATATATTATATCATGCGGGTTCGAAATTTGGAGGAGGGGGTGATTTTGCCTACATTGACACATCTTGTTTTCTGTTTTTAATTAATTATAATTGGTCTGTCATACAATTTATGAACACATCGATGGCCTATACGTGAGAGTCAACATATTTATATAGTTTTATACTTTAATCCATAATACGTATAAATATAATACATTTATATGTAGGTATACCCATGATATGATAAACTAGGTATGAGATGCACACATCGTGATACGCATCCTCCTCACCCGCCGATCATCACTCTGACAAAAATGGCGCTGGTCTTTCGCCGTTTTTAAATTTTTCACTATGATAATATTATCTAAACCAATGAAAAGTGGCGAAAGACCGTCGCCATCTTTGCGCGACATAATTCACAAATTGGTTCGTTGCCGTCATACCTAGTTTGTTATATCATAGGTATACCTAATTAATATTATATATACTAGCTGAATTACCGGACTTCAGCCTTGAATAAATTAACAGTCATATAAAATATGACAATTGGTGTATTTTGATTTCAGTAAGTATACCTCTGAAGTTCACTGTAATGTCGGTGTCAGTGTTCCTCACTTTGTGTACAAATCCTACCGCGGTGGTCAATCTATGTCAGATCGGATACAACGTTTGATGTGTTTCGGTTTGAGCATAATCAATTTATTAGTGACTCTATCTCCACCCGGGAAAACAAACACTTTTAAAATACGGCACTCGCGTTATTATTTTTAATGTGACATACTAACATGTAATCAACTAAAATAGTTTTAAACAAAGTGGAAGTCGGAAGTGTGTACAAACTACGGACGTTTTAGCGTCCCCGCCGGACGCGACAAATACAGCAAAATAGACAGATGACGAAGACGACCTATACCTATAATTAGGTGCACTGATTCACACCGAATTACTTGACACGCCGATCACAGGCCTTTATTTTCACCGTTCAAAGGCCGCGCCGTCCGATTGTTGCAGGGACAATAAGACACTGTCCCTATCATATTATCCATATAGTCGTCAATATATGCATCTTTTACTAACGTGAGTTTTATATAAATGTACACATAATTTGTGTAAGCTTGTCGAACAACTATTGTGCTAAAAAAAAAGAATGCAAGCTTTGAATAACTATTTACGTATGAGATAAAAGTAATAAATGATCACCACGAACGCACACGAGTTGCGTTTTCTTACACTTAATGGTCATTAAATCTGCCCATATAAAAATAATACACTAACATCAAGTACCTACTTATCGAGATGTATTATATACGTAATTCGTCCTATATTTGTAAATCCATTTGTTATCTCTATACCTCACTGTGCAAATTTATGTGGAGATTGTTTTTTTAATAGTTTAAAAAAACAAAGAAAGAAATACAACGTATGTAGACTTAAAAGGAGCACTGAATTGATTTACTAAAATTAAAAGCAGAAGATATAAATTAAAATTAATGTAGGGGATTTTTAGGAATTATAACTTTTCTAAATAAATTTAAAAATAAGATTTTACAATGTTATATGTTATGCATTAATAAATAAAACATACATGTGTTTTATATACATTATAATTGTATTGTACTGGTTAAATTTACTAATGTATGTACTTACCATGTTTATTGTCTGCGTAGGTATATCAAAAAGAGGTTATTGATCAATACAATTGTAATTAATTAAAATATTAAAATATATATTATAATTCTACAACTCTGTACAAACGGCCGTTGAATAAAATACATGTATTTACTATAATGAAAAGAAAAAAAGGTGGGTTAGTGGATGTCGCTCTGCTGTACAGTAGGTTACAAGTGGGTCACTGTAATGGATGGTGTTAAACTTGAATTCAATGATATAATATCATTGTATAAGTAAAACGATTCTGAGCGAAAACGGTCAGTCAGACTATGATGTTACTAAGTATATTTGATGATATTATTGTGCATAGAGTAATTTATATATAACCTATTTACGTGGAGCCTTGTTTTCAATTTTCAATCCTTAGCTATAAAAGTTGAACATTTAATAAATTTGTAACTACAAAATTAAAAATAGTTATTACATTATAAATTTGATAAATGTTGTCAAAATTTTAACTTTAAATGCTTATAAAAAAAAAAATTGTGCGTATGTATTTTTAATATTTTTCAACTGCTATTGTAAAAATACATCAGGAGCCTTGTATTAAATGTTCACGTTTTATTTCCCAACAAATAAAATTGTATTGGTATTTATAGAAAAAAAAAACTAAGAAAATTGAAAACTGGCAATTTCCGTAAACAGCTCAAAAAGAGTCAAATTATTTTCCAAATTTTATCGTGTATAGAAAATGTTAATATAAACATTCGGTGAAATTTTCAAGTATCTACAGTCATTCGTTTTTTAATTTCAATAAAATAAGAAAATCGTTACATGAGAAATCGAGTGAATATCAAATGTAAAAATATGAATTTCAAATGCTCATAAAAATTTAATTTGATTTGCTTGTAGACATTTTTTTTTTTTTTTTTTGATAAACGTAGAAAAACTTATGAGTAATCTTGAATTACATTTTCAACTCTTAGATTTAAAAAAAAAAAATTTTATGAATTCTCAACTCAAAATAATTTGCTAATTTTCGTGATTTTTCCGTATTTTGTCAAGATTTGAACTTTAAATGCTTATAAATAAAAACTGTGACTAAAGATTTTTAATTTTTTTCATCTAACTTTGAAACAATAACCTAGGAGCCTTCTTTTAAATTTTCAAGCTTTTTTACTCAACAGATAACATTTTATTGATATTTATAGAAAAAAAACAAAAAAAAAAATGGAAACTGACAATGTCCGTAAACAGCTCAAAATAAGTCAAAATATTTGGAAAATGTTATGGTGTATAGAAAATGAAAATATAAACGACCAGTGAAAATATCATGTATCTACAGTCATTTGTTTTAAAGTTTCAACAATTTGATCGATTTTGCGTAAAAATTCCCGTTTTTCCTTAATTTTTCTTTTGTTTTTCTTGGCGCTTTTGAAAATTACTGGGAATTTTAAATTTTGACCTCCCCAATGCACCAACGATATTCACTTTCCAATCGAAAAAGATACTGAAGTTGAAAATCGAAGCATTATTTCGACTATTTATCGTGTACACAGACACAAAAAAAAAAATAAAAAAAAAAATATAAAAACACACATCATTGAAAATCAATACATTCATCGTTCCACTCAGAATCTAAAATGAGCAAATTATAGAAATTATTTGGTACAGTTCGTAGTTATTATCGTAGTTTCTTCATAATTCCTAGAATTCATGACACCATATTTGAGTAATGAACAGAACGATTCTGAGGGTCCTAAATTGATATTAATTCGTAGTGATATTAAAATCTTATAACACAAACTATTTTTTCTTTATTTACCCCGAAAATAGTTTTTTTCGCAAGAATTGTATCATATAATACCTGTGATGGAAAATATAAATTAAATATCATATCATATAAGTATAATATTATTATTTATATTAACATTGTAATATTTCGAAACGAATATTTTGCATGCTCTGATAATCATAACAAGAATGAAGTTGATATTTTTATAATTTTTTATTAATATATGTATAAAAAAAATGTTATCATTTAGGTACAGCAATAATTACAAATATTAAATTTAGTTTTTTTTTATTCAAGATTTATTTTATAAAAGTTATAAACCAGTTTTGTAGATTAAGTGTTATCCATAATGCATGGGATTGTATATTATACTATTACAATCGTTTAAAATTCCCCGAAAACGATTAATATTATTTTCTACTCCCCTATACCCGTGTAGGGTAAACGGTTTGTTTTAATTTATATTAATCACGCGATAATATGATTCGTTATTGTATTAATACTTCCATAACTTTGACCGATAACTGATAAGATAAACATTTGGTACGGTATTAAATAATACACGTGTCGGTAGTTTTCACTTTTCATTAATTAAATATGCGGTGTGTTTAGAAAGTTTGGAAACATCAAACACGCGTGTGTCGATTAAAGATTATGATAACCGCGATAGCGTGCGTCTTGTAACTTATAATATTGTAACACCGTAAATTAAATTAATCGTTAATAAAATTTAATTTATATCCCTTCGTTGCGTGTGATACCCATTATGGATCGGAAGTTTACAAACTTCCTAGACAGAATGTATAATAATATATTTTATTATATGTATGTGACGTACGATAAAATTATATTTTAAGTCCGGATATGTTGCTTACTTTTTTTTTGGGAAACTTTTAAACGACACTTTCTAACTTTATCTCAATAACTACCAATCCTTTAATCTTATTCGTATGACTATTTAAACATTTTTTTTTTTGTATTTTTCGACATTTTAAGATCATTTTGAACAGTTTTGAAAAGCACCACGAATTAATTATGATTTTAGATTCTGAGTGGAACGATAAATGTATTGATTTTACAATGATGTGTGTTTTTTTTATTTTTGTGTCTGTCATCACCTTTTAGGACAGTAAAAGTGCTTAGATTTTCTTCAACAGTATCTTTTCTAATAGGAAAGTAAATTTAGTTGGTACTTTTTTTTTTTTTTTTGGGGGGGGGGGTCAAAAAAGCGCTGTGAAAAACAAAAGAAAAATTAAGGAAAAACGGGAATTTATACGCAAAATCTATTTTCAAGAAAATCGATTTTGGTTTTTGGTGCAACTCTAAAACAAATGACCGTAAGTACATGAAATTTTGACTGAATGTTTATATTAGCATTTTCTATACACTATGATATTTTGAAAATAATTTGACTCTTTTTGAGCTGTTGACGGACATTGTCAGTTTTCAATTTTTTTTAGTTATTTTTTTTATAAATATCAATACAAAGTTATTTGTTGCGTAAAAAAGCGTGAAAATGTTATGCAAGGCTCATAATATATTGTTACAATAGTAGTTAAAAATATTAAAAATATATAGGCACAATTTTTTTTTATAAGCATTTAAAGTTCAAATTTCGACCAAATTTAATAATTATTTTGTAGTTAAAAATGTATAAAATGATATTATATTATCATTGAATTCAAATTTAATACCATGCATGACAGGGACTCACTTGTAATCTACTGTACAACAGAGCGACACCCACTTGCCCACTTTTTTATTATTGTTTTTAAATTTACCTTTTATGTTAATATTTATAAATATTATTTAATATTATACAACAACAAAAAGGGAACTCAAAATTAATTTGGCTACATTATACTCGAGGAGCAAAATAAAACAACTACATAGATTTTGGCTGGAAGTTACGCTGGGGAATTAACTAAAAATTATGGTGCACCAATTTCTTCCGTCAGCGTAGATAGATCGTGTTGTTCATAATAAATTCAAAACACTGTTGGAACCTCAAATACGCATTTTTAGTTGAGTTTTCGAGGTCTTAGAATTAAAATTGAAGTTTCAACGCATTGAATTTTAATTTCCTTACCTTCTAGAATTCTAGATAATATAAGCCATGAGGTATACTTTTCTGGATTGAAATTTGGTTCAAATAAATCCAACGTGAATTGTACAGTTTTCATTTTTTTTTTTCTAAAGTCACAAACATTTTTAAAATTTAAATAGTGAGTTATGACATCTACGTCTGGACCATAAATGATAACGCTTTGATATTTAATGTACTTCTACGGATAAATACAACTCGATAAATCGAACTACGTATTCTGATTTTCCAATTTGTAATTTACTATTCAAACTTATCAATAATAGTGTATTGTAGTCCTAGTCAAACGATTTACAGAAAATATTATGTAATATTCACATTTGCCTTCACATGCAGCAAAATATAACAGAGGTAGAATATAATAATATAATATAATAATATATGTAATATAACATAATAATATTTTTAAATTATTATTAGGATGTCCGATGTAACGAGATTGCCTATACACATCGCCGTTCGATGAAATTATTTTTATCGGAATGATCTGTCATCGGATGAAAACACATCAATGTAGTAATAGTTTTCGTACATATACTTATTTTAGTTCAGTTTATTATATTGTAACAGTAGTATGATTTAGGCGGTTCTAGTCCACACTAGTCCCTAGTCCCTAGTCCATGCGAGTCAATGCCGTGCGCTGCCTTTCCCCCTCCATGCCATGCCCGGCCATGCCCAGCCATCCCCCCCCCCAATTAAAAAAAAAAAAAAACTATATAAAAAAATATATAAAAATATAAAATATAATGTTGAATATATGAATAAGTAAATTAAATAATATACTACTATTAAAGCATACAATTGAAATATTAGGAAAGAATTACTATATATATATATATATATATATATATAATATTCATACAAACACTTTATTATATTATACTTTAATAAAGGTGCTATAATATAACCATCACTTGGAATTTCTAAAATCGTATTACGAAATGTGAAAGTATACAACTTTTAATTGCTATTTAATGATGTAGTAAACAAAACAATTAACCCTATTTCATCACAATATTTTAAGTATAAATAGAGTAGAGTAGTGTCTGTAATATCGTTAGTAGTGATACAAACACTTAACCATCAAGTCGTTTTATTATCCGTTTAAATTAATTTTTACACTATACAAAAGTTAAATTTTCAAGTATTTCTAAACATGGCTGATTCAATCACGGATAATGCAGCTATATACAAGAAAACCTTAACATATATTCCGCCAGCATCACCTTCGGAGCTCCTCGATTCTACTAACTATACGTTAAATTTCATGAAACGTAAGTTTATACATATTGGGATCGATCCAAGTGATATGTTCAGAGTAGCAGTGTATATAATAACTCCATCACGATATGTTAATATTTCAACCGACTTTCTACAACGGATATTTTCACTCATGGGTAATATCCTATCATTTATTTTGGAGCAACCAGGAAAATATAAAAGAACTATATTTCTTGAGACGGAGAATTTCAAGTTGTCTAGCATGATGTACAGCGGTGAAAACACCTTAGTAGTAGAGTCAAAGATACAAGATGGATGCCGAATTCTTTTAAATCGTGTGGAACTTATACAACTTCAATATCTCGAATGGTGTATTTTTGAAACAATTACACGAAAATCAACTATCATGCAACCAATCATCTTAAATCAATTTGAAATATTTACCGAATATCTCGATAGAGAACTTAGCAAAATGGATTCGACACCAAAAACGGTTGAAGAAATGATTATATTTATTAAAAATATACGTGATGATCATATTATTACAAGCAGCCCCAAACATGATATTAATTTCATCAGTCAACTCAAAATGCTAGCATTTACACAATTAGCAGAACATTCAATACAACGGTGGAATAAGGAAAATATGTCACCAGAGGTAAGCTAAAAAATATATTTATACCACTTATGAAAAAATAATTAATGTATCAATTATTTTAGTTATTTGATGGAAATGTAACAATGATTTCACCAACCTCACCACCAAACATCAAGATAGACAATACATCTGTTACACAAAATGAGGAGGAGGATGTTTTCGAAGTTAAGGTAATTTATAAAATAATAATAATAAATATATAATTGTTATATATATATTATATACTTTTTTCAGTCATATGATACAATTGGTAGACTACTAGAGTCATTTGATGTAAACGATGGTCCTGATTTTTTCAACACACAACCCACACCTCTCCAACATCAATCAACGTATGCTACGTTCCCAAAACCATTACACAGAATAAAAAAGAGCAAACTCTTTTAAATAGTTGTAATGTTTTAAAAAATTTATGTGAAATAAAAAGACATGATATATTATATATGTTTTAATTTATTCAAATAATATTAAGTTTCACAATCAATATTTACAATGTTCTTACTACACCATTAAATGGATTATAGGTTATAATTTGATCGTGTAAGATTAAACAATATGCTGAAGTAGATGCTGGAAACGCTTCTTCGGTCTCAATCTCAATTCTAAGGTCGACAGTTGAAGTTTTCACATTATCATTCTGTCTGCTCATATCAACGACTATAATCGGTGATACTTTCTTGAAATCCGATCGAGTCAATAGAGGTGTAACATTGTCACGACCATAGTAGGATTTCTGGAACTCGGTATAAGCGCGGTATAATGTAGCCATTTTGTTCTTAGTAAAGTCACTTTGAAAATCTTCGTAGGGAAATACTTCTGAATTTAAATAAACCTTTAAATTTTTGATTTTACAGTGATCAAAACATGACATTGCTTTACTCATACTGTTTTTCCTATCAGTCTGAAATCCGATTATAGCATACCGTGGTTTTTCTAATTTGTTAGATGTTTTTACTTTCCACGAATGCGAAGTGTTTTGAGGTATAAATGGATATTCACACAATTCCCACGACCTGAATGCACATTTCAGAGGTTTCTGATGGTTTACCACTTTCAACAGCTGTATTTTTTCTTTATCACTAACCTTGACTATAGGCATTCTCCACAATATTTTCGAGATATTTATTTTAACATCTTTTAACTTAGAAGCGTCTATAACAATTTCATTGTTTTTATACTGCTTAATCGCATTTATATCTAACGACGCTCTATTTAATACCAGTTGTTGATTACAGTTTATTAAAATACGTTTATAATCTTCACAAAACCCAAACAAATCTTTGAGGTTAATACATCCGTTAAACACACCACTCTCGATAAAATCTTTATTAACATTTTTAATATCATCATCCCAAGCAGCGTTGTAGTGTGAAACAATGTCTGATTTATTATACGAACAATATCCTTTCAATGTTGAAGTTATACCAGGGTTGGTGAGTTTCTGAATTTGAATCCCATTCAACTCGTATTTCATTTCAGAGAAAAGAAATGCTAGTCCATTGTTTATAAATCGAACGTCATCTGTCATATCAGCAGGCCTGGTTATTGTACCCTCGATATATATGTAACTTTCACATGGTAAAGTATACGACTCTGTGTTATGTAAAGCAATACGCACTTCATCGTTATTAGAGAGAGCAGATGTTGAATAAGGGAGAAAAGAATGATAATCAATTTGAGTTATCCTACAATCATCGACATATCCACCCGATACATCTAAATACATATCATCCATGTTAAATAGCGTTTAATGAGCGGAGAAAAGTTAAATTTTCGGCTGTTAGGCCGCCTCCCACTTTATAGTATTTCAAATATTTTTTCCTCGGAGTTGTTGACTTGATAATGTCACTGACACGACTACGGGGTTTTTCGTATACCCGACTATTTATATTATAAAACTGTAAACCCATTGTATCATAAGTCTTTGATTAACAATCGTATTGATACAGGCTCTCCACGCAAATCGATTAACTCGTTATCCTGATTTTTTAATATTATCTCTGCATGTGTAATTGATGAACAGTTTATGGAATAAAAAACCAAATGTGTTGGAATTTCTATCACTTTATAACCTGGAGGAACATTCGGATAAAACTCGTGTATTGTATGGCACTGCTTTCCGTTATTGAATGAGCCCATGACTAAGTTTGATTCGATATATATACAGTTTGTTTTTGTAATATTCACCAACTTATCCGATTGATGTTTAACATTAGCATCATATGTACGTTTTTCAAAACCTAACAACTCACCGATATTATTAGGCATAGACAAATCTATAGATTCACTACACAGCATTTCACATTTTAACGTATTATTATTCCCCTTCAACTCAAACGATATCTTTGAATCAGTTAGTATATGCTTTATTACCGCTTCAATTTCACTCAACTCATAAGAGCCTGTAGGTAATGAGTAGATGCGAGGCGTTGTAACTCCCATATCATTCTTATTAATAAATCCTATTTGATTACACTTGCTGTTTATATTAGGAATAGAATTGTTTGTCTGAAAACCTAATAGACAGATCTTAGCATTTTTACTGACTTCTATCGGTGGGAAAAAGTCACAAGATAATTCACTAGAGTTACCGTTTAACGTTATAGTGTACATGATAAAAATCTTAGACACAAATGACCACAGTTTGTTGTATTGTATTTCTGATGTCTATCGTAATTATATTCAATATTACAATCGTTGAAATATTTCTGTAATTCTAGTGGTGGGGGTAAATTTCCAAAACTATCGTAATATTTAACTTGTTTACCGATTTTTCTATACGCTACCCAATGAGTTCCTTCACCCTTTTCGACATCCAAATTAACTATAGCCGACTCACAATGTTTATAATGTAAAGGCAACCGGTCTCGGGAAAATACTCCAATGAAATGAGGTATTTTCAACAAGTCGATGTATTTTATAATCTCGTAATCATACAATGCTCTATCGGGTAGCGTGTCAATTAGTTTTTTGTCGGTTTTCTAGATTTATTTACCACTGACCCACCTTTATACGGTGCTAGGAATAAACCTTTACCTTTAACGATTTTATAAGAACTCCCCTTATATGGCGTGAGATATAAACCCTTACCTAAGTGAATAGGGGTGTTTTTATTAGATTTTAAATCATTCACGACTTTTACTATATTACCGATACCACCAGTAAGCGCACCTAATGCAGATAAACCGGCAAAAATAGGTATTAAAGGTAAAACACCTCCCTTTTTAGGAATTGGAATAATTCTAGGAGTTTTAGTTTTCTTGGTTTTCGATTTTTTAGCCGCTGTCAGACAAGTTCTTATCAGTTTAGTTATATTCTTTTCTTTCAGCTTATTTTTGATTGACTTTTTAGCAGCCGCAACCATTTGTTTAAATCCACAACCGGCCCCCATCTTACGTTTGACTTTCATGGCTGTAGTAACCAACCAAGATGCAGCTTTTTCCTTAATACCAGTGTTTTTAGATTTAAACACCTCCCAAGCTTGATTTTCTAATATTTCATCAGCCCTGTGTCTATCCGCTAGTGAATTACTTCTATCATACGCGATGTCATGAGCTCTAGCCAACTCATCTAGACTGTTTACACCTCGATCACCTCGTGCCAGCCTTTCTTTTAGTTTAGTACCAGGACCAGCAAAACTGTAATGAAACACAATGTTTAGATATAATCGAATAATGTGATGTACTGACGACTCACCGATAACCGGGTAGATGTAATTCTACTGGTAAATGGTTTATAACCGAGTTAATGAGACCCGAACCCTTATTGTTGTTCCGTTTACGAACGTGAGACATCGTGTGACGCCTTCACAGACAGTACATTTGTATTTATAGTGAAACATCTACCAGGGAAAATGCGTTTTATAGAGCAAGAGAAAAAACTTCAAATATATAACATTGATACCCCCGATACAATACAGCATAGACATGGTGACCTATTCCCAAATACGATACGATCGTTGATCTTAGGGAGTTCGGGATGTGGCAAGACGAATTTGATATACTTTCTACTCGTTGATGAAAACGGGCTTCGATTTGAAAACGTTTACATATACTCTAAAACCTTGGAGCAACCGAAGTATAAATTACTGAAACGTATTATCGATGGTATTGATGGAGTCAAACTGTTTACATTTTTTGAGAACGATAAGGTCATCACACCTGAAAAAGTATTACCAAACTCTATATTTATCATGGATGATGTTATCGGGGAACAGCAAGGTGTTATAAGGGAATATTTTTCCAGAGGGAGGCATAATAAAGTAGATATATTCTATCTAGCTCAGAGTTATTCGAAAGTACCTAAACAACTGATACGCGATAATGCTAATTTAATAGTATTGTTCAAACAAGATGAAACTAATTTAAAACATGTATATAATGAACACTGTTCCGGTGATATGTCATATATTCAATTCAAACAATTTTGCACTGTGTGCTGGAATCGCGATAGGTTTGCATTTATAGTTATTTGTAAAGATAGTGAACGTGATAACGGGCGTTATCGATTTGGGTTCAACACCTATGTGGTTATATAAGTTAGTGTTTATAGTAAAAAGTATCATTTAAAACGCAGTCATGAAGGATGGTAGTAATATATTAGAGGAGTTGGTCAAGGCCAAGGAAAGTATAAAACGTAAATATTCTACGTTAAAAACTGGTGAAGCTAATGTTCAACAGTTAATGGCGCAGACATTCAAACCTATTATAGAACCTTTAACTAAAATATCGAATACACGTGATTTATACACTAATCAGACTGAGAAAGAAGATAGACCTGTTGGGTTGGATTCTGAAATTATTAATATTGATGAGGAGAATTATCAGCGAGGAATTGAAAATTGGTTTCAGTCACCGGATATAGATAGAACATTTGGTCCGAAAAAACTCGCAAACGGTGATATTACCTTAGGTGATAAAGAAGTAAAATTCACTCAACGAATAATAATTATCGATGAGAGTAGTTATCCAACAACCTCAGGTATTATTCAACTATTGTTTTTGAAAAACCCCACTATTTATACGGATAACGATTTAAAGGTATACAAATCGATATTAATTCAAACATCAGCACATTTAACCGCATCAGGCTCAAAAATAAGAAATACCAAATGTAAAAAATATAAAAATATTATAAGTAAATTATTCCCCACCGGTGGCGGTGAACTATCTATGAAAGTACAGAGAAATAACTTAGTGTATTGGGACGACCCAAACGAGTTGGTCGATAGACTTCGATTACTTTTAGCGTCGAAATCAGCTGGTAATACAGGTGTATCGAATGAGATAATATCTATTTTCGAAGAATTACGTGAGGCTGGGTTAATCAAACGAATTCCAAATGTCTAAACGTGAAATTGCTATTGAGCTCCATAAACCATCGAGGAAAAATTTCACGAGGCGTAGAGTTAACATATATGGAAAAAATGATTTGTGGCAAGCTGACTTGGTTGAAATGATACCATATTCGGGGAAAAACAAAGGCTACAAGTATATTTTATGTGTAATTGATTGTTTTACTAAATTTGCATGGGCTCTACCTTTGAGGACAAAGTCCGGTAAAGAAGTTACTAGTGTTATGTCTAAAATATTACACGATCGCTCGCCAAAACTTCTACAATTGGACAATGGGAAGGAGTTTTATAACAAGACGTTTGATGAGTTGATGGATAAATATGGTATACACAAATATTCTACATACAGTATCATGAAAGCATGTATTGTTGAGCGCTTCAATCGTACGCTAAAAGAGAAAATGTTTAGAGAGTTTACTGCCCAAGGCTCTCACGAATGGATTTCTATTCTACCTGGGTTGCTCGAAGAATATAATAATTCAAAACACAGAACTATTGGAATGACACCGGTACAGGCGGATGCAGACCCTCTTACGGTGGAAATAAAGCAACGTGAAATCAATAATGTAAAAATTAAATTCAAAGTAGGTGATAACGTGCGTGTTAGTACTCAAAAAGGGGTGTTTACAAAAGGTTATTTACCAAACTGGTCTACGGAAATATTTGAAATTATCAAAATAAATAAAACATTACCCGTTACATATCAGTTGCAAGACTATACTGGAAAACCGATTGCTGGATGTTTTTATTCCGATGAAATACATAAGACTAATCACCGAAATGAGTATTTAATCGAGAAAATTATACGTAAAAAAGGTAATCAAGTGTTTGTCAAGTGGTTGGGATTTGATGCGACGCATAATAGTTGGTTAAAAGCTAGCGACCTTAAATTGTGACCGTCCAATTCAGTAGTATATTCATATTCAGCTGAATAACACGTATCGATAATGGATATTTTCAATAACTCTATCGATGGACGTAGAAAGAATACTATTTCACACATTCATTCGAGTAATAAAACAATTCTGTACGATGTAAAATTATTGAAGGGGCAAATAGATGGTATGAAAAGTTATATCACAAATCTCGAAGAGAAATTAAAATCGATGGAGGGTGATATACAACGCAACAATAGGTCTTTATTGAATTCCGAGAACCGTGTTTCAGAACTATTTAATAACTATGCCGAAAGTAGTACAGTAATTAGTTTAACTCGAGAAGAAATCGCTCGTTTAAATAATATATTAAGCGATATAACTGGAGAATTTTATGAAAATTCCCTGCCCAATCACGGATCGTATATTTCAGACTTACTTACACGTGTGAAAAATATCGAAGACAATTATGTTAGGAAGAATTAACTTTTAGTATACTCTATGACCTCGATAGATGTACCTGCATACACACATAATAGTTGAGTTTAATACAGCATGTATTTGAAAACTCATTTCAGTAGTATAATACAATTCGTATGGACAACATGTATATTGATTATGGATATTTTCAATAATTCACTGGACGGACGTAGAAAAAATACTATTTCATACATTCAATCGAGTAACAAAACGATTCTATACGATACAAAGCTACTGCAGTCGGAGATAAGTACTCTGAAAGGTGATATCACAGATCTACAAGTGAAGATAAAATCGTTGGAAGACGATATTCGGCGAGGTACAAAATCTCTATTAGAGTCTGAAACTCGTATCAGAAAACCTTTATCAGATCTAGCGTCGTTTATTTCAGTCCTGGAAAAACGTTTGAAGACTATCGAGAATAGATATAATATTTTAGAATAAAATATCGAAAATAATGTCGGCTATCGTAGACATTCAGTGCGTTCTCGGGGCTGATAATAAATATATGATAAAAGAAATGTCTGTGGTGGACACGGAAACATGGGCGTGTCAACACTGGATTTTCAAGAATTCCAACTCTAAACAGGACAATAAGAGTCGGAAAACGAACAAATGGCTTGAACGTAATTATCATCAACTATCTCTGGAATATGGTGATGTCGAGTACGAGGAGCTCGGTCGGGTATTGAATTCACTGAAGTTCGACTGTATTTACGTGAAGGGTGAGCAGAAAAAACAACTTCTCATGGAACATATTCCACACGTTGCACTCGTCAACATCGAAGATATGGGTTGTCCTCGATTGGATCAAATATGTGGTGGTGGTGATATGACTCTACCCTGCTGTATTTATCACATGGAGTTTAATCCAAAACAATGTACATTTTACAAAGTTTTCGCCATACGCAAATGGTTTATAAATAATTCCTAAAATCCCTAATGCAAACCATTGTACATCCACTCACGGAACGGCACGGCTACTCACGGAACTGTACGGAACGGCTTAGCACGGTTCGGCTTGGTATATACACCCTCAGCCGATGTATTGTATAAATAATTCAAACACTTCTTTGTTGTATACTATATATATATATTTTATTATTATAATATTAATATTAAAATTTTACTACTATCATTACTACTACTGCATACAATGTATATATATTATATTTAATAAACATGATGTTCTTATATTAGAATAATATTTTTTTTTTTTGTCTATTTACATTAATACATATTCATTTACATTAATACATATTCATTTACATTTGTTAAATGGTTATCATCTATAAAGTATAATTGAAAAAAAATATATATACATATTTACAGAGACTTTACAATTTTATATTCGTGTATAGAAACCCCACCACCCCAAAACAGCAAATCAGATGGAGCGAAATCAGTCTGTTAGCACCACTTCATCCAATGTATCGATTTCCCTATAAAAATTCATAAATATTATAAGTGAAATACAATAATGTATATTATATATCATTTACTTTGTTAAGTAATGTCCGTGAGCCAAGGTATGGATTTTATCTTCTAGGATAACTCTTTTATCATCAAAGTTATTAAACGTTAATTTGTTTGATTTTATTGTCATCAGTTGATGTTTGAAAGAGCGGATGGATACATTTTCTCTCTTAACATCCATCTCCTCTTCACCAAACAAACACTTTTTATGATCGTTAAACGTCATATGATTCTTTACAACATGCCTTCTAATTCCCTTGGCCCTGATCTTTTCCCTACCATCCAAAATGTAAGCATATGACTTTGCTCGCAGCGCGCAAAACTCTGTCATTACGAGCCCATCCGTTTCATCGGAAAACAGACCCGGTATTTTTTTTCTCTCCGAAATAAAACATGGATGGTCTTTCGGTAGGTTGGAAGTATCCATTCGGTTGAATAAGTTGTTATTATTCTTTAGGTCTTCGTAGAAATCATCGGTTTGGATATAATATACCAATGAATCTATAAATTATGAAAATTATTATTATGTATTTATCGAACTAATAATAAATAATAAATAAAAATAATACCTGTATCTGTATACATGAGCTCGATTTTATCCCCATAGTGTTTTTGCATCACATTATAATGATAATCATACATTAAACTTTTGCTTATATCGAGAACCGCGAGACCTATGCACATTAAAAATCTCAATAATACCTTCATATATGTATATATATTATTAATAGGAAAATTACCAATATAAATAGGTTTGCAAAAATTGATGATCTTATTTTCCAATGTTACGGTATTTAGGTTTTCAGAATACGTAGTGCAGTGTTTAAATGTCGATTTGTTTATTAATTTCTGTAAACGTCTGTCACACGATACAAGTTTCATTTCCATACGTTGACGAACATTTTCCATGGTTTTTCCTACATGAAAATCATATGATAAAGACAATAATTAAAAGAATTATAATTATTATTTTTTTTTCTACAATAACATACCGAATACAGCGTTGTTTAATAATTTAAAGAAATCCTTCTCAAATTCATTCTTTGCCTTTTTTCGCATCTCGGTATTCAAAGCAATGTACGGTGCGAGCCATGGTGATTGTTTAAATTGAACAACTCTATGCACCTATAACATAAATGTTAATAATTCTATGGTAAAAAAACAACATTTAATATAATATTCACCTTTTCAACTATGAGACCATTGTTCAAGGCTTGTTGGAGGTTGCGATAGTGAACAATATAATTTTTTTTCGGTTTAAATGTAGCCATGAGTTTCCGCACTTTTGAGCCTGGTGGTATACTGTTTTGTGGTAAAAATGGCAAGTCGTTGTGTTTATCGTGAAGTTCTTTTGGATAAGTTATGTCGACTTCATAGATCCGTCCTATGGGGGAAGTTGCGTTCAAATCAGCTAATCCGTTAAGAGACGGTTTAACCCACTTGAAGCCTCCGTAGGGCATGTACTGCGACATTGCCCAGCCGTAAAGATTATTGCCTAGGGTTTTAAAAGTATAAAATTAGCTTTATAATGATAATAATAATGTATAGATTAACTTACAATCCTGATAAACAAGCCAGGATTTTGGGTCTGCTGGGTTATAATCAGGTGTTCTCTCATTGTTAGGTTTTGCGTACCGCATGCTGGCCTGTGTAAGTCCTCCTCGAATACCTATAAAAGTTTAATCGTATTATGTATTATCGTTGGAATAAAAATAATTTCCAATATACTAACCATTTTCAATCATTAATAGCATTTCATAATCCGACAGTAATTCCAGTTTTATTGCGGTGTATTTCAACATTGCATCAAAAGAAAACGCTGGTGCTGTAAAATAGTATGCTGGATCCAAATTGTACGTGTTCAAACATAAATCCCTGAAATTTTCGAATACATCCGCCAGAAGCAAGACGTCAATTTTCAAGTATAGATCTGAATACTCGCCCAACGTTCGACAATTGAAATGACTCCATACGTCTTCCGCAAACCGATATTCAGTATCTTTTATGTGTTCTTCTGTTAAGGTACTATAAAAGTCATCTTTTTTGGGTAAAGTTGTTTGTTTAAGCTTAGCCCAATCATCAGTGAAGTCATAAGGATATACACCCTTACAGGTGACAAGCGGTAGATCATTAATGGAAAAATGTTTTGCGGTTATGCGGAATTTTTCCAAGTTCGGTGTTATTAGATTGGTGGCGAGAGTTGATAAGCTTGTGGCCATAAATCTAAATGTATCCACGAATCTGATCGTAAAATCGTTACTTATGTATTTCGAAAAAGTAACGAATTTCTCCTCGCTGTTTGGTATTACGTTTATTCTATGCGAATCGTAACCTAGTTCTGTTACTATAAAATGTGCATCGTAATTAGAAAGATTATGAAGGAAAACTGGTACGTATTTCGGTTGTTTAAGACTTAAATTACACCTATTGCATAAAGTCTGTCTAAACTTCCCGGTCAGGTGGTCATGATCTCGAATACGGGTGTAGTTATTAACATCGCATTTGCATAAATTGCATTTAAAACAAGATGTGTGTCTAGTCGTATCTTCATCACTCATAATCAAGGGTACGTTCGTCGCTAACAATTTTTCAATTTTTTCACTCACATCAACAATACTTTCCATGAAATGTTTTGCAACGTCTTGCTTATCCTCACTACCACGGTAAATTACAGATTCGGTTGGTATATTGAATTGTTTTAGCAGGTCTGATGGCACGTTTTCAGCCGCCTTAACTATAAATCCATAACTCATAGGATTATGTTTTTGCATGATTGTTGTATTATCACCCTTTTTCTCATCAGTCTTTACAAGTAGAGCCTCGAAATCGGCATATATAACAATAGGATGTCTTTGTGCGTTTTGCCATGCGTTAAATTCAAGAACTGCTCCCTCTTCAGGCATTTTCGGTAGTATGGGTTTATGTGGACCGCATATTAATCTGTGGTGTTCTAGAGCTGCCTGTCCGCTTAGTTTATGTTTTAAGTTCTGTCTGTCAAATGATGTAAAGCATCGTTTACAGAAAATTGCTTGACTTTCATGACGAGTTTTTTGCGAGCGAAGCAGTCTTGAAAAGTTTGAGATATATGTATAATGACTGTTATCTCCATCTGTTAGCAATAGTAAATCAAAATGATCTTGTTTTTCATCATCAGCAACTTTCAGAGGAAATACACAGTGCACGGGGTGTTTTAATGGTGGTTGAAGTTTTTTCTCGAGTCCGTAAACATTCACAGAAACGTTTGGATTGTTTTTTTCAAATTTAGAGATATCCGATAGTGGTGTTGGAAATGAAATACCATTGAAAATGTATTTATCCTCATGCTCGGTATAGTTTTCATTAACACGAAATTTTTTTTCTCCTGCAACGTGTTTTGCTAATATAGCCCATTTAAAACACTGTTGATCTGTATTTTTAGGATTTATTATGGCTCGTTTATCTGTGATAGATTTCGGTAATTGAATATATGACGAACCAGACATTGGTGTATACTTATAAACGGCTAGTAGTAAACCATCGATGGATTGTAATGTAAACCCACTACCGCGAGAAACATAAGCGTCTTCCTCAGCTAATAATTTCATAAAAGATTCTTCAACTATTGTTTCGATTTTTGTATCCATATAAATTTCTTTGGCTGATGTTTTAAATGCTCGATTTTCCGATGAATTTTCAACGTTTGGACGATTATATGTCGACTCTAGTTTTAAATTGAATTTTATTGAATTATCATTTTGAACACGAGTTTTTAATAACTGAACGAGGTTGGTTTTAAGCGATTGAAGAAAGGTATGGTAGTTTTGAACATTATCGGTATTTTTGTTATAGTACCATACAATTTTTCTATTAGCTGAAGATGAGATTTCTACGAAGCCTGGTGACTGAACTAGGTTCATGCGTGCTTTTTTCGCCTTAGCAGCCGAAACCGTATTAGCGGTGGAAATACGTTTGCCATTAGTTGTAGTTGTATATGAATCTTTAAATTAAAATAAAAAAAACTAATATTAGCCTATGTGCTATCTATGATATTAATATTATACTAACACCAAATCTTTTTAAACATTTTAATAAACCTATATTGTGTAGTATATATCATCTACCTAACCTTAAATAAATAAAATATATATATGTTGAATAATTGAATAAGTAAATCAAATAATATACTACTATTTAAAGCATATAGTTGAAATATTAGGAAAGAAAAATAATATTATTTTATTATAATATACTACTATTTAAAGCATACAGTTGAAATATTAGGAAAGAATTAATAATATTATTTTATTATAAGCATCACTCGAAATTCTTTAAATTATATTACAAAATGTGAAAGTGTATAACTTTTAATTACTTTTTTAATGATTTGCATGTTTTAAACAAAACCATTAAACCTATTTCATTGTAATATTTTGAGTATAAATAAATCTACTAATACTAATACTACATAACCCTACGTTGTGTATATAATATTATTACTAACCTTGTATAGTATCAACCAAGTTGGTTTCCTTAAGTTCGTTTATGATTGTCATGCGATGATCATCATCGTCAATGTATAAATCATTAGATGTTTCAACCGGTAAACCCATATTTTCATCAGCTTGGTTGTTGGATAACATAACCGTTGGAGTGATTATTTGTGATGTATGCGCTATTCCATCACTCTGTGATTGAGTTGGTTGAATATATCGACCTTGTTGAATGGGTTTGATACCGAGAACACCTTTTAAAATAAAACAACTTATTAATTTGCGAAAAAATCGAATGTTAAAAGTAATTAAGTAATATATATACATACCATGAACATTTTTCATATGTCTATTACAGTTAGACTTCTCATTGAATGTTTTAACACACATAGTACATGAAAAACGTATACCATCATGCTTCTTTTGGTGGATAATCAAATTGTCTTTACGAGTAAATGTGGTTGAGCACTGTGTACATTTAAACATAATGATAATGTTTGAAATGAAAATGAAATAAAAGTTATACTCGATATAATAAAATAATAAACACTTTAAAAATAAATTTCACTATAAATATTAAAGGCAGAACGAAGTATACTGAAGTATACGACTGGAAACGTACTGACTGGTTATTAACATTTGTAGGACTATATACCTTTCGATTTATAATATATTTAGGTAATGGTGACATTTTAAGCCATGGATTGGTAAAATATTATCTACTTGTTTACCATGTTAAACGATTAATCCATATGATATTTTCAATTAGTTTAGGATACATTTAAATTGTTGAAATAATAGCTAAGCAATTAGATTTTGTACATACTAACTTTCTAAACGTTAAGTTTTAGGAAAACAAAAATATTTCACCATAAGTGTGAAGTATACAATGTTATATGTATATAATAACGACTCGTTAACAACTATGTGTGAACTATGTTTTGATAATGTCATATCGTGTAGCGATATGTATACTATGCAATTACACTTTCACTTAGATGTACCTATGGTCATTAATAATTTTATGTTTATTATTATAAGTCGCTAACTTATCACAAACTGCGTTCATGTATTATTAAACAACTAACTAGGTTGTTAGAACAATAATATATTGTTTTGAATACTAGTATAATATTAAATTAAATTATTTGAATTTATTTAATTTTTAGGGTATAGACATTAATGAGGGGGGGGGGGATGGTTGGGCATGGCCGGGCATGTTCGGGCATGGCATGGAGGGGGAAAGGCAGCGCACGGCATTGACTCGCATGGACTAGGGACTAGGGACTAGTGTGGACTAGAACCGCCTAAATCATACTACTTGTAACCTTGTGAATATTTTATTATTATTTATTACTTTATGAATTATTGTAAATGCCTATAATTTAATAAACCTATGAATGGAATAGGTAATATTACTTTAAAATTTCCCTATTATTATTTAATAATATTATTTTCCGTTTTTTATTAGTTCATAATTAATTTAATTTTTGTCACGTATGCATCTATATTACGAATTTTCCACATGTAATTTATAAATGGCTTAATATAAATATTTTGTACTTTGGTATTTCTTTTTAGTATTTGAATTAGAATTTAATAGCAATAAAATATTATGTATATTTTAGTTGTATTATATAAAGAAAATTTATACAATCCATGCTTCAAGACATAATAAGTGAATACGATAATTATAATATATGCAGAGAGATTCACCAATCATAATTACTTCCATTTTTATTTTTATTTTTATATATGTTTCAATCAAATTCATATTTTTTAGAATTTTATGAAGTATCTATGCTTAATTATTCTATTTGCAAATAAATGCGCTTGAATTTAGATTTTTTTATCCAATTTTAGATTGTTTTCTATTGTTAACAGCAATTTTTTTGATTTAAATGAGTTACATTTTTTTCTAATAATTGATACGTTTTTCAAAACATTGATTTATTAAAATTGAAATTTGAACAAGTAGTTGCTGAGTTATTTTACTTTTTGTACTATGGACAGTGATGTAAAATACCGTATTTTATTTTTCAATCGTATAATACGTGTATTATACATGTATAATTATACGTGTATAATACAGTATTTTACAAAAATCATATGGAGTTTGGATACTTATTAAATACGAGTATATAGCTACCAGATTGTAATAGCAATATTGCAGTTTATTGATGAATAATGATGCATTTTCATTATTAAATTATGTAATGGCAGTCTGGTGATAAATTAATAACTAATAGTAAGTATATAGAAATAGATTAATTCTAAGTTTTGAATAGGTATTAGGTTTTAATATTTGCATTAATTTTAATTAGTACCTATGTAATTATTTAAATAGTAAGTGTTTACTGTGGCTACTGGATACACAACTAGTAAGTCTAGACCCGAAACACTATAGTTCTAATAAAAACAAACTTTTAACGAAAAAAAGAAAGCAACTTTATTGTGAAATATAGAAACATAAATTACTAACTTTTTTGAAACAATTTATCAGAAAAATATTAATAAGTAAATATAAAATATACCTAATCACCATCTAATACTCTTTTGCAATTTTAGTTTGTGCTTAACATACGCTAGTTTAGAAGCTATCTCTGTTGTTAATCTATTCTTTTTAACTGTATTCACTAGTCTATAAGTTGAAAATGATCTCTCTGTCGAAGCTGAGGTAGGTGGATATTGTGAAATGGCCGATGCAACTTTTGCCAAATTTGTAGATGAACAAATTTCATTACACCATGTTATTATGTTCATTTGATTACCATCAGTTTTAGTATTTAGACAATTCCATACAAAATATCTGGTCCATTGTGTACTGCGTATATTTTATCTTTATTATTGATCTACCATTTATCGCTGATTTTTTTTTTTTTTACTATTTGTATTGTTTTTTTTTTTTATACATGACGCATAATGCGCTTGTATAATACAATTTTATACAATTTACATCACTGACTATGGATAATACATCCATAATAGTAGGTTCAAAAACTAGATAATTAGATGACTATAATAGGGACTATATGATGATATAAAATGTATAGTTAATTTATTACTATTCATTATCAACTTTTTATATTTTGTAAACATTTAAGGACTCTGTGCAAAAACCAGAAAACTCTATTTAAAAAACAATTTTTTGTTTTACATGACGAGATTGATCGAAAAAAAATATATATAGAAAAAGTACTCATAGATCTATAATAAAACGAGCCTAAAAATATTATGTAATAGAAGAACCATTTTATATTGATATACAATTTTAATTATTCACTACAAAAATTATGGATCTGTTTTGGGCTATTCACAAAATTGCATATTTTACTAGGTAGTTAATTTCATAATATATTCAATATGCATAATGTTTCATATCATTGTGTTGAATACAATGTGTAGTAAGCCTCTCACGCTGGACGTTAGGGCCTAGGACCCAGAAAATGTAATGAATATTATCAGGAAAAACACGACGGCTTTAGAGCAATTAGGTTTTTAACGATAAAATAAAAAATTAGATAGTTTCAAATAATTATGTTATATTTCATTAAATAATTATGGGATTTGTCTTGGTTTTTACACAGATTTATAGAATTTTTTCTTTAACGTAATCTAAAAACAAACATTTTTCCCAAAATAATTGATTATCAGGTTTTTGTTCAGAGCTCAACAATTATATACGTTTAGTAAATATCAACTTATATAATATTTATATTTTATTGTTTTTTACAACTAATATTAAGTACTTTTATTCTTAGTTATCATGCATATATGAATAACTCTTATATGTAACTCGTTCGGTTTTTTATTTATATATAATAATTTAACATATGGATATATCTAAAAATAAAAATATCTGCCTAATAATAAACAATAAAAAAGATTTGTTCTCATTTGAAAATAATAAATTTGTATCACCACAGGACACTCCATAAATGGTGTAAATCATCTAGTTTCTTAAAAACTTCCCTTATGTATCTTTAAACATTAAAAAAAACCAGAATTTCATCTTATCATTACTTAGTAAAGAAAAAAAACGACGGTGTGATTTACCCTGCTTCCAAAAAATTATGGTAAAATTTGACGAAGGAGTCAATGTTTTTCTCTTTCCGTTTTTACATGTATTTAATGATTAAAATAATATACATAATAATTATCTGTATTATATTTTAATAGTTTTTTTTAAGTACAGCCAAAGTTTGTTCAATATTTTCTATCTTGCAGTAAAGGTTCACACGCTGAAGTTACAAGTTATAAAGTTAAAATATTTGATGGGAACAATACATTATTATTGTTTCAAGTACTCTTAACTTGGGTTCTAGAAGATTTGATCTGGACTTGTTGAAGTAGATACTACGATTACTGCTTTAGATACCTGTTTAAAAGTAAGCAATGTCTCGTAAGTCGATATGTAATAAAAACGATATAGGTAACTACTATACTGTACATGTATTTAGTTTGTTTTTTTAAAAACAAACAAACTCTTTTGTATGCATTTTTTCATTGAAATAAAAGCTTTATTACTTTTACACAGGCTTCTCAATTTTCATATACAATTACTGACATTAATTTTCATTTCAGTTATCTAAATTGGTTATTTTGTTAGGATCGAGTAGCGCGAGAGTTGTTTTACAAGAGTGTTTAAACTATGCGTGTCTATAATACAGTAACACGAACTTCTGGCCACCTGTTATTTGATCGCTATCATAAATTATTGTATTTGGAAATTACCATAGACCGATTTTATTTTATTTTTATTTTATTTTTTTTTGTTTTTGTTTTGAGGCTTCGACAACTTAGGTCATTAGCCTTTGGTACTTTGGGGGGGGGGGGGTGGAATTGTAGGTTTGTTTGTTTGGAACACGGTGGCAGAATTTTTTAGTGGACACCTTTAGGTATCTGCCATTGCCCGGGAGGGGGATGGCGGCACTTGTTCTCCGGACACCGTGACTTGTCCGGAGAAAAATGCCGCCCGATGGCCGGGAATCGAACCCGGACCGGCTGTGCCGAAGTCGACGCGTTGACCACTCGGCCACCTCGTCCCCCTATATTTTTATTTTATCAACCGATTTCGATTAAGTAAAATGTGTTTATAGTGTGTGTGTGTGTTTTAATAGTAAATTGAGCTAGTAAAAAAAAATAAATAAATATTGTTATGAAGAAATGCCAAACCTCTCTATTTTTGGAATGCTACCTAATGCAATAATAAAATTATTTATGAATTTCGTCTTAATCCAGGCATTTCAATGTTCTATAAAAACGATTGTTCGTTAAACGCACCGTAAATTAGCCAATAGCCACACGCAACTTAGTCTTAATTATTTTATTACCTATATTCATAGTATGGAATATAGCGGTTTGTCATTCGCATGTGGTTTTGTATTTTATTAGATACGTAAACAGCTGCAAACCATCATATCGTTACGAATAAACGATCAACATTTTTCAGCGCATATTGATTAGGTGCGATCGATGAACGGTGCCACCTATTAGCTCTTTTAAACACAATAGTATTATAATATCGGTGACCGTTTGTATTTCGATATCGTCAACGTGGTCGCAGTTATCGTGTCCCACGATATTTTACCAATAGAGTGGCGAAAGAGACTCATCTCGCGACGGATCGACTTTAGAGCACACGATTTAGTGTATCGATGATGGCCGTCGTCAGATGTCGCATATAATATCGACGCAAATAGATTGTTATTTTTGATCGGTCGGTGCGCGAAAAATCGTTTCTCCACGTTATCGTCTCCCTGTTTTTTTTTTTTTTTTTTTAGCATAACGGGTAGGTGCGCCGCACGTGCGACATTCGCTTGTTTTAAAGCGTATAAATCATGTCGTTGAAAATCCGCCATACCGTTACATCTGACGACCCCTTCTCTCGTGCACACAAAGTGGGTATTGTGTGCGTGTGTTGTGTGTGTGTGTGTGCGCGCGCGCGTGTGTGCGTACCTGCGCGTGATGAAATTGATGGTGCGGCGGCGGCTGCAAAACGCAAAACCAGAAACGACAGTGTATTATCACAGTACATTAATCAAACTCTCACAATGTTTCTGATCTCGTTCCAACAATCGAGCGCCCGTGCGCAATAGACACACACACACACACACAGGTCGCAGGAATCGTTGGGCGTGTTCGATGGCGAAATATTTGCGCACTCGGTTGTATGCCATTTTTTACGTCGAGAAATCGTTCTGTTATTATTTTATTGCCGATAGACGGTTCCGAATCGTTCGGCGGCGTGTGAGTTTGCCCGGTGCACCCGACAAATATGTCTACACCTATATAATACTGCCATTTAGACTTTAGCACATTGTATTCTCGTGTATAATAATATAGGTGATACCGATAGTTCTATGCGATTGCGATAGAATATAATACGTACGACATTTGATCAATAGGAAATAACAATAATTATAACGTTATCATCAGAGTATACTTTTTGTCTGATATCTCCGATGGCCGTTGTTACAGCCACCCGATGGAATACATAGTCCCCCCCCCCCACTAGTTAACCCCTTGCCCGTAAATTAAATATTATACGTACCAGTGGCTGCTACAGATGTACCTACTTTCAATAAAAAAAAATACAATTTAATGTTCCTGCTCTTGACATTGATATACCCGGAATGATATTTTCAACTGATTATTTTTTATTATATAGTAAATTCACACGATGGTTATACTTTATAATATTTATTGGTTGCATGTTATGATCATCGTATAGGTGCGAAAATACAGTAGGCTCTAGACAGATTACACTCTCTGTGTTCTAGGTTCGCGGGTGCAAAGACGTAATAGTCAATTTAACCGATGTTCATATCAGGGCTCGAAACTGAAAATATTTTTCCAATTTTGAATTTCGGTTTTGGCTATCGATATTTAGATTTTTTCGATTTCGATTTCAGTTTTGGATACTTATCGGTATTTATTTTTTCAGATTACGTTTTTCGTTTTGAATACCGCTTTTTATTTTTTTTTCCGATTTCAATTTCGGTTTTGATAACCGGTATTGATTTTTTTCAATTTTGTTTTGGTTTAATGATTTTAACCGATATCCAATATCGGTTTCAAGCCCTGGTCAAGACTATTGCGACTTATCAATATTATTGTTCTGCATACATTCGGTATTATATCGTTTGATACTATTTAAACCTGTATAGGAAATACTGGATTTTATGGACCTCTGTAGATATTATTAGGGCGCTTGTTTCGCCGAAACTTTATTTGTATAATACGCAGTGCAAGGGGCACACCACACGATAGTATAAAAATATAAGTATAATTTATTATTATTATTACTGTCGTTCACAGTAAAACACAAACGTTATAATAAAAACGCGGATTAATAACGGTCTCGTTTCGATTTTTATGGTCGGCAGACGGTTATTATTACGACCGTATATTATATTATCGTATTATATGTTGTATTTTTCGACTGTCCATTACGATCCGCATAGGATGATCACATAATATAATACTTTTCGACCAACAATAACGTAATAATGTAAACGTTTGTGACGACTTTGTCTTTGACGTTACAGCATTACTTCAAAACGGCCATTTATATGTATGTATATTGTATAATATATAGATAGAGAATGTGTGTGTGTAGCAGGGGACGACGACTTGGGCGGCGCCGGCGGTGGTGGTACTAAACATTTGCTGGTCGCAGATTTATGGTTTTCCGGTTAAAATCGCGCATTTACGTACATATATATATATACAATATGTGTGTAATACACGATATATTATACGCGAAATTGGGGGACGGAAAAATGCGTATGGAATTTTCGTTTTCGACGAACGTGAAAAGACATAGCCGACGAATCGTCCGCGTATTTCCCGTTTCATCAATATAATATCCTCCGCGTCGTCGTCGTCGTTTGGAATGAATTCGGCCACGCACACCGTCGTAACGACAACACATAATGATTGATAATACTATCGTGAACGTCACGTGTATAGGGTCAATCGTTTATAAATATTAAGGGTGCTCGATCGCCGATCGACATTTTGCAAGACTGCACACCGCAGGCTGAATAATCTAAATGCAAAAAATATTAGTAGAATAATATTGTAATATTGTCAACGGCCTCGGGCGTATTTTTTATCGGACCGTGAAATTAAAAGTTTATATTGGTTGTGATTCAAACATTCAGAATACGATGCAGAAAATTGACCGATGGACAAAAAAATTATGTCTTGTGTATTTTATCCATGAGAGCGCAACGCGTACAACAAAAAAATGTAAGTCAAAAAATCCAAGCGCGTGCAACGCAGTTAATGCTGCAGTAACTCAATATTTACAACTTTTCAATAAAAGCACAATAAAGTTCGAACTAAAACCGTTCTTTTTTTTTTCAATTTACTACACATTTTTATCTATATAGGACTTTCATTGGTTTCAATCGATTTTTCTATAACCCCGGAAAGGTAATAATGCGTAACATTTACGCAGCTCAAAAATTCAAAATGTTGACACATACTCATTACAGGGCTACGTATGAATTGCTTCCCAAAGAACCTGCAGTGTACCTGCACCGATGCCGTTGAATTGATTCCGTGGCTATTGAGAGGTATGTACGAGTTGATTCGCTTATTGTTGTCTGATATCACTAACAAAAATAACAGGTATATTTTATACCAAGAAAGACCGAGAAAAAGAAGTTTTATGATAGAAGTAATGAACATGTATATACTGCGGTAATCCAATTATTAGATATCAATTTTTAAAAACAACGCTTTTCAAATATTTGTCTTGTGCTAATTAAAATACAATCCCCTACGTTTTTTTTTTACTGCGACTTACTTTTTTACAAACTATGACGATGAATACCGAAAATATTCGAAATAAAAAAGTTGTATGATATTCCGTGATGATTTTCAAAAATATGAAAAAAACTAAAAATAAGAAAAATGTTGAGAGAATTCTCAGCCAACCTCATTGTGGTGGTGTCTTTTGAGTAAAAATACTGATAGGCAGAAGTGTTCGTTCAACATATTAATTTCATATACATTTATCATATTATGATAAATGGAATCAACTCGATTACATACATACTCTTAATATACTCTTAATAAACACATAGGCGTAGAATGAAGAGGGGGGGGGGGTCTAAGGGACTATAGCCCGCCTATAATTTCGTTTAGCCCCCCCCCCACCCATTTCGTATTTTTTTTTAGTTACATTTTTAGAATATATGTTGTGTACTAGAAATATAATAGGCTGTAGCCCCCCTATATAAATTCATCACGCTACGCCTATGAATAACCCGGGAATCAACAATGATACATAAAGTAAGTCTCAGGAATCAACTCATCAACAGCGCATTATAGATAAACATTCACAGTCCTAGATATCTATGCTCTTATCAGTTGAGTTATTTTTAAGGAGGTTGAAAAAAAACGTAGGTATTGCATTTTATTTTATTATGAAGTGCACTGATGACACGTACCTATTATATTGTATTTACTTGTGCGATCTAAACGATTGTTGAATAAAACAAGTTGCTATTGAGTTGATATACTATTGATTATTATCAAACACTGTATTTATAACGTGGGAAACAAATAGATAATATTACGGGCACATTTTAAGCATAATAGCCTATGTATAATGCATGCAATTAATGTTACTGTTCTAGGGAATAGGGATAGGCGGAACTTGGAGTTTCTTGGTTTTCCCCTGAGCATAATAATAGGTATGCGTGTATAAAATTAATAATATTGTGTCCTGAGTCAATGACAAATGTATTAATTTAATTTACTTTTTTGAAGCGCCTCAATAATTTGGTAGCAAGGTCTTATTGAGATGAAATACATTTTGAATCACGGGTAACAATGCAACGATGTGATTATTGAGTAGTGAAATCCGCCTCGTCCTAAAATCCCCATATTTTTGTATAATATTTTTAAGGCGATTTATATTTTAATATAAATTGCCTCACTACCTATAGTGGGTAGTATACATACAGGACGCGTATCACCATACAAATATAGTATGCACATTGTACAATGAAAGATACTGATAAAAATAGTTTACACAATACATAACTCTCTGGATAATACGATAATCCCGAGGGACTCGTCAAACCTAAGCTGTCGTCATATCGACGTCTGTGATAATAAAATCAAATTAATGTATGGGCATATAACAGTATACACACAGACGGCTTGTATAGATTATATAATATTAAATATTTGTACTCGTAGTTCTGAATTTAACCCATCAATGACATTATTGACATTGAATCCGCTGACAGAACCGTTTAATAAGTACAAGTAGAAACTCGTACTAAAACCTTTTGCAACATGATTAAAAATTAATTGAAAACCTAGTCAGAAAAATCAGCAAAATATAACTACCTGCGTTTAGAATTAACTGACCGAAAATGATCACATAACGGGGAAATAAAGAGAAATTGTTAAGTAAGCGAAGCAAAGAGTTAATTAACAAACAATATAGCCAATGTAAGTAAGTAAGGTATGTAAAAGGATGCTTAGCAGGAACATTAGTTTTACTGATAAATGATTCAAGTCCAAGTTAGAAATGTGAATACATTTGAAAAAAGCTGGTTTCCAATTTCAAAGCATTTAGCTACAGAGTAATAGTCTAATAAAAAAAAAAATCTTGTCTTCTAAGTTTCGTCTTGAAATTTGGTTAGTGGGCCGCTTCGAAAAGTTAATTATAAGTTCGGTTCGCCACTCAGAAGAAGTGTAACAGTCGTCTTAAAAAAAGAATTAGTACTATACATAATATTTTAACGAGGTATACTATAGAATGATATACACGTAGTTGTAAACAGGATAATGTGAATGTGGATCCAGTGATTTCATTTGCCATTTATATTTAACTCCTTAGTATAATACATACGTCATGTACTCATACGTATATACACACATACATACACTCATAGATACATACACTCATAGATATATACATACATAGATATATACATATATATATATATATATATATATTATATACTGCAGGTACACTCGTACACGTACAGATATGTTAATACTTATTTATTGCCTACGACTATAATATATATTATAATTTATAATACAATGATATAATATATTATTAAGTTTTTCGAATTACGTTTTCGTTGTATCGATTGAACTACATTTTTTATACGTCGTTGGATTTTTCGATAAGGGTAGGTAGGTGGCAAGCCGTGCCTGTATGTAGTGACGTGCGTTCAGCGACCCACCCGTTGGACCAACCAACCCCTCGTTCGTAGTTTGTGGCCGATAATGTGTGGTTCAATTTGTCCCTGTAAATAACGGCAGCGGCGGTCCCGTGGGCGAACGCCATAAATCCTCGGCCAACCCCGATGACTTCCACCTCCGGCCCCACGGACACAACACAAACGAAAAATCAAATTCTTCGAATACGCACACACACATACAACTGTATATTTATATTATTATTATTATTATTATTGTTATACGTTTCCGCCGCCACCGCGACGACACGGGGTTTGATAAATTTTCGGAAATTTGACAGCAGACCACCGCTGTCTTTGGGTCCTCGAGGGGGTGGAAATAAAAACAACCGTTTTCAATTCCTTATAGGCTTTTGTGCGTTCGTGTTTGCGCTTTCTCTCTGATTTACGACTTTGACTCTTTCTGGTCAACTATATATGTATATATAATAATATATACTGCTCTGAAACTATGTGCACACGCCTCTCCCACCACCACCACCACAACCACAACCACAAGTAACCGATGTACCGATGACACATATTGCATCGACATAAGAAGACGGGAAGGGTGAGCAAAGGGAATATAATAATAATAAAATACGAAATCGAATCTTTTCTACGATGCCAATTCGCGAGGTTTGTCTTCTCAATATCGGCCGCAAACCCGCAGTCGACCGAAAAACGATGAGGGACGAAATTAGATCATAAATCTTCATTCTTTAATTATACAAAGATTGTAATAATAAATGACTAGACATCGTAGATGATCATTTTTATTAGTACAATAATATGGCATAAACGATATAATTTAAATGTAAATAAGGATGTAATGGTATTGTTAATGATTAAACAAAATTGTTTTAAACAATTATACTTGTATACACATTTTAGTTTAGTTTGTTGTTCTTTCGATTATTTTATGGGTTTGGCTAATCTACGTGGGATTCTTGAAGATGTTCACGAAACAGATTTCACAGAAAGTAGGGTTTTTATCGAGGTTTATCAGCTCTATAAGCCCAAGTTCTAAAACTTAGGGGATTTTCGACGAATACAAATACTACTATGTTATTTTTCGTTTATTTTAATAAGAGGATATTTTAAATCGGGGTCTCTTGACGTTACTACAATTTGAAAGAAAAACAAACTTTCATGGTTTTTTTTTTTATTTTTAAACGTAAGTTTGTAAAATTTAATTTTCAATTATTTTTACAACGAATTATAGTCATTAGAGTATTCTAAAACATTTGTTTCATAAACCGTTACTCTTGTGAGGTTTTTGATCATATTATGCGGTGTACTTAATACTCGTAGGTATCAGTAATATTTAATAAAATAGATACAACGACACTGCGGTTTGAGTTTCATTGTTTCAGCTCAGGTATTTTACCTTAATAGGTACATAATATTACATAATGTATTATGCCAATAAAAAATCTAAAATGGTATATTTTACAATAATAATTTATAAAAATTTCAAATTAAATAAAATCTAAATATATGTACAACTTTGGATTTTACCAAAAAGTTTAAAACACAGTGCCACACTTAGTAACGCAGAGTTCTTTACAAACTATATAAATGTGTGTTATACAAATCTTTTATAATATTACCCTAATAACAACTATTGATAATATGAAAAAATCTCGTTTATACTGTAAAAGCTGATAACTGTATTACTGTATAACATTTTATAATATATATATATCATTATTTAATGTTATTTATAAATACGGAACGAGACCAAAAAAAAATGATGTTTAAATATATTATAATGAACTTATAAAATATTTACGAACTAACCGATATATACAATAGTAATAGTGAAAAAGTGAATTCATATAGTTAGTTAGTTAGCTGCAGCGTACATAAGCTGGATAATGGGGAAATATAATATTATATTTTCATTCTCGTACAAAAGTAAAATAATGCATTCTATCAATTTTCTATATTGTTCATCGTATTAATTTTTTACAATATAATTCTAACTTTAATACACTATTTCCGTGTTAAGTAAAGATAAACTACTACGAGGTAAATAATGAGTGGTTTTACGAACGAATCATAGTTTGTTAGTTCAGTGTTTGAGACTTTTAAAATAAAAAGGTGGGTAAGTGGATGTCGCTCTGCTGTACAGTAGGTTACAAGTGGGTCACTGTAATGGATGGTGTTAAATTTGAATTCAATGATATAATATCATTGTATAAGAAAAACGATTCTGAGCGTAAACGGTCAGCCAGCCTATGATATTACCAAGTATATTTGATGATATTATTGTGAATAAAGTAATTTATATATATAACCTATTTACGTGGAGCCTTGTTTTCAATTTTCAATCCTTAGCTATAAAAATTAAACATTTTATAAATTTTTAATAACAAAATAATTATTAAATTTTAAATTTTATAAATTTCGTCGAAATTTGATTTTTAAATGCTTATAAAAAAAAATTGTGCCTGTGTATTTTTAATATTTTTCAACTGCTATTGTAAAAATACATCAGGAGCCTTGCATTAAATGTTCACTCTTTTTTACCCAACAAATAAAATTTTACTGATATTTGTAGAAAAAAAACTAAAAAAAAAGGAAACTGAAAATGTCCGTAGGTAAACAGCTCAAAAAGAGTCAAATTATTTTCAAAATTTTATCGTGTATAGAAAATGCTAATATAAAAATTCAGTCAAAATTTCACGTACCTACGATAATTTGTTAGTTGCACCAAAAACCAAAATCGATTTTCTCGAAAACAGATTTTGCGTAAAAATTCCCGTTTTTCCTTAATTTTTCTTTTATTTTTCACGTCGCTTTGGAAAACTACTGGGAAATTTTTACTTTTGACCCCTCTAAGTACCAACTAGATTCACTTTCCCATCAAAAAAGTTACTATTGAAGAAATTCCAAACGTTTTTTACTGTCCTAAAATGACAGACACAAAAAAAAAATTTAAAAAAAAAATAAAAAATAAAAAAAAAACATACATCATTGTAAAATCAATACATTCATCGCTCCGCTCAGAATCTAAAAAATACTCATTCAAATTTAGATTTAAATACACCAACGATTAAAAAATCGTCTGTTCAATAACTAACAGAAAAAAACGGTTATTTGTCAAGTTTTTGTCATCGCAAGATACCTTTTAAACGGTATAACAAATCTAAGTATTTGATTATACTATATGACGTATACCTTACTTAATTATTCCAATACTCAGTGTTTGAATAAATCAAAAGAAAAAATGGTGTCGAACATATTTGGCGAATCACCTTTTATAAAACAGCTAAACATCGCTTCGCTCAGAATCTAAAACAGTGAAATATGGGCCTCTATAACAAGCATTTAACTGGTACAATTAAAAAAAAAAAAAAACAAAATTAATTTGAAAAACGATTAATAGTATACATTTTATTATTTCAAGTCGGAATTTATTAGTTCTTATCAACTTATTTAACATGCTGACAATTATACGAGACTATTTTTGGTTGATAATAAACTGTGCTCAAATTGCTAAATAATCTTAAACGCATATATAAATTCAAATTTAACTTCGATAAAATATCTCATATCTATGAATGAAAAAACTATGCTTCCTACTTCGTTACTTAAAGCTGTCATGTCATTCCATCAAATAATTGAGAAAATATCATGCAATAAAATACTAATATTTTAGATAAAAAGTAACTATTTACTTTTATCAAAGAAATAATTCAACACTGTTTCAGTTTTAAATAAAGCACTGCAGGTAATGAAATCCGATCTGAAACTGAATTTTCTTGTGAAAGTACTCTGAGCGCTGTAAAAATCAATTTACCATAATCAAACTCATTTTGGACTATTATTAAAATTCTAAAGGAGTAAAATTTCAATTTTTACACCAACTAACTAAATCTGGAAAACCTTGTCGCATCGTCATCCTATTACACGTCCTGCTTCACTGATAGATTTAATGAAAGAGCAACTGGATAAAAATGGGTTTTTAAACTAGAAATATTACAAATATATTATGTTACAAAACGAAACTAAGCCTCACTGTCTCTAACTGTGTTGAGCTTAAACCATCATTTAATAAAATCATTTTGTTATGCTAAGGTAAAAATTAAGCCTTACAAAACTAACATCTTCCCACTAGTTCATACACGGCATAGATTACGGACATCCTGTTGTAAATAGTTGTGCAGTGTGTATGCAGTTTGGGGATATTCAAGCTATAGTTCCTTGTCAAAAAATCATGAGCTGGAGGAATAATTTATACGTTTTTACTTCTGTAGCCTTATTGCAAAGAATGTCCAGTTTGAAAATTTTTTAAAACTGGAAAACAAATTGTTGAACATAATAATCAGTTTCAGTTAAATAAGGAAGCAACAAAATCAATTTAGTTTTAAAAACTAACAAAATTTCTCACTTCAGAATCTATTTCTAAATCCACCAATGATCTCTTTTATTCACTAATAAAATATCAATCTACCAACTAAGGTAGAATATTAGACCTCAACCTCAACCTTATTCCATACCAACATTCACGTCAACTTTTACTCTTCATTAGAATAAATGTATATATCCAAACTTCATATCAGATCTTTACATCTACACAGAAAACTTCTGTCCTTAAATGATTATTCCTATATCCTCTTTTTTTATTAGCTTTTAAACACTCGAAATTTGCAACTAAACTATTAATATAATATTATAAACTGTTTATCGAGAAAATGTGATCTTACTATATCCAATTACCAATTATTATGACTCTGCAAAAAATGTAAAATACCAATAATTCTGTTAAATATGTTTAATCTAAACCAATTTGAGATATTGATAACCTTGCTATGTTTCAAATCAAATGGCACACACAATGAACTTGCCATATATCTAATATTCTATCGATTTCATAAGTGTAGCTGAATAGTATTACAAAAAATTCAACGTTTATCTCCAAAATACATACAATTTGTTCAAATCATAACAGATCATGAAAAAAAGTTGAAGATATTATGTATTATAATATTGTATCTTTACGAGTATTTGGCTAATTATTTAAATTATGAAAACGTAGCGTGGTACTTTATGTTCTCTCCGATTCATTGAAACGCATTAAATCATAGATATGTTTTTTCTGTCCTGTTTATTTTTTGGTTGCTATAGTAACGTAATTATATCGGTTACTAGGGGAATCTTAGGTACTCACTGTATTACAAAGTTAATCAAACCTTTTATTACATTTTCAACCTTGTTGACAAAGCCAAATAGCTCTAATCAACATTTATAGAAAAAGTCTATGTAATCTATTCAAGGTCACCAAACGGTTATTTTAATAATAATATTAATCGTCGAGCTGTAATAGTCCAATAATAATGGTTAAATAATATAAATTAAATAATAATAATATTAAAATGTTAACAAATATTTGTATTTTTTCCCTCAGATTATTTTAAAAATTACTGAGTTTTCAATTTGGTCTTTAAAAGTATATAAACTAAATTACATTTTCTACCAAAAACTTCCACCAAAGTTAATAATCAGAGCATTTTTTCTACTAGAAAAAAATGTCCAAAAATGAAAAAAAAAAAGGAATTAAAACAAATCATTGTAAAACAGTAAATTAATAATCTCTGAATGTAAAATAATATAATATATTATTATATTTTAAGAACAGCTTATTTCTCGTGGTAACGATTAATTATATTACGATTACGCCGGTATATTTTCATTAGGATTCGGGATTAACACGAACAATCATGTAAGCTCATATAATATACTATTATAATATATTATACTTCCGCCGTGGTCGATGAACTCATATTGTTTAAAATAATATATTACATATACCCACACGTAAACGTACCACCCGGCACCCAGCTATATAATATATAATATATTATACGCGTGTTTACGTGCACTGTACACAGTAGAAAAGTTTGGCCACGTCCAAGTGAAATAATAATAATAATATATAAAGTACTGCCAGTAAGAACGGGTCAAGAGAATAATGACCAGGAAGGAAACAAGCGTGAACCTAATTGTTGAAATGGGAATTCCGAACAGACGGTGTATATATTAGTTGTTCACAACAAACTTTAGAATATTCCGAATTTAAACGGATTAAGGTAGTTGAGTTATACGGAGTAATGTATTGGAAACTTTTCGTACAGTTTCAATTTACGAACACAATTTATAAGAATGACTATAGACGAGGCACCAACAATATTGAATTTACTACTTTCGGAATTACACGATGTTGATATTATATTTTTCAATTCAGATATTTTATTTTTACCAATTCGTGTTGACGTGCTAATAATACCTAATATTACCGGTGGCAATATCACATCATATATTCATATGCGTTTTATACCAGACGAATAAGCGGTAATAACATGTATAGTTTAACCGCATATAGTACATTTACCATAATATCTTAAAATCATCACCGTTCATATTCGTTTTCGAATTGGCCGAGTACGCAGTATAGTACCTATAGGTGAAAAATCATCAACATTTTTCCATAATATTATGCCGACGATCAGAGAGCCAGGGCGAGCACTTTCACGCCAGTAGACCACTTGAAATAATTATTTTGGACTTGAAATAGCTTTATCAGCGATATTTCAGTCAAATATTAATAATAATAATTGTACAGTTCAAATTAAAACACATTGCGTATTGGAACTTGTAAAATAAAACATTAAACAAATTATCAGTCTACGAAAATGTATTTAAAACACTATATCATCACAATATCACATCAAAGGTACCAACGGTACCTGTACACTATGGATCGCTATAGCATAGCACAAGCCATTTTTTAATCATTATTTATTTAACTACTTAATTATTATTGTTACATGTATAATAGTCGTTATAAGTACATTTTAATACTCTTTGAGTTTTCAAGATAATGCACTGTTTGCAATAAAATAATTGCTCCATAGAAACCTATAGAAATGTATATGTCTGTAGGAATGGTGAGACGAAGAGAGGAAGAGCTAATGAGTTAAAGTATAGGTTTTTGGTAGGTGTATTATACCCAAATGTAATCTCATTTAAGAGACGTTTAGACGATGAAATATTCCACTTCAAATATTATGGGTATATCGCGAAAACTTTGATATTTTTTTTAAGCATTAATTTGTACTATTTATACACTGTAAATTGCAATTTTATACATAGTATTCGTTTTAGTTGTATGAAGATATAACGTACAAATATTAATGATATACAATATATACAGCTACACAAATAGTGATTTTATAATTTATTTTTAACCATCGATAGCTTATAAAACCTTAACAACTCAACATTTTTATAGTACCCTTAAAAATTCGGCATATTTCGAAAGTACATTTATATATATACATTGAAATCTCATCCTCGTTGTGTGTGTTATTTATTAATACCATTTTCGGGGAAAAAGAAAAAGACACGCACTGCCATATATACCGCAGTATATAATATTATATTTACGCCATTTGACGCAGAATAGTCTTCGGTTATCGGTGCGATTTATTGCCAGCAAAAAGTTTCACAGCTGCAGCTATACCACGCGTTATTTTCTGCCTCCACATCCGCAAACGCCTCGGCCTAAATTTTTCGACTAACCAAACCTAACGCGTATAAGCAGACCGGCGGGGACCCTATATAATATATATTGTACAGCGTGGTGATCCATATTTAACTGGTTAGACCATAACTTTTCCAAGTTGACATTTGCAAAAAAAAACATAAAAAATAGTTTGAGCTTTTAGAAGTTTAGCGAGCGGGAAGGGCCGTAAGTCATTTGCGTATCGCTATTTGACGTTGTTTTGTGTGTGAAGCAGTTGTGTATCGTTTTAAATTCGATTTCCTCCAAAAATAATTTAGATAATTGATCGAAAAATGGAATTTAGACATTCCAGAAAATGTTTATCGAAAATATATTAAATTGTACATACTTAAAATTATGACATGAGAGTATTAGTGCAGGTAACTTATAACTCGCTGTCAAGTGATGGGATACAATTTAAGTTTGCTTAATAAAAATACCTTTAGTTTAATCGGTTTAGTGTTCAGTTGGACCGACTTTTCAACTAAACATATTTGAAGACGTTTACGATTAATATATTTTATAATATTATATTTTAACAATAGTGGAATTGTTGTTACGTAAAATGTTCGTGGTGGATATTATGAAAGCTGACAGTAACTTTATTGATTATAAATTATAATTACAAATATGTATATGGTGATACTCAAACGCATCATGTCAGCACTTGACTCTAATCATCTATTAACTTTGAAATATTATTTAAATAAAAAAAAATAATTAATAATAATTAATAAATAGGTACTCATTTTGGGGAATGCAATCACATTTTATTTTTAAATGCAATCGTATTTGAAGGTTTTTTTTAGACCATTTAGTCACTATCCTAAATAATCACAATAATATATTTATACAGTACAGCATAGTCCATTTAGGTGGATGGCCAAACTCATATTTGTCAAAGATATTATTGTAATTTTTATTTTTTTTTTTTAATTGATTGTATAATACAGTTTCAAGTATGTATAACACTTATTTATTTTTTTCCAAATTACAATAGTTTTAGGCAATTAAGTGAATCGTACAATCGTGTTAGTAGTACGCAAGAGTTATAATATTATCTACGCAGCTGCGATATTTACATGCCACACGCGTAAATATTTATTTGGAAACTTGCCGGATTCCGCTAAAACTCGGCCCATGGCGGCGCGGTATCGGTGGTCGGCAGGTGTTCGAAACTTATGTTCGGTGGGTATACTCGACCCGACCAGGGTTATCATCGTCGGCTGAGTGCCTTGGACTCGGCAGAAACTTGGTTTGCGGTAATCTTCACTTGTCCACAAGTTCGGCGTTTTGAGCGGATATAATAATAATAATAATAATAACAATATTGTTAGTCGTTCACTCGCGGAACTTAGTCAATATACGTTTCGATTATGGACCACTGCGTGCAGTAATAGCTTATAAACGAGTACAAGACAGACGTTGCAAAAAAAAAGAAAAAAAAGACGACGCACAATAATATATTATGTACAGGTATGTAGTAATATTGAACGGTCGTTTATTCATAATTTTAATATTTGTCACCACTGTAGCTGCTTGAAAAACGTATTTTCTAAAATAAATTAAATTAAATATTTCGAAATTGTTTTGAAAACAATCATTATACGCAGACGTAAAATTGGACCGTTCACTAAAACCGATACAGACAATAAATTTAAAAATCCCGACGATATAGTATCAATTACACAAATATTTCGTAAAAAAAGTTCCGCTAAAGTTAACAAAAATATCAAGTTAATATTATTATAATGAGTCACTAGAATGATCTTTAAATTAATTAAATATCCCAATACAAATTTAATGATATTAATTAGTAGCGATAAGGCTGGGAAAAGTTGATGACTAAATTAACTACTTGAAAATAAGTTAAAAGAAACCATTTCCTTTTAATGATTTGAGTTGAAAGTAAATTAATTAATCAGTTTAATTATTTTAACTTGATTTAAGTATACCACATATATTTTTATTTTATCATTAAAATAATAAAATAACGCATTGAGCCATTTAAATACCTAAACATCCCAAAATTTCAGATAATAATATCCTAAAATATGTAAACATTATAAATGTTTAAAACTTATTTGGTTTGAAAGATGTAATTAGATAAAAACTAATCCACGTGATATATTATATTAACTACGAAGTATTTTAAGACGTTTATTAACTTAGCAGTTGTAGGATACTAGATCCTATTCACTAGGCAGTTAAGTAATAAATAGTAGATATCCACCCTCGATTGGTTTGAATTTATCTAGAGTGTCGTTACATTATTCCGGGCTAAAGGTCGTTGTTATACATTTTGAATATAATATTTCGTATAATCTACTTACAGCGATATGTTGTGCTGTAAAGACATTGCGATATTTATACATCCAGTATGGTCACACAGATCTATAAGAAACGTGTATTTGTGTCATGATTCGTGTCAAGTTCATGATTAGTTAAAGACATTATGTCACTTTATCACACACGTGATAGAATATATGTAAGAGAAGCAATAAAATGTATCCGGCTTCTGATTTACTACAAGAGTTTCGATTTATTAACTTTAAGAGTATAAAAATGTCACCAATCGTCGTGTACTTAAATAAAAAAAAAAAAAAATCCAACTGAAAGAGTTGGTCGAAATATATAGCTTTTAAAATAAAATGTATGACGTATGAAAAGAATCGAATCTGGGAATAATTAAATTTAAGTATAATACAATTATTAATATATTATTATTATTATTGTTATTATTATTATATTGATGCGCATACAGGGTGATTATGTTAACACTTATTTCCTAAATAAATATTTACGTTATTATTCAATGATATTTCTGAAGGAACAATACATTTATGATCTAACAATTTTTTACCATTACCACTGTTTAAGTCTTACATTTTTTAAATCTTGTCTATATATTTTTAATTTCATATACTCCAAAGCAGAATATTTGTCTGAAATGTTCAATCATAAATAAACAAATTTTGAATAATTTAGTATAAATAGCTTATAAATATTTTAAGTTAAGATGTGAGATAAACTTACTTATATAGATAAATACTATCAGTAGAGGGCCAGCATTTTGTGGGGTACTTTTCTGTGCCATTTGACTCGGCTCATCTAAACAGTTTTAAAACACTTATGACTTATTATACAGCGTCACCTTGTTGAGGACTATTAGAAACGTGTTTTAAATAAGGTTGACAGCTAGCCTAACTAAAAAATGTTTATGGAAAAACAACAACGACGAATTAATGCTGCATAAAAATGATCATTTTAAGGTATTCCGAGTAATTTCCAAGTTCTAATAATATTATTGTAATAGTATTACTGAATTATTTGGGATTTAAGTGAATGAATACACGTTTACTTGAAATTATAATTTATAATATAATATAAATGGTTTAATTACTCTTTGTAAGAAAAGTGATTAATATTATGGTTAAAGAGAATATATTATGGTAAACTGCAAATAGTTTTACCGGTTCACCATATGGGTATAACAGACATGGGTTAAATTTAATTTGAAATTATTTACGGTTTTCCGCATGTTAATGGTGACACGGATGAAAAAAAAAAAAACGAAATAATTTAAATTCGAAGGATTTGGCTGTAGCAAATACCGACTCCGATTCGATTACTTATCCGTCTCGACGTCAGGAGTCAATGCCAATTTGGACGATCAACTGCCGCAGTGGAAGGGCGAGGGGGTGGCATACCTACGATAAAATGGATAATTCATTGAAATAAATTTCGGTCTGAACTGAACGTTATATTAGCGTCGGCGGTGACCTAGCTGCAGAGTCTAAAATCCCTCGCGAGCCCCAAAACCCGACCCGACCTTTTTTCCCTAAGTCAACAATGTCGAATACGGGAAGCGCATACACACACGCGCACGTATACCTAGCTATATATAATATATAGGTATTTTTATTGTTTTTTTCTGGCGAGGCATCCCATGTATGATAAAACGCTCTTCGATCTCGGTTTCGTCGTAAACAACAGTTTTATTGAATATTTCGCATCGGATAAGGATAACGGACAGTGACGGAGAAATCTATTGGGTTTGCAGTATAAACGTATTCGATCGTTAAATTTGTTCGGCCGAGACAAAACCAACACTTTTTTCTCGCCGTTCGCTTGACAGGCGACTGACTAACCGGAATAATAATAATAATATAATATATGATATAATAGTAATATTGTATTAAAAGTACAATTATAATATGTTGAGGCAGTTAACTGCTCGAAGAGTTTTACGATTTTTGCTGGTCCAAGACAAGACTATATTTTTATATTGAATAAAGTAAAGGTACAACGCACTGCCGAAATATTGATCCATTAACAACAAATAAAAAATCAATATTACTCAAATGCTATTCGCTCAGTTTATCAACAATTAATTTACTTTACACGTCACAATAAATATAACACAAATATATTAAATAATTTCAAATGCACTGTTAAATATTTTAATCAGTATATAAGGAGATGTAAGTAATCTTGAAAATTTCAAATTTTTTTTCATTGAAATTTTTAGCAACATTGAAAAATTTCAACGACTGAAAATTTCAAGTTCTTTTAATTCTTAATTTTTTTGTTTCTACATAACTTAGACACCGCATACACGAATACGAGTAGAGGCAGGCTAGGCCGTGGTCACGATTCCAACTTTGTCATAATATGTAATAAATAATAATAGTATTACAATTTGTAATTTAAACGTGTTTAATGATATTAATAAAAACTGTGATAACAACGATAGTGATAAATTATAATTTATATATTTTTTTAAATTTATAAAACAGTTAGTGTTTTTATTTTGTAAGTAAGTCGGTAAATGTTTTGTAAATAAAATGTATAGTTAAAAACGATTGGGAAATGTTATGCTTGTCGATCATTCACTATATTTTATACGTATTTCGCTAAGACCAAAAGCGTAAAAAAGTACATCCAAAGTACAACTCAATTTTTTTTTCTCATGGTTAGATAATTTGTTCAACACCATTTAACTCATACCTACATTTTATTGTTCCACAATATGATCATAATATGACATTTTAACGTGTGCAATATTATAATGTTGGCACTCAAACTTGTAACAATTTAGTCTATAATATTATCAAATGATTTTTTTTTTTTTTTTTAATGTTAGTCTGTCAAATCCGCTAATGGGTGGCTTCTTTTACCCATTTCCATTGTATTTTTGTTCCGTCACCAAATACACTTATTGTACTATGAAATACAGTTTGTGCATAACTTAATAAAAAAAAAAAAAATACATAAAAATGTTAGTCGAAATTTGACCGCATAGATGCGCGTGTCACGTGTCAAGTACAGTTTGTACTTTTCTACACCAGCATATAGTATTGTTATTACACGGTGGGTAGGTGTCGATGAGAGGGCTCGGTCGCAGCCGTGGCTGTATGTACATATGTGCATAAATTATCAGCGAGAGGGTTCGGTGGGTGAGTGGGACCTGTATGGCGATGATAGTGACACCGCTGAAATCCTCCGTTATTATACCTCGGCGACACACATCGTGTTTTTAACTTCAAACATTATTTCGTACTTGTCGACGTGATAATATAATGATAATAACTACAATGCGTTGAATATATCTCGTCGATGTTTTTAACGATTAGAGAAAAACACTCGGAGAGCTCGGGGAGAACTCTGCAGAATGAAACGAAACGATCGAACTGTTGGCGGTGCGGATGAGGAGCTATGTGGCGGCCGTGCGGAAATATAGGTTTGTGTATACTGTGCATATAGTATACTGAGAAACACGCGAGAAAGCAAAGCGCGTTCAATCCCAGGTGGTTTCCGAGGACAAGAGCGAGAGGGGTAGATAGAGAGAGGTCGCCGTCATCTGGAAGACTGGTGGTGGTGGGGGGGGGGGGGTAGTGAAAAAAATATAAATAAATAAATATAAGACCCTATTGTAGAGCGTCCTGGAGGGGGCTGGACGGGGTTGGGGTGTGGAATACGGAACGATTTACATTTCTCCGCAAGCCGCATGTATAATGAGATATACGGTCGCTGGATATAAAATATGTATTCGTAGTGCGGGATGTAGAAAAAAAAAATAAAATAAAAATCTCGAGCGAGGAGGAAGGCGAAAAAAATGATTAAATTCTCGGCACGGTCCCGGGCACTGATTTAAGGTCGAGAGCGGCGACGAGGGACTGTTTTCGCCCAACACCCCTTGTGCTGTTTGTGCGTGTGTCTTCTGCCGCGGTTTTGGTCAGAACACAATAATATATTATAATATTTGGAAAATGTCATTTTTTTTTTTTTTCATTTTTGCTCCTTTATCCGGTTTGTTTGTTTATTTATTTTTCATGCGATTTATTAGATGTTAATTTTCCGATGGCGTTCGAGTTATACAGTCGGAATGACATAAAAATCCAACTATCTATAGGAACGACATATCGGTACTTATAGTCACCTATATAGGAAAATACTTTTTTGCGAGAGAGAAAGACCTTTTCCTATTTGGGAAGAACATTGGATCATAAACAAGTCTTTCGAACTTGAAGGGAAATAATTGCAATTACAATATCCTTGTACCTAATATTATTGTTATTTTACTAACCCATTTGTCATAGTAACGAATTATATTATAGTATGTTATCATATAAACCGATAACATCGTTAAGTACGATATAAGTAGATATTCCGATAGGCCGCAGATTAAAGATAAATATTTTTATATCAAAATAGTTTATAAAAAAAAAATGAAGAAAACACGTTTTCCGATAATATTTTATAACGCGGTAAACACGAAGGACATCCGTTCGCCGTCTGTTCACGTGATCAAAATATTATCACGTCGTCCGCAGACGCGCCGCGCACTGGCTGCACAAAGAATCTTTAGGAATTCCGAGTGAAAACGACCAATATAGGTTAACGGAAATTCCTCGGAGTAAACAAGAAAAAAGAATAATAATTATAATAATAAATAAATAAAAATACGTTTTCTGTCACCGTTCACGCCTACAACACCGGTTACGCAGTTATATACGCAGCACAAGATTGATCGACCCGAACGGAATTACGTGTTAAAAGTACCCGCCGAACAAACACGGTGTAAAATTAAACGAATTTATAATTTAAAAAATTTAAAAAAAAAAAAATAACAAACAATAAACAACAAATAACTCCTCGCGCGTCTTCTCGCCGGCATGTGGCACGGCGAGAGAGAGAGAGAGAGAGAAAAAAACAGTTATTTACGATTTAATCACCACCGTGCATGGCTTTATTAAATTTTTACCCTGGAGTTTCAGCTCGAGATAACTCTTGTCCACCCTACCAATTACCACACACTGCTAATCATCACTATAAGGTACCCCTTAGGTATAGGATATTACAATTTTTTATCAACACTGGAAATTCATAATTTTCACTTTGGGATTAAAAGTATACCTATACACCTTATATTCAAAGTTTAAAACAATTCAACGCGATAAAGAAAAAAAAATCAACTAACAAACGGATGTGCGTAATTTTAAATTTGATTTATATTAATCGTTATATTAGATTTAAATACCTTCAGTCCGTTATTCTTGTTCAATAGTGGTTTCAATAAGTATAATATATTTAAGAGATTTATGAGTTTTCTCCCCGATTACTTCTCGGGGATTTAATGGTATTTTATTTTTATAAATACAATTTTCACGCTCAGAGAAAAATATACGTAAAACTAGAATTATTATTTATTTATAATTTTCGATCGAACGCGTTCCATAATCTACTTGAAACTATGAGGGGCATTTTTGTGCAATATACCTTAAAATATGTTTACCGAATGCCCATTGAAAGTTGTAGTTCACTCTACTCGAATTCTTATTTGAATGCTGTTGAATTACACGTCGTTTTTTTTCTTTTCAAACCTTGAAATTTAACAATATTATAATACACTTACAACACATTTCCGAACGAATGTGGCTATTTGATTAATCTTAAATCATTTGATTGACACGAATTCAATAAATTATTAAAAACGGATGTTAGGTCAGTTTTTTTAAGAATAGCATATAGCTTTAGTAATTTTTTTCAAAATCGTAGTCTTAAATGGTAATGAATTGGTGGATGCAATCGAAAAATAACAACTACACGGTACCTAGATATATAGTGCGTATATCATAGAGTTTTTAGGAGTTAAAAACTGGCAATTTTCAAATTATATGCATTATTTATTTAACTGCTTAAATATTATTATTACAGGTATAATAGTTGTTATAAATACAAGTTTTTTAAGATATTGCACGGTTTTCGATAAAATAATTAGCCTAAAGAAACCTATAGAATTAATATATATGTGTGTGTAGGAATGATCGAATAAACAACATTTAAAATGTCGTAAATTTAAGATATTTAAACAAAGTTTATAGGATTTTAGGAACAACATTTTTAAAAAAGTGGCCTGACCGATCTCAAGTAGACACATTAACAAATTCAAATCAGTTTTCAGAAGTCTATCGCGTTATCATGCCAATCGGTATGATTGATAAAATATTGGTGTATTTCGGTTGAAATAATAGTCCGTTTACAATCTCCTTAACACGTGACACGAGCATTGAAAGTGCATTTACTTTCAGAAGTCTTACGTAAAGTTTTAATTCGTTTAAACTAAATGTATAACTTTTTCCACTCGTAAAATTCCGATTTACTATACAAATAAAAATGTAAAGAACACTTTCTAGACTACCTACAACTGTAGAATATTTTATGCAGTTCACTCATGTAGGTATAAAAGGTGACTCGGTTAATGATTCAGATTTAGTAATAGGCCTATACCGGTGTTATATTCGGTTTAATATAGTCTGCTATTATAGAAGTGACGATGAATTCGTGTAGTAATAATATTAATAACTACCTCGATCATATCAATTGTTTAACATAATAATAATATGATCTTCGATGTATAAATTCGTTTTTATCAAATTTTAGTTTTTGTATGAGCCAGAAAATAATTACTTTTCCTGTTTTAAATGATACAGTTATATATTTTTTGCCTTATAGCTGTATTACTGAAAATGTGAAAAATATGAATTAACACACGAATTCATCTGATATTATTATCTATGTTGTAATGTCATTTTTATCTTTATCTAGATAAGTTATCAGTTGTCTATTCCCAACACTTTTGGTGATTTAGATCGTTCTGCGACGAGCGGAAGAAGGATTCAAGGTTAAAGTCCCGCTATGCGTAGTCATTTATTATTATTATGATGAATAATCGTTGTCTAGATTTTAAATGAAAATTGAAATAATATAATATTGCAATGGAAACGTGAAATTAAATTTAAATTAAACTTGTTATGGTTATCTAAAAATATAATAAACGATAAAATTACCATACATACTATTATAGATGATAGTGTACATTTCACCGAAACTAACTATAAAATCAAAAACTGACCTAAGTACATAATGGATCTGTGAGAATAATAAATGCGTTTGTATCTCAATTAATTGTGTTCATGTATCATAATTATCGAAATTCATGACACATATTGAATAGAATATTTTATCGTGTTCCAATATTTTTGTGACGACTGTTAAATCGTACTTCATGAATGGTAGGTAATTTATAGAAGAAATGTTTTGTCTCACCCTCTCGTTTCTTTACACAATGAGTACAAAAATATTATTGTTATAACACAATATGTAGTCTGTCAATGTGAACACATTCAAAACTAAGTGCATTAATATGATTACAATTTGTTTTCATTACTTTTAGAAGATTGTTGCATAATGCTTTGGAAAATATATCTGTAATGAATAATAATTGAAAAAATCCCCACCATCAGAGGTATGTGATTTCTGATATGTTTATATTATACTAGAGACTTTAAAACTGTACAGTTGATTGATACTCTGATACTCAATTTTATAACTTTTTAAGTGTTTTTTTCTTCGTGGTTAATATAACATGCTATGATAATGTTTGAATATGTTTCCATGTACCTTCGATAAAATATAATATTATAATAATATAGTATTAAAGGTATTGTACCAAAAATAAAAACTCTGACGATTTTCAATAAAAAAAAAAAAAAAAAATAGTAATAATAAAAAATAATACGAAAATATTATCATACAGCGTTACGAACGTCGTGGGTATTAAAAAGGTAAGTACCTATTTTTTAAATACACATTTTGTCCGATCGATATGTTGCCGTCTCATATAATATTATACACAAATAATACTGCGTTCGATTGATACGGTGGGTACCGGAGCGCCGCAAAGACTTGTTGAAAAATCGGTTGAAGATTATGCTCGACGATTTCGGAACAGGAGCGGAGACGACAGATCTTCCACGGGCGCACGTGACGTTTTTCCAGGCAAAATTATTGTGATAACGCGTATAGGTACCTATGTGTCGATGGCCATATTGGATTCCTGATAAGAAAAAACCAATCCAATCAGCTCTGCGTGCTTCTTGAGATGTCTGTCGTATAATCGCACTCGCGCCGACCACACGCTGTTTGGAGGTCAGAGCGGTGCGAAATTATCCGTTTGTCAGCAGTGCATAAGGTCGTTAATAATGTCCAACAAATTTTCAGAGTGGTCCAACAGTGTCCAACAAATCTAGCTGGACATTTTTTACGAGCGTGAAATTTTTCTAACGTTTTAAGTTGTGCTGTTGGCAGCATAAAAGTTTCAAAAGCTCGTTGAAAAATCGGTTGAAGATTATACTCGACGATTTCGGAACGGGAGCGGAGACGAGAGATCGTCCACGGGCGCACGTGACGCTTTGCCATGCACAATTATTGTGATAACGCGTATAGGTGTACCTATGTGTCGACGGCCATATTGGATTCCTGATAAAAAAAAAAAACCAATCCAATCAGCTCTGCGTGCTTCTTTGGACGTCTGTCGTATAATCGCACTCGCGCCGACCACACGCTGTTTGGAGGTCAGAGCGGTGTGTAATTATCCGTTTGTCACCAGTGCATAAGGTCGTTAATAATGTTCAACAAATTTTCAGAGTGCTCGAACAGTGTCCAACACATCAAGCTGCACATTTCTTATAGGGGTGAAATTTCGCTAACGTAAAGTTGTGCTGTTGGAGTATAAATTGCAGCACGAAAGTGTCTAAAGCTCTACCGACAAAAATCTAAGTCCAACAAAGTCTGGGGGTAATCTAACAATATCCAATGATTTTGTTGAATGCATTGCATATGTGTCTGTCATAGTTGTGCTGCTAACTTTATAAGGGTAGGTTGTTAGCTTGTTGTGACTTGCAAAGAAGCAGCGTGCAGAGTGCGCGTGTACACGGTAATATATTTACTAACAGGTAATAATTAACCTACTCACGATAGGTGGCAGTTCTGTCGGAAGTCTGTCACACAATCTGTTTTGGTAATTTTTTATTTACAAAAAAAAAACCAGTGCGCGGGAATAATCGCCAAACTTTCACAGCAGCGAACGAGGACCACCGTGAGCGGGAGAGAACAATCGCTTTCGAAATCGTCCACGTTAATAAATAATATAATGTTGTATACCCCTACTGCACTCTCAGGTTCCACGCCACCACCCGTCGACCAGCATCTTTTCGCTTATTTTTTCTTTTCGTTTTTACGTTTTACGGACGATTTGTATTAGCGAGAGGGACTGTCCCGCGAGACCGGCGCGCCGAGTGCCGAGGAAATTGGAAAAAAAAAATCTAAGACGTTACCGTCGTTTTGACGTGCCCTCCTTCGTGAAATTAGCCCACTGGGAAATAATATAACGTGGCGACACCGGCGGTGATGAGAAAGCAGCTGTGGGTCTAGACGCGCTGAAACGACACGCGACCCATTCTCTCAGTTTTTGAAAATATAATAATAATATAATATTATTAAATTTCTTAGGAAAACCTCCGTAAACGATCGATACGGACTGAACGTGCACTTAAGGACGGCCGTCCCTGGAGGTCTTATGATTAGCCGGACTGCCGATGGTATCCACTTTACTCTTGGGGTGTTCAGTGGTAATACTGAATCCAAAGATGTTAGGGTGTGAGACTGCAGATTGCCAATGTCACAAGAACCGCAGGCGTCGTCGACTGGCAATACGAGGAGGTAGAAAATATAGTATAGCATTTCATAAGTATAATGTAATATTTATTGCGTGCCGCTAACTTTTTTCGGCGGCTTCCGCGAGTCATCGAGAAAGGACGTTTTTCGACTTGACAAGGTTATCGGGACCACATAGGAGAATGAATGAAAAAAAAAACTGAAAATACACGTAATAAGCTAGTCACGAATGTTGAACGATGTTTACTGAAAAAAAAAAAAAAAACATTTCCCGTAAAATGCGCCGTTACCAAAATCTCAAAATAAAAAAAAATGAAATAACGAACAAACAAGGGTAGAAACGTAATATATTAACGCGGAGTACTATTCGACATTTAGCGTTTTATTTGTTTTCAATATTTATTCATACGTGATGTGGAAAACACTCTGACCTATTTCAAAACGAATAATAAAAAAAAACCGAATATAAAATTATTACGCTGCATCATAAACTATACCTATATCAGTATATTATAATAATGTAGACGAGAAACAAAAACGAATTAGACAGCGCTTGATAGAGACATACCAGTTGATCAGGCCAAGTATTCAATTTGCGAAATAATCTAAAGATTGTAGCGTGAATATAGTAACCACTTATCTGGGCCACGAAACCGGATAATCGGGAAAATTTTACCGAGGATATTGTATCAGTCACGAACGATAATCCGACAATATTCGTCAAATATTTGGTTAAATGAGGGAAACCCAATAAGTGTTTCAAACGTTTTTTTCAGACTACAATCGTCCACAACCATAATACATTATTTGTTGTTAAAGTTATTGTCAACGACTTTAATGAAATATGTTCTTCCAATACAGAGTAAACTACTGATAATTATTATCAATATAAATAAAATTCACAGTTATTAACAGAGAATGATATGATACAATTATTTATTTGCAAATCGTTAAATTGTAAGTCAAATCGAAATATATATGCTATTAAATCATAAATTGTAAAACATAAAAGAAAATAAACTTACACACGATTTGTACAAATGCTTAAGATAAAAGTAAATATTATACTACAAAACGAAATAAGAAAAAGTTAAAAATGTTATTGTTGATGTTTTATTTTTGTCGGACAACTTTGCCGTTGACAAAAATAAGAAAAGCCATTGCAATATTATTAACGTAGTTTATAACAAATAGAATAACCTTCGACGGAGTAAGAAGTTCAAAATATACTTTACACAAAAATATGAAAACAACTTTGGTACATCATTAAATAATAATAACACTGTATAATGAATAATGACAACACAATATACAATATTACGATGACGATGATAGTTTATGTACTTATATATAAATATATATATATATGTTTACGTTGTCTTCAATAAGTACCTCTATGCAAATTGCTGAACTCCCTGGAATTGTTTAATATTAAAATATAAAATAAATCATTATTTCGTTTAAAAATAAAGTCACATTAAAATTAACATGCAGCACTCCGCCGACATAATATCATTATTATAATTGAACCGATATTGTTTGTTCATTTAATTACACAAAATAACAAATGTTAATCTAACTTCAATAAATTGGGACATTGACAAAGGTTAGCGTTGAATTTTTGAGACAAGGCTACAAAAATCCTAATGATAAAAAGAATATTGTTATGGACAATGACTTTGAAGAACGTTATAACTGTGTTTATAGGTACTTAATATTTTTGGTTTTTATACCTATTAATATTGGGTATAGACGGATTTCTGAATAAAAGTTCACTCACAATGCATCACCCGTAGGTATTAGTATAATAACTATTAATTTCTTGTAGCAACTTATTAAAACATGTTTTATCTTATGGTTACAACGCCGAAAACTAAATCACAGGGAAATAGTCGTAACATCAATAACTATTAACCCGAACAATGGATTCTAAACCAATTAAAATAATATAATAAAAGTGCTAAAAAAATAAATAATAATAATTACAATAATAATTCATTCTGATTCAATTTTTTCTAGCTATTTATTTAATGATATGTTTTTATTAAATTGTTACAAATACTCTTGCACACAATTTACGTTATCCTTCAAACGGATGTATGTTTAGTACGTATTACTATTTTTCACGAAGTAAATTTCGTGCTACGATATTATAGTTCCACAATATTATTCGAGACGGCACAACGGACCGGCGTCCGAAAATAATAACGCTCGATTTCCGCTATTACGTCTTTTCTATATTTACATATATATATATATAATTATTATACAATTCGGGGATATCGAGAGTCACGGGTGTGGCGGTCGGTCTAGGGAGACGGACTGTCACTGTGAGAGGACGACACGGCCGGCAATCGTCAGGCCCTAGTTACAGAGGGGCGAGGGAATGTTTTGGGGAAAACGGACGGTTTCAGCCGCCGTATGGACGGTGGAGTCGGTATACCTCGGCGCGTGACTCACGAGAAGCGGTTACTGCGGTATACTAGACTCGGGTTTCGACACAACTCGGGTAAGTGGTCGTATGGGGGGAACGTATCGGTCTCCGATTGACGTACTTGGCTGTGGCCGCGGAAAACCGGCGGAGTGCGGTGACCCTGCTTGGTCCCTGGAATTCCGTGCTCACCGTCAGAACGACGTGTACGCGACTGCTTCTCCGTACTCAATGCCCTGGAGTGCTTCCTGCGACCACGGTCCTCTTGGTGCATTAGAATGTCGTCTACTGGTGCGTTACCGCTGGGCACTTGTCGCCGATTGGGTACGGTGGTCGTCGATTGGCTCTTCGTCGGCGGTCTGCGGCGGATTTATGGATCGGCTAGACCGTCGGGTCTTCTGGTCTCTGGTTCCTCGTTCCTTCGTTCTTGAGTTGTTAACTGTTTTGAAGGTTGAAGGAAGACTGTTGCTCGGTGTGGTAAAACGTCCGGTATATATATATATACTAGTTCCCGTACCGATTAGTAAACGCTCATGTTGCCGTTGTGCTTCTGTCTTGTACGGCGAGTGATGTTGTCCGCGTAGTTTTGGGGCTATGGGTATGGGTATGGTTTTGTTTGACCTCCCCTTTGTAGCCCCTGTCTGTTTCGGATGTAGAATAACTTTGGGACTCTGTAATCAGGGCGTAAAGTAATTCTACCGGGTCGTGCTATTATGCTGAGCTCTGATTGGTGGTCCTGAAAAGGACCGTTTTGAGCGTACGACGGTGTACTGTTACATATTTATAAAAAAATTAAAAACATTTTAAAGTACTTGGTTTATTTGGGAAATAATTACGATCGTCCCACACAGCAATATTATATTTTGAAAATTTTTTAACAATATTCATGCTTTAATTTAAACATTTTATGTATAATCGATAAAAGTTGCTAGAATGTTTTTAATTATTGTCACAATATTATTAGATCACTATTTGGAAAAGGATCCAATGTCTCCACAATAATCTCTTAAAATATATAGAAAATATTTAATGTGTTTCTTGTGAAAATATTATTTTTAATAGTTGCAAGAACATTATATGATAGTAATTTTCAGAATATTGTTTTCAAATGTTTCTAATATGCTATTGATGGTGATTGTAAACATATTCAGTTTAATGTCGTGATTACATTATATGGAGGTAATTTTGATAATATTAACCTTCTATATTTTAAAAACAATCAACTCCAATATTGTGAAGATGTTAAATGATATTATACATTTTTACGTTCCTTATTACAATTTGCTATATAATTTTTTAGTACAGAACCGGAAATTAGAATTCAAAAAATTGTGTAAAATTTCTGATATTATGTATATTAAAACAAAAATATATAAGTATAAAATTATATTATACACGACTTTCCTAGCTATTATATAATCAGTTTATTATAAAAATTAAAAAAAAAAATATGCAAGTATAAAATTATATTAGTTGAAATACATTTGGCTTTCCTACCTACATCATAATCATTTAAAGTATAATATTAAAAATATAAATATAGCTTTCCTAGCCCTAATATAATCATTATATAGTTTAATCACAACAATTTTAATTTAATTTAGTAAGAAAATTTGTTAAGTCACATTATAATATACTTGTATTCTTTAATGTATTTTTCTCGTTTTTTTTTATGTGCTCTGATACTCGAGCCATCCATAATTTTATAGGTTTTTCAATATCTTTGAAAGGGATATCATGATATTTTGATGATTCGTGATATATACATATTTGTCTCAAGACAAACTCATTGTGTAAGTTAAAATTATATGGGGAATTTAAACAATTTTAAAAACCATTATTACTGTTTCAAATAATGAGTTTACTTACAAACGGCATAAATAATTATTTACGCTCAAGGATAACATTATTTGATTTAAGATAACAATAATTAATATGAAAATAATTTTTTAAACTTTATAATTTTAGAAATAATTATGTATCTAAAACGATAATTTTATTATTGTATTATGATTTAGTTTTACTGTCATTTTGGGTAATCATAAAGTGATTAACCAGTGAATTATGTACATCGAAGCATTAGTTTGCGAAAAGTTTTCAGGTAAGCTGCTTTAAAGATTAACGTTCTAAGAACGTAAGACATTTATAGGAAAGGTTGCGATATGAAATAATTATGTTTCGTATGTACCAACTAGGGTAAAGTTTCTGATGGTATTATGCGTACTACACACCTGCACAAGCGTTTATTTAAATGTGTTAAATAGTATACAGATCATCCAATTCGATTAAAGTTTTAAATAAAAACCACTTGAATACGCAGGTAATGACCCAACCGTTAAGCGTTTAATGCTGATACAAGACTATACGCCTTTTTTTTCTGTGCAGACGTGCAATTTAATATTTCTCAATAATATTTTCATGTACAGAAATTTTATTTTATAGACTTTTGCCTTCCACTCTACTGGTTTTAACACGGTTACTGTTGACTCCTTTAAATATAAAAATCCTTCCTCGACCCATATTGTGTGCAGTCCGCAAGCTTATATATCGTTCGTATCTCGTATTCGAACTGTTGTTATTTTCTAACCAATAAGCCCATCGAAACATCGATCTGTTTGGTTTTAAAATGGAACTACTTTAAATTAAATCAAAACTCTAACTCAATTTGGTTGTGTGCAAAATACATCAAATACATCTAATTGATAAATAACAATGTCAAATAGTAGTGTAATTAATGTACCTATAATAATGTGTTTGATTAATCAATAGTTTAATTAGGACACGATTATTTTGTACAAACAGGTAAATTTGGTTAATTTAATGTGCATATTAGAAAATAAAAATAATTTAAAAAAAAACTAATCTAATATTATATTTTTTTTTTGTAATTTATAACAAAATTAACTTGTAAATTATTGTACATTTTTCTAAAGTTCAGTATGGTACAGCCTCATTCCAGGGTTTTGCGGTATTGCTAGTCCTGCCTTCTAATAAACCACTTAATACCAATGACTAAATGCTCTGATTGGTTAGCGGTTATCGTCATAATAAAATTATTAAATCATAAACACAATTTCGATATTGTAGTATTAAACTAAATTAATTGCGTCACTGAATAAAATCAAATAACTAGTTTGTTTTTTTTTTTTTGTAAATTCCATATGCAGAATAATATTATGACTGCAGTGTATAACGTTTATTATTGTTAAAAAATTCTAATTGTGATCGTAAACAGACTTCATTTAAATCAACAAAATTACGAATTTTACACATTTATTTTAAACTATATAAGATGTTAAAAATATCAATAACTATTAACACTACCATCACGTAGGTAACTAAGTAGTTATTTGTTATTTTAATATTGGTCAAACAAGCAATTTACAATATGTAGCGATATTGCCTATACGATGCGCCGCGTTTAAAATAATTGCCTGCAAGCTATTAAATTCATTCTTACACAATAATATATTATTATCCTACACAATTACATACATTTAATTAATTCATTTTTTTTCTAATTCAGTGAAGTCAAACCCGGTTACAAGACGAATTCTCGCACATAATATTAACATAATAATACGTTAGATCTTCGATTACATATATTCGAGTTTACCCCAGTAGACTAACCAGCGCGATTAATCTTCTGTTGATAAAGTACAATTGTGGCATCTATATTAATATAATATACAGATACATGTGTGTGTATGTGTGTGTGTGTGTGGTGTGTGTGTGTGTGTGTGTGTGTGTATTTATCATAATACAATTTAGTGGATTTCCATTCTCGCTAGACTCGAGTTAATTTCGCAAATATAATATAGGTAGTTGGTACGTATTATATTACAATAATATTATAGGCGAGCGATGTGCTGTCACTGCATAGACGCATAGTGCACTGTAATATAATGTATTACGACCACCGCAAACGCTATTAATTTATATATTATATTGTTTGTAGTATTCAAATATATTATACCGTCGTAAACTAATGAGTGCGTAAACGGTGATGCGCTGTTAATAATTTAATGCCCGTCGGTGCAAACAAATAGTTTAATAGATGAACGTAGGAATAGCTATTTGTTTTATTGATGACCATAAAAATGCATATTCGACAACTAGGCCATTAAGCGCATCAAAAAATAATAACATTTAGAAAAAAAAAATGTTATTGTTCTCACCAAGTTTCACAATATTAATGATAAGAAATGAAACAATAGAACAAACAATAATAATAATAATAATAATAGTGTACACCTCCTCGACGAGTATTTGGATTTGTTTAAACAACTGAATCGTACTAATTTTGTTCACTGGTTTGGGGTCTAAACTCTCTGCAATAAATTATATAATAGTTCATAATTTGTTTTCAATTAGGTATCACTTGAGTGCTGTACGAATTTGTGTTCATTCGTAATATTACCGTGTAATATGTTTTATATGATTTTATTATGCTACATCAATATCAATAAATTATTGATCGACGATGTCGTGATATTTTCTATCGAGTAAACATTTTACCCACAACTTCGGTATAAATATCACACGATTTGTTATTATTAATAATGGATAGATAAAAAAAAAGGTGATTCATTCGTAATTTATTTAAATGTTTTGCTTATACTTGATGAGTTAACTATATGCTATTACTAGTTAGGCAAGAGCTATCGTAGGGTAATTTTAAAAGTGTAATAAATACCTATCACACGTGAAAGCAATAATTATTTTTTTACACATATAAGTCAAAACAATATCCCCCCCTTTTTTTATTTTTTTATTTTTTTTTGAAATGGCCTTATAAATTATTAATGTGCCGATGTTTAGATTTTATCCATCTCAATATAATAAAGGTTTTCAGAATAATATTTCAAAATAATAAAATTTTTAAAGGAAAAAACACTGCGTATTATAATATTTCATGAATCTAGATATTAAAAACGCTAAGCTCCACACGGACTCGTTTTGGAAAAACTGAAAAATTTGATTAACATCGTTCGGATCTTGGTCGTATGTAAATACAGCCGGCAAGATTTCGTACATAGTACGTAATATTATTCGGAAAAATAAACCCTTCGGTGACAGAGAAGGAGGAGGAGGGACGCATAATAATAATACTTATAATATGTGTCTCACGCTAATATAATATTATATAATATATAATAATATTTCACCAAGAGATCGGCACGCACCTACCTCGTGTAAACACGAAATCCCTTAGCAACACGAACTCTTCGCAAACAGCTAGCCGCCTTTCACTGTCATCCGCAGTGGCTTGATTGCCATTTTTTTTTCATTTTAATTACCACCGCGATACGGAAAAAGTTACCGGAATCTCTGGAAATGGACGGCCACGCGATACGCACTGCGTTCTATATAATGATAATAATAATAATTATAAATTAAAATCAAACAATTTTATCTCCGCGCTCCAGAGTATGATATACGCACACCTAAAAAACGGTTATCGTAAAAGAGAAGGTGTTTCCGTCTGAATATTGCGCGTGCAATCTGTATAGTTATTAGTAGTTATCATCAAAAAAACCGTTTTTAACGCTCCCCCTCCCCCCACAAACCACCGGGAGGCACAACAGTTTAATTCCACACCTCTGAACACTGATGAAATTATCAATACCGTTTTACATAAATTATTTTCAAAAGATTGTTTTTTTTTTTTTAAATTTAAACACATGAAGTAGGTACCTTATTTTAGGTGTATATTACTATATAGTTGTTCGCGTGCGACGTGGTTAAAAACAAAAATCATCGATTATGAGTGCATTAAAACGAATTTCACTTGTTAAAAATAATACTATCCGAGAACTGTCGACGATTATTTATCTTGTAGCATTAAATTGTATATGTGATAAGTTTGTATGTAAAATGTTAATAATACTAAACGCGCTATGTCGTTGTCATTGCCGCAATAATGTAATACGGTTTTTATTGAAATTATATTACTGTCGTGAACATTACGTGATAGTATCTTCATTCTCAAATAGCTTCAAAGATCTTGATTCGTGAATTTAAAGCAGCAATTTAAGGGTGAGTTAAAGAACCCTATATTTTTTTATGGTTATGTACCGAAAAGGGAAATTTTGGAAGGTTAGTTTATTTAAATACTAATCAAAGTCCGATATCCTACACATTTGAACGTTTGTAAAAATGTATACTTATTGGCTTATTTTTCAGGTTAAAAACGAAAAATATTTTATGATTTTTTAGTTTGTCAAGCCTTTAAATCAGATATTAAAAACCGGGTAAGTGGATGTCGCTCTGCTGTACAGTAGGTTACAAGTGAGTCAATGTATAATGGATTGTATCAAACTTGAATTCAATGATATAATATCATTGTAAAGGAAAACGATTCTGAGCGAAGGCGGTTTGTCAGTCTGGATTTTTATATTGTTACTATTTATTATAACCTGTAAGTTGAATTAATATTATAATATAATTATTTTTTATTCGTTGCTGATGGTGATCATCAAAGCGTTATAAATTAAAATCCCATTTTTAGCGGTTTTTCGTAATTTGTCCGTAGTTTTTCCCGTGGTATCAAATAACTATTGAGAGAATCAAAAAATGACCTCTTTAAAGTACCATATTGATCCAATTCGTTAAAAGATAAGGTACTATGTTATGTTGAAATCGAAGAGTGCCTTCTGGTAGAAATTTTGTACAGAGGATAAAAATAAAAAAATAAATAAAAAATAAACACAATTGTAAAACCAATAGAAATATACCTATTTTTCAACTACTGTATATATCATAAATCATAATAATATATAAAATTGAAAACGATAAATATTTATCTTATGTAACTCAGTAAAAAAGATAATAAATCAATATTATCTCTCGATAAAATTTAAATCGGTATAATAATCGGATCAATAATAAATGTAATAGGTAATGGAAAATAATATTATGTGAACTACAAAATTATTGGTATAAACGTATTCGTAAAATTTGATAATTTACCACATGCACACACTACCATAGCCTATAAGGCAGGAAATCGTGTTATTGCAAATAATATAATATAATATAAGACTCCTTTCAAAAAAAAAGTGTGTTCCTGATCCCCTTGAAAAAATCCGATTATATACAATGGAATTATGCTCATCAAATATAAAAAACAAAATAAATGTGTTCAGCCGATAAATTCTGCTAATGAGTTTAAAAAAATAAAAAAAAAAAAAACTATCCTATAATGTTTTGATATTTCTGTAAGTAAAAAAAAAAGAAAATATTTCGCAGTGTACAACACTTTCTGTTTTAATTCTATTGAATATTGTATTTCGTATGACTTACAGTATACAGAAAACAAATCAAAAATTCGAATAAGTTATGGTTCAAAATTAATATTTTAGGTGTCTACCGGAGCAACGGTAGATTTTTTATACCTTGCAGTTTAAAGGATCGGCAAAAAAAAAAATAATAGTTTTAGAACCACTGGTGGGTATAGTATATGTATATAGCCACGACTGGCCGTAAGCACATAGACGATTAATACGCGAATCCATTTGATACTACCACGAAATAGTATACATTTTCAGATGGCCAGTTATTGTGGATAGGTTTTATGGGGATAGATGCTTTTGACGTGTTTATTCGATCAGTTTTTTACTGCCTAAGCGTACCCCTCCACAGGCACACGCACAATACGTATAGGTACTTGGGAAACTGCCAAATCCAATGTATGACTGTACCCATATAAAAGTTATGCACCAATATAGCGATTGTGCCGTAAAAGTATACGTCAAACGATTCGAATTTATGTTGCACGCGAACACGACCAAAAAAAAAATAATAATAATAAAAATAAACAAAAACACAAAATCTATACAGTCGTAAATATTGAATTTGGAAACCGACAAATTAAAATTAAAATTATTTATGTCCAGAAAGTTTATTATTTGAATTATTGTATCAATATGTATTATTATCGTTATTGCTGGTCCTGGACAATCGTTCAATTACGAGGGGGATCAGCCAAATCAAAATATGAAATTACCAAGCTCGTAATTTTATTGTATCCAATAAAATATCTACCAGAAGAATTTTATCTGAAAACCAGAGGCGTATCGCGAAGGATGTACAGTAATGATATCACTATGGCCGTTATTATCGACGATACAATAAACTAACGACCGTCTATTAACCTTAAATAATAATTGTAACCAAGTAATATGGTATGGCTGTGCGCCATTAATTTGAATATAACTGAAAATTATATTATGTTTATTAAGGATATTGTTATGTATGCATTTATCGTGCAGTATTATACAATCATATTAATTATTTCTATGATAAGCTTAATACAATAGTGTATCGTACATTTTTAGTGTGCGATATATTCGTTGAACGACTATAATAATCTGTGATTTGACCCTGAAAAATTTCATATGGATTATCATAATACTATATTACAGTATGTATTATATTATTATAAAAAGGTTTTCACTAAATTCAGTCAACTTATATAGTATAAAAATACGATTTTGGAAAATAATCACTGGAGATCCACAATATTACTGTTGAAATATTAATTTTGGTGTATCTAAACTAAAAAAGGTGGGTAAGTGGATGTCGCTCTGCTGTACAGTAGGTTACAAGTGGGTCACTGTAATGGATGATGTTAAATTTGAATTCAATGATATAATATCATCGTATAAGAAAAACGATTCTGAGCGAAAACGGTCAGTCAGCCTATGATATTACCAAGTATATTTGATGATATTATTATGAATAAAGTAATTTATATATAACCTATTTATGTGGAACCTTGTTTTCAATTTTCAATCCTTAGCTACAAAAGTTGAACATTTTATAAATTTTCAACTACAAAATAATTATTAAATTATAAATTTGATAAATTTTGTCAAAATTTGAATTTTAAATGATTATTAAAAAAAATTGTGCTTATGTATTTTTAATATTTTTCAACTGCTATTGTAACAATATATCTGGAGCCTTGCATTAAATTTTCACGCTTTTTAACCCAACAAATACAATTTTATTGATATTTATAGAAAAAAAAAACTAATAAAATTGAAAACTGACAATGTCCGTAAACAGTTAAAAAAGAGACAAATTATTTTTAAAATTTTATCGTGTATAGAAAATGCTAATATAAACATTTAGTCGAAATTGCATGTACTTACGATCATTTGTTTTAGAGTTGCACCAAAAACCAAAATCGATTCTCTCGAAAACAGATTTTGCGTAAAAATTCCCGTTTTTCCTTAATTTTTCTTTTGTTTTTCACGGCGCTTTTGAAAACTACTGTGAAATTTTTACTTTTGACCCCCCAAGTACCAACTAGATCCACTTTCCTATTAGAAAAGTTATTATTGAAGAAATTCCAAGCACTTTTACTGACCTAAAAGGTGATGACAGACACAAAAAAAAAATGAAAAAAAAAAAAAAAAACACGCATTATTGTAAAATCAATACATTTATCGCTTCGCTCAGAATCTAAAACAAAATAGTTTATGTTATTGTTTTCGTATTACTTAATAATAGTAATATAGATATAGAGTGATTTAAATTGATCATTTATAGTATAAATATAATTAAATTCCATCAAAGAAATGTGGTAATTAAAATAGTTTTTTTAGGCGGTAAACGGGACATTGATAGGTATACGGTCTATTGTTTTTTGAATAAAAGAAATAAAATAGGCGAAATGTTGGTACCTACTATAAAAAATGTTTTTTTTTAAGTGGTTCAAAAAATGTATCCAAAATTAAATTAAATATAAATTCAGAACAATTGAATAATTATAAATTCATATTAGTTACAACAATTGTTACCCTATGGTATTTAAAATAATATCCATTGTCATTTCTTTATTTGAGTAACTATCAATATAGTTTGATACTTCATCAATGTATTGAAGTGAAGCATATTAAATTCTGAGCGAAGCGATGAATGCATTGATTTTGCAATGATGTGTGTTTTTTTTTAATTGTTTTAATTTTTTTTTTTGTGTCTGTCATCACCTTTTATACATCTGTGGTTAATCATTTGAAATACCAATTTCTAATGTGTATACGGTTCATCCCGGACGTTTCTAATATAACTCAAAGCCCTTCGCCCCCAACTATATATATGTTTAGCTTTGTTTCACAATGTTTAAATATTAATGCCATTTGAAATGTATTGGTGAGAGTAATAAGTTACAACTAATTGCTTATTTATTTATTATGTTCGTATATAGTTTTCGGGGTCGTCATTACTAATATTTGTAATAGACGCAATCCATACTTCACGTTATCATCCAGTTATTAGAATAATCTGCAAACATTGCATTTGATTTCCGAGAAGGGGTAATGCGGGCGGCGGTGTAATATAACATCTTTGTACACAGCAATTTATATTGGCTAGCCCGGCTGACGGATTAGCGTGTTGTTAAAATGTAAGTATATTTCCACATTTTGGGATAGTTTTTGAACATGCTCAGAGGTGTTTGCTCGAAATCCATTTGACGTATCCGTTTATTAGGTTTACTTGACACGTTCCGAAAAAAAAAAATAACACGACAGAGCACAACCAATTTATATAATATTATCGTATACTGACGGTACTGCGCGATATGGGGAATGATATCTGACAGAAATGTTTTGAATTTGAATATCAAATAACGGACATACAATACAAACGCAATACTCAATATAATATCATGACAATAAAATATAGAAGCCTGCAGTCATTATATATGAAATTTACGAGTGTTTGAAGATAGTGTATGAAACACAAGAACGTATAATCCTATTACACACATTTCGTAAGAGTTTTTTTTTCTTTCTATTTGGTAAGGTTAGTGTAAACGATAAAATTGTTTTCTTGGAAATACCTAATATATTATAAACTATATACAGCTGATATCTACGATCGCAAATACAGCGGGTGTTATGGGTCAAAGTATAATACTATAGTGAAGTTTGGATTTTGTACTGCAAACTTTCAAAAATATTAAACATTGTTATAAAAGTGCAACTGAATGAAATATAGTCAACACTTTGTTTTTTGTAATAAAATATAATTTTTCAAAAGATTCTGTGTATGTATATATCTTATACTCGACAGTGATATTATAATAGTCATTTTAATATCGCACTACAAATCATTCGAATAGGTACAATATAAACAGTTAATAGACAATAGTAAATTATATAATATAAATATATATTATGTTAGGTAGTACCATCGAATTTATATGGAAATTGTCCTGCTCTCCGGCCAGGTATTATTTTTTAAAGCATAATATAATATACTAAATGATCATGAACCCTCGAGATAAATATAGAATGTTTACTTTCTAGCGAGTATGTGTGCATACAATATATATAAATATTATAATTATTATTAAGTTGAATCAACAAAAAGCCTCTTATGTTTTACGTTCAAACTATCTCGACTGAAATGTACACAAACTTCGATGTAGTTCGCTTTAAAATCATTAAAGTTTGTAAGCTCTTTAGAATAAAGTATAGAGAAAAAAACCATTTTAATTGCAGCGAACAGCGTGTGGTGTATGAAATCAGAGGCTTGTACGTATTCATCGTACTTCAAGAGCATTCCAAAAGACGAATAAAAAATAAAAACGAACGCCTACTCGAACAAACGGAAAACGTTTAAATTTATTTTTTATTTGTACATACACCGTAGATATATATATATGTATCGTAAGTACATAAAATATTAAAATTATATTCGACGAGTGATTTGAATCTAACAGATAATTGAAATACATATTATTGGATATCGTAATTATTGAATTTTTTTAATACAATATAATTATTTCTCATTTTATACTATAACACGTGGTTTTATGCTTGAGAGGGCGGGATTTAAAAGGCAGAGTGCGTGAGAGAGAGTCAGAGAGATTTTTTATTTTTTTAATACGGATGATATCATTAATATTTTAATATAATTTATTAAAATTTGGCAATGATTTAAAAATATTTGTTTTATGCATTGTATTGTATTTAAAGAAAAAAAATAATATTTAGAAATGGGTACGGTAATTTATTATTTTAATACATAAGTACCTATGTATTGCAAATACTAAATTGTTGACTGTCGAAGTGCTGAATGCACTATTTCTGGATTTTATTAGGGCCAGTTGTACCATCTCCGATTACAGTTAACCGGAGTTTAATTGGCTGAATTTGCTCGGTTAAATATCTGTTATCAGCTGATTAAGCGTAATCGATGTTTAACCGTATACGGTACAACTGGTCCTAAGTGATACAAATAACGTATTACAATCCAACCCAAACATATTAATTTAAAACTCACAAATTATCACTGCAAGACACCTAGACAACAGACAACGTCAGGGTCGTGATCTTTTAAGCGTGTACTAAACAAAGATGAAATTTACCGCGAGAACTGTTTCTAACTAAGTTAAGTTACTCCTATTCTATTTAACTTGTAAGTTTTAAGTTAGTAATTTTTAACTTTAAACTTACCTTAGGGATATAAAACAACTAATTGACTCGCCTAGCGTTAAAATTCGTAGGCCACTTACAACTAGTAAATAATAATATATTGTGCAATCACTCACAGTCTCGGGACTAACAATTGGATGGGATTCGTAGTGTATCATCGAAGCTGTCAAATATTATACTCGCACATATTTCGTTCGTGCTGCCAAAGATATACTGTACTAGAAATATTATACATTTAAATAATAACATGTTGCAGTAGATCTCAGTGTCGCGGGTCATTCGTGGCAGTCGGACGGGTTGTCAGGTTGGCAGAGAGGAGGTTTTATGCTTTCCGCTGACGAGGAGTGAGCGAGACGGTTATTCTTGTTTGTTTCCATCGTGTATTGTGTTTATAATAGCCCTTGTAGTACAATAATGCTGTACTACAGAGTTTCACCGTCGCCCCATCGTCATTTCTGCCCACCCAACATGAGCCACAGCCGTGTTTAACACGAGGGATCGATTTCGAATGTCCTCCCTCCCATACCCCATGTATTTCCATCTACTTTTGCACACACTCGGCGTCACTTAACCAACCCCTCATACTCATGAGGAGAAATATTTAACGCAATAATTACAAAAAGGCAAAAACCATATACATATAATATATATATATTAAGTACCAGGTGGACTGCCAAAACGAAATTATAATTCGCGACAACGTCAAGATGTTAATTAAAACGCCCGGTGTGGCATGTTGGCAGTAAACAAGAACATAATCGAGCCGGAGATTGGAATAAAGAAATAGTGTGGAGGGACGCATAACGAGGGATATAGAGTGAATGCACGTGTGTAGACCATAGTGCATGTGACGGGAAAAATTGGACGTCGTTTTATGTAAATACAACTGTCGTCTGTGTCTGAGTCACAACCAGCTTGTGGCAAATGACAAACATCCACGACGAGATGCTAACATAATAATAATATTAATATACAAGATGATTCGCCAAATATGTTCGACACCATTTTTTCTTTTGATTTACTCAAATACTGAGTATTGGAATAACTAAGTAAGGTATACATAATAGTATAACCAAATACTTAGATTTGTTATACCGCTTAAAAGGTATCTTACGACGACAAAAACTTGGCGAACAACCGTTTTTTTCTGTTAGTTGTTGAACAGACGATTTTTTAATCGTTGGTGTATTTAAATCCAAATTTGAATGAGTATTTTTTAGATGCTGAGCGGAGAGAATGTATTGATTTTACAATGATATGTGTTTTTTTTTTAGTATTTTTTTATTTTATTTTTTTTTTGTCTGTAGGACAGTAAAAGTGCTTGGAATTTCTTCAATAGTAACTTTTTTTGATAGGAAAGTGAATATAATTGGTTTTTTTAGTTTTTTTTTTCTATAAATATCAATAAAATTTTATTTGTTGGGTAAAAGAGCTTGAAAATTTAATAGAAGGCTCCTAGATTATTGTTTCAAAGGTAGTTGAAAAAAATTAAAAATCCTTAGTCACAGTTTTTGTATATGAACATTTAAATTTCAAATCTTGACAAAATACGGAAAAATCACGAAAATTGGTAAATTATTTTGGGTTGAGAAATCATAAAAATTTTTCTTTTTAAATCTAAAATTTGAAAATGTAATACAAGATTATCTATACGTTTGTCTACCTTTATCAAAAAAAATTTCTGCAAGAAAGTCAAATTAAATTTTTACGAGCGTTTGAAATTCATATTTTTATAACATTTGATATTCACTCGATTTCTCATATAACGGTTTTCTTAAAAAATATTAAAAATACATAAGCACAATTTTTTTTAATAATCATTTAAAATTCAAATTTTGACAAAATTTATCAAATTTATAATTTAATAATTATTTTGTAGTTGAAAATTTATAAAATGTTCAACTTTTATAGCTAAGGATTGAAAATTGAAAACGAGGTTCCACGTATATAGGTTAATATAAATTACTTTATTCACAATAATATCATCAAATATACTTGGTAATATCATAGGCTGACTGACTGTTTCGCTCAGAATCGTTTTTCTTATACAATGATATTATATCATTGAATTCAAATTTAACACCATCCATTACAGTGACCCATTTGTAAACTTCTGTACAGCAGAGCGACACCCACTAGCCTACCTTTTTACAATCAGAATTTAAAATGTCAGATTTGTTTTAGTTTTTAAAGTGTTAATAAAATTTTTATGCTCGGTTAAAAGCTTGGAAATTTAACAGGACATCCCCAATAAATCATAGGCACAAGTACACTTACCCACCTTTTTAGTTATCTATTTGTATGTACCAGGGATAATAAGATTAGAAGATATTGCCTAACCTACGATGATTCAAAAATAACCTGTAGTTATTTATATAAATCTATTAACATTTTACGATTCATACAAATTTCAACAGTATACCAAGTACTAGACTAAGTATTATACATTTTGACATATTATCATACTTAATGTATATGTATTCAAAACACCTTTAATATATTATGGATTAGTACATTTTTTAACATAACCACTCAAGTAAGTTTGAATTTCGATTCATATGCCTAACATTTGTAGTCAAAAAATGGTTCTCATTTGAATAAAATAAGTTTTTATTCCCACAGGATACTCCTTTAATATATATAACGCCGTTTTTTGGAAAATACACTAAAATATTGCAACAATTTAATTTGAAAAAGCTGCATTATTATAAAGAATAAAAGTGGTTTGAACATATTTGGTGATTTATGGTGTATAGCACGCACGAACTTGAAAAACTCCGCAGACATGCAAATTCTGTTCACTGTCAACGCACGTCTTGAGAAAATTGTATACGTAAGTTCTGTAAGGAGAAAGCATGATACACTCATTAAGATATATCCCAGCACAGAAACTTGCTTTATTCATTATGATCAAAATTCTCTTGTTTGAAATCACAATCCGGGCAATGGTCACTTTTATGAAGATAACCTAAAAACACCAAAATTAGTGTAATTTAATCTATGTTGACAAAAAATGCAATTTTACAGTTGTATCGAACAGACATGAATTATTACATGAAAATGCTCATATTATTATACACACATTTGCTCTTCATCAACCGTCGATCCATGGATTATTACGTTAGTACAGTAGGTTCCAAGTACAGTAGGTACAGTAGGTATGGGACTCATCGTTTCCGGCGTAAAATCTTTAGTGAAACTAATATTTTTCAATTGGGTTTGTGGAACAGAAGTTCAACTCCTAATTATTCTCGTTATACATTTGATATTTATATTATGTATGATGATTTTATTCTGATATTATCGTGATTATTACTTACTATCGATAAAAATGTTCAATTTCGTTAAAATGCTTGTAAAACAAAAAAATGTACGCGAAATATATCATTTACTGTCTTAAGTCAAAACATTATCATAATTATAGTATATAGGTTAAAGCTACACGGTTAACTTGTTTCCCATGCTTCGAAACAAAATATTAAAGTTTTTACCCGTGTACAATATTGTCGACGATGACTTGCGGATGGAACTTTGCGACAAGGCTTTACGTTTTATAATCCATGATAAAATTTGCTTTGATTGTGTCTGACTATCCACGAAATGAACACCTTCCTCTTGAAAGTGGCGTCTCGTGACTTTTGTCATCCACAGTATACATAATATTATTCTTGATTCGTGTGGGATCGTAATGAAATTTAACTTTAAGTGTGAAAATGGTAGGACACTCAGTGTTTGCTAACGAAGTTCGATTGCATTTCCGCAGAGGACAGGGGTTGCATGGAGGGCATAATAAGAATATTTGAGCTGGCTCGCATGTCTTTGGAGGAAAATCATCAAAGACTGATGGAAAACCCACTCCTTTCCGACGAAGCTCTAGAACTTTGTTCGCACGAGACTCGTAAGACGACAAGTGGAGTTTACAGTTATTCGATTGAACTATGCAGGTTTTTTCCCTTTCTCTCTATCTATCTCACCCTCTTTCGCTCTATCTTCTTCGGAGTTTCATAATATTATATAATAAGCGAAATTCCAAAGGATCCTTGAAACTTCTGTCTTTCCGACAACAAATAACAACCCCGGGGGCGCAACTGTTCTACATCACATCGTAATAATAGGTATTATTTCGGTATGCGTGCACTACACCTAAACGTTAAGTATAATACTATATATTATAAGTCGGAGGATTTTCATTAAACTAAATAATAATAATAATACACGATAGGTACTCGATGTCAAGTATTATGATATGTTGTGGGCCGGAACTAGAAAGTCTAATACGTGGTTTTATACTTTTCAGACAATCGTAAAATGTTTCAAACGGAACATCACGGGACATCCCGAATGACACTCTGATATATGAGTACACAGAAATCTGTCCATGGTTAGAGGTGGTCTGACACATGTTACAACCAAAATACATCTCCACGAGAAAAAACAATATTATTTTATTATACGTGTACGTTATTGAATAATTTACTTGTGACAATGCCTAAAAATGTAAACTCAGTCTCAAAATTAATTAAGTAGGTACTCGTGATGGAAACGATTTTTTTCATGCTAAGAGGGCTTAATAAGAGATTGGATTTCGACCCTAAGTTTGAGTACACTCCAGAAATAACAATGAATAATTTGAAAACTTTATCAACTGTATATTAATACTTTTTTTAATATATATTGCTTTCAACTATTTTCTGAAAATGATATTATTATACATATACGTAGGTACTTTATTCGTAGCCCCAAGCTTAAGTGTTATATCGTAATCCCGATTTATGAACATTAATGAGCAACGGGCTTATGACGATGTTTTAAATAGTTTATATGAATATACAGATGACGAAAGTATTTAGTTTTTCATTAAAAACTCGAATCATTGTTCTAGTAAAATCATACAGTAAATATATTATAAACGTCTTCCGGAAAAGAGATTAACTTTTCATGTTTTCTTCGCAGTTCCATTTGATATGAGATGTTTTCTAAAAAAAATTATGATGTAAATTTATTCGAGAGGCTATAGTTTTATTTTTTCCCGAGCAATGTTTTTGTTCATATAGTTAAGCAATTGAACTAAAGGTCATAATATTATGGTTCTCAAAAATTAGTAGTGTAAATGCATTTTTAGACGGATAGGTAGTGTTTTTTAAACACTTGAAATATTTGTTAACTATGTCAAATACGTTAATCCAGGTTTCGTGAACACATTTTTCACTCTGTTTGCTATCCTAATACATTATCATGGGTTATAACATTTATAACGTAATTCTATTTATTATTTTTTTTACATTTAGTTCATTTATTATGTCGAGGATTTAATACTCTGGAATAAATATTGAACCCTCAAGGTCAAAGATTCATCTAGAAAAAACATTTATAATTTATCTTTTCCAACCTGTATACCGTTGTAAAACGTATTTTACGCGTATGTAAAGCTGTCTTACGGTGAAAAACATTATCATATTTATAATATTTATCCCTCGGTATTAATTTGAATCGAATATAGACGAGTGGTTTCAGATCTCCATCAATCTTGCGCTTCGCTTCCTAAGCACAGAGATATTGCTCTGGCCTCTCACCGTCATAACATTATGCATTACAATATTGTACAGTATAAACATCTCTATAACCAATATTAACAATTTATTATTACAATTTTGGGTGGATAGCCTAATAGTACTGGTAAAATGTACAATAATTACAATTAAAAAAAAATACGAAATATGTAAAACAAAGTAAAAAATTAAAACTGAAAAACTACAAAATAATTCAGTATATGAAATTATTATGAACGGTCATTGAATACAGCAAAGAGATGGTTAAACATTGCGATCTGCGTCATCATTCATCCATATTTATGAGATGCTGATTGACGGCATAGTTACTATACAGTTGTAGTTGTAGTATAGACATTATTATAGGCTAATTGTTTCGATTCAAAAGTGATCAAAACGTGCCGGAAACTTTTTGTGTAGATAACGAAGTGGCTGTGTACTAATATCATTGTATGCCAATAGCGGTAAAATATTATTTTCGTCACTATAATTTGACTTGCGATAAATTTACCGATACCTGCAAAGCTATGTATTATTATAATATCTCTCTCGCTCCGTTAATTTTTTTTTTATTTGTGATTTTACTAAATGTTCACTGTTGTGTTTTTATCATTATACGTTTTACATTAAACTCTACAGCTCGCGTTCGAGTAAAACTAAATCAAGATCAATTGTTAATGCATCGTGTCTAGTGAATAATAAATTATATATTTAATCAAAATATCATATAACACTAACAACATAATATCATAATATACAGCAGTCGTATATAATTGTGGTATACTACTGTACACATACAATTTACCTATGTCCACGGAAAGTCTCACAATATGTAGAACAATAATTTCTTTGTTATGCACTGTTTGTATTTAATTTAAATGAAATCATTACAATTGTAGTTTCCACTTAAACATGAATTCATATATATATATATAATAAATTCCAGTTGTAATTTAGTTGAATAATAAAAGTAATTTCTCCCAAAAAAATGTATCATAATAGAGTGTAGTCTTGAACCCGCAGATAAATATTAAAAATATATTGATGGATATTGGATGAATGTCAAATGTAGTGAAAGTTATATGAGTTAAAATATTTATGTGAGAGGAACAAGAGAAAATCGCAATACTTGATTTTGTAACTACATAGTCAGATTTTAAACGATAATTATTTTGAAAAATATATAATATATTCGCACTTTATTAAATTAATTTATAGTTTATTTATAAATTGATCAAACAAATAAATGCTACAAATTTCAGTCTGTATAATATACTACATATTATGTATTATTATTATTTCCATATTGTATTTTAACGTATTTAAACTACATAAACTAGAGGTAAACAAAAGTGGACACGGACAAATTTGGAGTAATAATTAATAAATTATAATTCAATAATATTATATTATGATCTATGAAGCTTCCTTCGATTGTGGAAAATTATTATCAAGGTTTATTCAAAAATGGTGTTTCAATTAAATTACAATATTTGTACTAAAACAATGATGATACTGTTGGTGGATCGGCGCGGGTGGTAATTAAATTCATGTTAATCTATGTAAAACACGTTGATAAATCAATTTATGACTCCATCAAGTATGTTAATATGTTCTGCACATCGAAATCAATCCAATTCAACTAATTACTAATCTCTCGTAGGTTTGAACTCGTTTATTAGTCTCGCTTCGAATAGAAATAACAAGAAAATTAAACTTCGCACCAAACATAGATTATTCTAGAAAATGTATTAATTTTTTAATATAGAGTAAAGGAACTCTGGCTGAGAGCAGAGTATGTTAATTTCAGGCTATATGAAATATGTATAAATAAACGAACATTTATAAGTGTCTAAAGTATTAGGGGAAAAAATCAGTAAAAGTATTAAGTGTTAAAACTAAAAGTTTAAAATATTATGATTTGTGTATAGAAAAACGTAAAAAAACACGAAAGTATATCTGAACCATCATTAAACGGGTTTTTCTCAAAAGCTAAACCTGTCAAAAACTTTACTAATAAAAACTTAGTAACCGAAAAATTTACTTATGATTGTACAATAAAATGTACAATATGCGTAAATAATAAAGTCATGACATTATAGAGATGAAACTCGGTGATTTAATGAGAAAAATATTTTATTTTAGCACGGCAGTCCCCTAGACACATCCGTATGGTTTGGCTGAATTGAACTGTTTTTATTCGAATATAGCATTCAATATTAACGTAGACAATATATTATTTTATTTTTTGAAAATATCTGATCTGCTTTTTGCAATTTCAACTTGCGTCATAGTGTACTAAGAGATTTTTTAAAAATCACCAAGTCATTTGAATTATTTTACATTTGTACATTCAAACTTCTATCAATTAAAACAAAAAAAGTACTGAGATTATAGTAACCGTCAACGATTAAAATAATAATAATAATATTCCATTAATAAGTGAATAATATGTGTAGGAACACAATCGTATTACAAATCATGTCTTAAGACATTTTACAGTTGTGTAATAGTGTATTGTGGCCATAAGTCTTATGAAACACATCAATCGGCTTGCCCAGTAACTTAGAGAATAGAATAACGACCATATAAAAGTACCATCTAGATAACCTTTATCAGCTATAAAAAGTGCAATTTATAACTGTCGGGGAACTTTCTGGTCCATATAGGTATCAACCACGTATAAAAAAATCCCACTACAATATTAAGACAATAGAATAGGTACACACTATCATGTCACAATGATCAGTACTTAAATTAAACAAATTGAAAAGTATTTTTTTCCTCTCTGTTGATTATAATTATTAAATAAAAAGTGTTACGTATAGTAAATTTTGGTGGCTATGATAAAGTAAACATCAAAAAGGAAAATTGGGTTATTACTTATATTAGTATACCTATATAGTATTATATAAATAATATTTTTTAGTATTACCTACTAGTTTCCAAAATATATGATTTTTGGTATCTTTCTTCCAATTAGATCGGACGCAATTTAGCCATAAATTATTATTTATTAACATGGTAAAATTAGGTTAATTAACTTTCTGTTTCATATTTGTTATACTGCATGGACGGATAATAACAAGTTACAATAAGTTTAAGTAGAGCTGATTTTTGTTTATTAACGTAAAGCAATCATAATATATATTTATTAGTAGTAGTAGTATTTTTAAGTATTTTTATAAATAATAATAAACTTAAATATAAACAGTACAATGGAACAAAAAACTAATTTAAAATTTTTAACAATATACCTACATTGTTAAATAAATATAATTAGGAATGCATGACATACTAAATTATACCAAATATATTGTTAATAATAATAATACATCAATCCGTATTTATAATTTAATAGTTTAAAGATATATTAAGAAACTAATTTAAAAGTATTTAAATTTAAATGTATATTTACACATTTATATATTTTAATTGTAGAGTTTTATTTAGTATTGTGTAACTTCATTCACAAGATAGTATGTAGTTATTCATGATATTACTTTAATTTGACTTTCAATTTATTGCGTCTATGATGCTGGGAGGTATCCATCTTACGCCTCTCATAATATTTAAATTTGTCATCAATATAATATTATATGTGTGACAGTAATAATATACAAGTATGCAACTTAATAAATAATAATATATAACTACATAATGCATCGCATCATAAAACGAATAAAAAATAAAAATACTTACAGTTAAATTGATTTGAACATATTAAAAGTGAGTTTGAAGTCAATTTATGATCTTTTTGATGCTGATTTCAGACATCCAGATCATGAGTGTGTACTCAAACGGATAAATCTGAAAATATAGAACAACCAAGTCAAATCGCAAATGTAGATACTCAAGAACAGTGCATCTGAGTTTCAAAAGGAACTTGCAATACATGTAGACTAATAAGCTTAGAACACGTAATGTCCATCGACGGAGTTCTCAATTTCACATTTTCACGTAAGATTCGAGAAAATGTTGTCACAATATGACGCAAAAAGAAAAATGCTCAATGTGCGACAAGTGTCATTCACTAGTCGTGTCGATTGTTATGAAACAGTGGTTGCATGATTTAAACACAACACTACGAAACGGAAAACATAACCAAAATATTTCTGGACGAAATTTTTCTAAATATTTTCCCAGTCCGTGTACAAAGTAACGTTTCCCGAATTCTCTCACGGTATCTCTCTATCATAGTTCTCCACTGTAGTGCACGAGCCTAAATATATAACTTTACGTGAGTGGTTACGCGCGTTTAAGAACTCCCGATTTTGAATCGATCAAATGCACCGAAGTGCGTACAAACAACGAAAACGCCAATGGCCAGGCGGGAAAGCGTGACGTAGGGGTGGACATAATGAGTATAATAAATTTACGTGGAAACTAAATTTTAATTTCCGTGGATCAGTGTCCGGTGGGGGTGAATAAATAGAGGTGTGGCGGATAGTGGATACCACCCCTGTTATTGGTCCGTCACGGTGGTAGGTATATCGAATCGCATTATCGCAATAAAATTATTATAAATCGTATAAAAATAACTACTGATAGATTATTTATATACAAGTATATAGCTTAAATTGCGGTTACGCGACGAGCGTCATTGTTTTTTTTCCGATAGATTTCCCTGGGTTTTTCAATTTTATTTCACGACATAATATATATATACATTATTTTTTTTTAAGTACCAACCTACGTTTACCCTTACGCAATGCAGTACTTTTATTAATGTAACACTATACGTTATGTGAAAAACCTCAAATTGTTTACTAAATTGTAAATTGTACAGTGCTATAACGGCTAATAGTTTTTAGGTCTGTTAATTAATATTATATTCTATTTTAAACGGAAACTTTTAGTTTTATAATAGTAGACTGACTACCTACATGTGCTGAATTTATATATAATATAACGATCGTGAAAAGATGATTTTCGAGTTGAAAAGGAAATAAATGTTGAAAAGTATTGTATACATAGACAATTTGATACAATTACTGATAATAGGTTTTTTACATTGTTTTTGTAAATTATTGTGGCATCGTTATGGTTAAAGTGAAAACAGTATAAATGTATAATTCATTATTTTAGGGTTACGTTTTTTTATTTGTTTGACTGATGGAAGTTATTATTTCTTTTTTAAAACTAAAATGTTAAGTTTATAAAACAAATATTTTATATTAGAACCTACCTAATATAACTTGGAAACATTATAAACATAGTATACAGCTCTTATATATAATTTCAATGATGAGATTGTTTGTTTCGAAAACGCTGTCAATTATTTATATATCGGCACAAACGATTACATTAACCATAGGTCTACTACTACAGAATATTATGATAGGTATAAGTTAACCATCAATAGTCGATTGGGGGTGGCAGAATCAAAATTCCATCGATACGCTCATTGGCATATCAAAAACAAACTACTTTGGACCTCAACAATAAATAGTTCCTATAGTGGTCTCAATCAACCGTTATTAATTATTAATTGAAACTGTGAAAATATTTCAAATATTATAATAAGAAATAGATTATTCCTATAGTACTAATTAAGATGAAAAAAACTATAAACCTAAATTTAGAATAATTAAATTAAAAAAATCAAATTGAAATATTGATTTATTCGCTATATACGTATGCATGAAATTATAATCTTATCTTGGCAATGTATCCTTAAATATACAGAACTACAATATCGGTTTCTGGAAATGTATCTATTAAGAACTTTCAAATCCAAATTTTTTTTTGATAACATATTTGAATTCAGCGACCATAAATTAGTTTGAAAATATCTACTTTCAAATTTTCATTCTAATATTTTGATGCTTGCCAAATTAAGGGTTAATATTATGCGACACGTGACGCTAATACGCCGTATAATAATATATATAATATATAAATATAATATTTGAATGTTATTATACCTAGGTATACGATTTTCTGTACAGGATAATAATATATTCTGTAGTATACCACGAAGTCTGCTCAAGTATCAGCTAGCTTAAAAGAACCCGATATTATCCTGACTCACGTCACAGTCACAGTACGATTTTATAAAAGGTCGTGTTTCCCGTGCGCATTTCAATTATTCACAATCGAATATTTTCATATCCAAATTTACGTCGTACGATAAAATGTACCTACAATATACTTCTTATAGACAAGTAGTGGATTAAATTTCGCTGACAACAATAAGTTATAGTACTTACGTAATAATGATAATATTATGTAATCCTTACTCCCGATTCTGATTTTATCGGTTTGAGATTTTCTCGTCAATTAACCAAAAATGAAAAAAATAAATACGTAAGATCAAGTTTCACTTGGCATCTGTTTACCTATTATACTTACGAAGTATACGTATAAGTATGGCGGACTTATTGTTCCGTAAATAGATAATATATATTGAGCATATAATGATGATCAACCTTCAATTTAAAATACATGCATTGGACTTTTTGTAACACGTAGTATAATATTTTTGCAGCGTTCACCGATTTATCATAATAATTGATAATATTATAGTTAATTATAAGACAATCCGAGCATTGTGTATACGCGTCAAACACGCAATAGCATTACATTAATGTAAATAATAACTATAGGTCTTCACTCATTGACATGCAAACAGAATCAATTTATTAATATCGCTTTAACTATACCGACCTGTACATTACTTACAGAAGTTATATTGTAGTGTTGACTAATCATCGCAAACATTATTCGACTTGGTTGTATACTTCAGTCCGCAAGCCATACCATAATGACGTGAAGCTCACTAAACTCTGAGGTTATTGTCGACGTCACACTTGCTGGCGGTTTGTGGCTTCACTCGCCGTGAGTCGTTCTGCACCAGGAAACAATATTAATTGTACGAATGAATAACAACAAAATTTGAATTGAATGAAAGACGGTGTTAACAAATATATCCTATTATTCAAACGGTGATGCCGGCTACTTCGTTCTCTTCGTAAAAATTTTTAATTTTGAAGAGTTATTAATAAACCTACGCTGTCGCGGTATGTAAACGCTTCCTAATAAATTATGGTGTTTGTTCAGATAAATCGGATTTTTAAGCGACGGTTGTGTACGGAGCCACCAACGTCAGTTACTTTTGAATCTAGTTCCAAAACTGTTAAAGAGGAACTCTAATAATATTAAAATTAATAATTAACCGTTAAATAATTGTGTGGCGTGGATTTTAGTCGTATTATATAGCAGGACCACTGTGTTTTTCAGTCGCGTATTCCGGTGACTTAACAATAATTTATTAAAATCATGGTAAAAATGTCCGGTAATTTAAAGTCATTCAATGCAATTTATCGACAATATCCAAAAATTTATTTTTATACACAATACTTCATACTGTGAAAATAATGAAAGTACCTAATTAGTAATTTCATTTTATATTCTGAGCGGAGCGATTGAAATATTGAAATTACAATGATGTTTAATATTGATTTTTTTTCTTATTTTTGTGCCTTAAGACATTTTACTAGTAAAAAATATCCTTTGTTGTGGGTGGACATTCAAAGTAATATTACGTGACATTTTCTTCAAAATAACCGAACTCACTAGTACACAAGTTATAATATTTCGAACCATCAATGGATAAAATCTCATTACTTAAGAATATTTTATACTATTTTGAATACTTTTAATCTTATATTATGAGTTACGACCCTGAATTAAATGTCATACTTTTCAGTTGGTTTATAATAATTAATTTATCATATTATATAATATTGTATTGTATTTTATGCATTATGTATCATCGTATAACATGTTGGTAGGTATGTAGTTGGTAGCTATTAAGTATAGTATAATATAATATACACTATACCCAAAAACAATAATGAATACATATTTTTTATTTCATTACCTATTTATTATTATCTATTCTTCAAGGTGTTTAGTAAAACTATTTAAGGGTAGACGACGACTTCCCTGATGTGATGATGAAACTTGCGCAACAATCACATCCAAGCATCTATTAATAACGGTCAGCAATCAGAATACTGAAAAAAGTCAGGATAGGCACCAAATGATGCAGAAAGAATGGTTTGAAACACTAGTTCGTTACAGTAATATTTCATCAAAATTAGCATAATATCATGTGTCACCGAATAATAAACAGGCCCATGATAGTGTACTATAGTATTTTATAATATTTGATGTTATACACTCTAAACTTTCCTTAAACCTACCACCTACACTATAATATGTTAATACAAACAATTTTAATCTCTAAATAATGGTCGTACAGGGGCATATAAAACTGCAGTAAATTACCATTAGGAATTATAATGCAGCGGCGAGTAGTGAATTTTTGTATTCTACCTTGACATGACATTTTGAATTCCCGGGAAACAGGTTGGACGGAAATATCAACACTCATCGTATCATTTTACAACTATAATATTAAATCGAAAACACCTAGTTGTAGATAAGGATTTATTTTTATTTTTTGAAAATAGATATAGCACTCGCAGTTGAGTGTCGACGCATTGGGAATCATAAAATATCTAGTCAAAAATGAAGGAGTATGGTAGTTCATAATAATATGATACGCATATGAATTGAATCACATAAGTACAGGTACGACACTTACTATGTACAAGCAGGACTCCCACAGGAACGGAGGGTGTATATTAAGAAATTTGGCCATCGACTATATTTTGTTAAATAAACCATTGTAACAATACTTAGGTTTATCCAGTTAATTTTAAATGTATAATTTAAATGTATTGTGTAAAAATGATATTGACCATACAACTTTTCGTTTAGTGCATAACTTAATGAATTTTTATATTAAATGAAAAAAAAGCGTGAAAATTTAATGCAAGGCTCCTGATATATTGTTAAAATAGTAGTTGAAAAATATTAAAAATACATAGGCACAATTTTTTTTTATAAGCATTTAAAGTTCAAATTTTCACAAAATTTACCAAATTTCTAATTTGATAATTATTTAGTACTTCAGAATTTATGAAATGTTCAACTTTCATAGCTAAGGATTGAAAATTGAAAACAAGGCTCCACGTTAATAGGTAATTATATATAAATTACTTTATCCATAATTATATCATCAAATAATATACTTGGTAATATCATAGTCTGACTGACCGTTTTTTGCTCAGAATCTTTTTTCTTATACAATGATATTATATCATTGAATTCAAATTTAACACCATCCATTACAGTGACCCACTTGTGCCCTACTATACAGCAGATCGACATCCACTTACCCACCTTTTTGTTTTCGTCTCTATTTTTTTGAAAAGTTCTGGTAATTATTTATTTTTACTTCCTTTATATTGCCCCACTTAGAATCAAAAAAATATTAATAATAATATTAACCATAATATTATATATTATAAATTATAGCATCATAGTCATAACGTCGTTGTAGATCAAATACGACGGTATATTTTTTTTGGAAATTCTTAGATACTTCGAAATAATAATAACAATTTATATTGTATCTAATATTAAGCGGAACACCCCGGACAAACTATAACACTATAGGTATACCACCTATAATACGTCCTACGCATTGGCTCAACTAGGTGGGTGCAAAGGGGACTTGTGCACCCCCAAAATATAAAAGACTTAATCTATTATATTTTGAAGTAAAAATTATCAATAAATACAAAAATGTTGTGCCATACTGTATAATGAAGAATATTATAAGTGGATACTTCACTATTATGTTCTGACATTCCCAGTTATGACAGTATAACATAATATTATTATGAAATAACCTTTAGCTTAGGTAGATATTTGATGTTGTATAGATCAGATCACAGTTACGTCGTTATTACTTATTTGTGTAACAATGATCAACCTAATATTTTCTTATAAATCAGCAAAATAAAGTAGAAAACAGGATAACGATATTTCTTTTTATCTTTAGCAAGATAAAAGACTGCCCATGATTCATGAATTTGGGTGCGTTTATATTGTTTACTTGTTTATAATTTGTTATAATTTATAAAACAAGCCGAAGCGTGTAAAATAGCCATCAATATTGCAGTTGAATTGTGTTGTTCAAAATACTGTCATGGTGTTATTTTATGAAAATTTAATATATCAATGTTTATTCAATGATTTATAATATTAAATAAATAATAAGACCTATAGAACCTATATTATTTAAAAAAGAGAAAAAATACAAGAAATTGACAATCTAGATTTTCCAGCTTTAAATATAACTTTTGTTCAAATTAATATTTTAAATTTTTTTTCATGAATAAATTAATATTTTTATTTTTTAATATTTCAAATTTCAAATTTAATTTAAATTTTTTAGAAAAATTCAAAATAGCTAATTTGTAAAACTGATTATAAGAATAATTTTAATGGTTAAAACATTTATCAAAGTCAAGTAGTTAATTTTTAGAATATTTTAAGATGTCAATATTTTTTTGAGTAAATTAATTGAGAATGTGATAACATTTTTTCACAATTTTTGTCATACGTTTAAGTAGCGTAATTTTTTTTTGCCAGATCTTCCTATTACACTCTGTATATAGAGTGTGGGTCTGGGGGTCTGGGAATTCTTTATAATTTATGCACGCTCCCTCAAAAATATAGGGCTAGTTGCGCCTACGTGGTAATAACTTTCGTCTACCTATGCGTAATATTGTATAGTAATATGCAGGTGAAACGCCGTCTCTCGTTTTCCCAGAGTCCAGCTTGATGTCTTTATACGGGCGACTAAACAAATATTATATTACCCTTATATTATTATTAACTAGTGCCTAATTAATACTGTATATTATGCCGAATATGAAAGTTCAAAATTAACTTAATTGTATTGAGTTAAGTTAAAGTTAAGTTAATAAGTTAAAAATAACTGAACTTGTGAACTTATTAACTCGGTATGAGCTATCTGCATTACGACAATAACCGAAAAAATCAATTATATAATTACATAAAATATAACATTCTACACCGACAACTACTGACAAAAAGTTTTCCGGAAATGGCTGCACTTGTATTGCCATTATTGTCCGCACTAATTCGGTGTTATATATATTAATATATTATACGTCATACATTACACGCCATACAGAAATGAGCGCACAATACATCATATTATTTTTTTTTTGTTGTACACTCGTACAAGAGACCACTTGTTTTTTCAGCGGTTCGACGTACAAAAGGGGTATTGGTCATCTATTATAATAGCTAAGCGGCTTATGATAATTATTATAATCGAATTCTACAAAACCTTTGTATAGACGAGACGGTGTTTAAATAATAATAATAATAATAGTATAATACTATTAGTTTTATATTATACGCGGTTTGTAATAATTAAAAACAATGCGTCAGTGCATAAAATGGTTTCACATTCTCGGTTATCGTCAGCTGCGGAAATTGTATTCAGTCCTATTTCAGCGTATTATATTTAACTAGGTTATAGGTACACTTAATTTACATCAGCTACCTTCTCACTGTATCGCAATATTATTATTATTATTGAACCATGTCTTTATATGTATATTATTGTACGACCCGCACGACGAAAGTGTACCTAAAATGCCTATCCATAGCGCCTTATTGTCTCTCGTTTTAATATTGAAATACAAATTTCATATTTTACATTAACATTTTAACAATTCTGTGTAATTGTAATATTTGCAAAATTGGTTGTATCGTTATAGATCAATGTAATAATATTTTTGTAAATTATTATGACGTCAGCATTATATTGTGTCCCACACAGCATTTGGGAAATGATAATATTTTGTGAATATTTTGAAGTGCTTGAATAATGAATATTTGACTAATTATATTGTATAAATATTTTATTCTCATGATAACAAAATATTGGACTATATGATTGCACAAAAATGTTGACTTTATAATTTTATAATGTTTCCATCAAAATGTTTTTTGAAAAAAAATGATTAAAATGTTTTGTTAATGTTTTTTACAAAATATTTTTCAAATGTGAACTTCTTGGCAAAAAATATTTATATTGTTTACAAAATATTTCCTTATTATTTACGCGGCTTTTTCAAATATTTTGACAACTATATTATTTTCCTGAAAATATTTTTACCATAGTTAGGAAATATTAAAATGCTGTGTGGAGTAGTTCTAAGTTAGCTAAATATAAATTAGTTTTACAAAAATGTATAACTATATAATTATTCTCATAATATTATGTGGAGTGCAAAACATGCTTGGTGAAATAAAAACATTAAAATATTATACAATGAACTATAATCTAAATACAAATATTATTTGTTCGAAAATATGTTTTAAACATTGTACAAAATCAAAATAATATACGTAGGTACATATAGGTATATATAGGTTAATAATAATTGTTATTAATAAACATTTTTTTTTTGTGTAGATAAAATTTTTTGTTTTTTTAGAATTCTTAATCTAAATATAAATGCAAAAACACTTAAAATATCTGCGTTATGAGCTGATGATTTAGATTTTTTCAAAAATATTACAGATGGTTGTTGAATTCCTCTCCAGTCTCCATTTAAGTTATGGATGCTAAATAAAATCATAAAATTTTGAAGCTAAAATGGATTGTACATTTGTAGGTATTGTTTAATATTACTATAAATTATGGAATCCAATTATAATCAACTTCAAAATATGAAAAATCTAAAACGCCCTCTTAATTTGTATTCAACATTATATTGTAGGTAGTGAATATAAAAAGTGATTGTTAACTAGGGTTAATGAACAAAAACATTTTTACATTTCAAGGATAAAGTGGTTTTAAATCATTAAATTATGCTGTAGGTACCATTATTATATCTCTATATAACTCAAGGCTTAATACATTTTACAGTTACATAATTATTTTTAGTGCTCGAAATTTTCAATTCCCGATCCTGAACGCACATGATTTAACATAGGTACCGTATATTATATTATTTTAATTTGGGTAATGTGTATTGAATACAATTATTTGTCATTAGAACTCAGAAGTATTGAAAAATACTTCTAAGTACTATAACTCAACCGAATAAGTGAAAATAATTATGGTATTCTATAATGATGTAGGTACCTATAATACATGATATTCACATCATGCAGTATTCTATATTCATAATTATTTTCTGAATTTCTGTTTTAACGAGACCAATCGAAAATATAACTATTAAAGACATCGAATGAAATTTTTTATTAAATTTGAACGTTAAGCCACACAATTGTTTTGAACTGAAACTAAATTGTATCTTCTTGTGTTGTCCTTAGCTGCCGCCTTTTCTAAGCACTAAATGCTATTCTTAAGCGCCAACAAACCGTAATTATTTATAATATTATGGACGCACTTTTAGAAAAATATTCATATTTTTTAACAACAATAAAAACAACTTTTGAATACGTTTAATTGAATTATGTTACATGTGTTTCACGGAAGTACTGAAAACGTAATCAACATAATGATTATCTTGGCCCTTGATAATAATTGTGTTACTCCATTTATACGATAAACATTCATGAAAAAATACCACTTTATTCAAGGAAAAATCTGAAATCCTTCGAGAATTCACCACTTTTTTTCGGAAGAAAAGATTTGAATAATATTTTTTTATTCAATGGTATTTTAATGATTCAGCAAAAGTAATATATTTTTAATTTTTATTTTTTTTTTTTTTTTGGGGGGGGGGATCAGTATAAATGTATTTCCGAGCACGCGTGCGACACATGTCAGATTAAATATAATAACAATGATAGTAATTATAATATAGTTATAGTTCTATAACCACGATGACATTTATGACGTCCGCTTAAGTTAAGAACACGAATATAAGATGTCATCAGGCACGTAATAATTTTGATTTAAGTTTTGTGCAGTGATTGCTATAATTCTTCAACACACTATCATAGTCGTAATAACTGACTAATAACTTCGTCTTCGTTCTATATATAGCCCCACCCATTTTCAATGGTGGAGGTACAACCACGCTATATATCTATGGATAGTATATAATATAAATTATATATATTATACATAGCTGTAGTTCTGCGTGATAGGGTTATCAATTATTATGATTATTACAGAAACACGTTGAGGCAGAATGAAAAAATAACGAGCGAAGCAGTGCCGTGTCGATAAATGTTACGTCCGTGAAGAAATCTATGATTCCCATATTTTATTATTATTCTATTATATCTACGAGACTATGACAAAGAAAAAAATAAGCAATAACAATTACACTGCTATTTTAAATTTATTTATAGGCACTTTTTTATTTTTTATTCGCAATCTATACAATACAATTAGTGCGATGAGTGCATTTTATACATGGTTATATTATTAACAGGAGGTAGTATTTATGGGTAAGCACTCAGAAGTGTCTCCCGACCAGGTACTTTTAAGGTATCATCTTTTGTTTTTTTTAGTTTATTTTTATTTTAGTAGGTCTATAGTCCACTGTATCCCTTCAGTCTTCTACGTATATACTACCGGGAAGTGAGATGGAGGATAGTTGTTTGATTAATAGGTTACTTTGAGAGTTTAAGTTAGTATGCGATTTCAAGCACCTAATATAATGTTGGTAATTGATTAAGGGTCGGAATTTCCAGGTCTTTGTGAAGATTATTGCTTGTGAAATACTAAGAAGTGATATTGTTATTAGCTGTGATTAGAAAGGATTTGAACGCTTGAAGCGTTTTTGTATTGGATGCGGCTTTGCAGAAACCCATAACCGAATACCGTACGTCTCAACTATGGTCGAGGCATGTACAGCTGCTGCAGCACTATGATGCACGGTGACCAGTACAACACACGAATACAATAAATTTCTGAACGCGGCCAAAGCCTATATTATGATATTGTTACGGCGGGATTACGGGGTAAAATTCGAGACGATCGTATGAGCGTGCATATAATTATATAAAAGTTAAAAGAGACGAAATAGAAAAAAAGAGCGACCGGCAGTTTTTCCGACGTCTACCCGACCAACACACGACTATAATATATTTTAAGAGATATATTATAATATATTTATAATATATTATACGAGTTGTATAGACGATGATACGTATAATGACGTGACTACGCGTGTGCTCGGCCCGTCGATCTCTTTTTTTCTCATCACCGTCTGTCGGCGGCGGCGTCGACGTTTTCTCTCCGGCACTTGCCGCCCGCCACTCGTTTGGCCGGGGCGGAGCGCACTGACGCGGCGCGCTCAAATTCGCCACCGTCGCCGCCGCCGCTGCATCAGTCAGTACCACGTCGGCGACCGTACTGAAAGCGCGAACGTTAGCACCGACTATACCGTGCGTACCAAACACGGTCACGTTCAAACACACGGACACGCACACACTCGATAACGTGGCACACGATCGTCGCGATTTAGTTTTGTTTATGTGCCTAGTTATTTTTATTTTTTTTTTTTACTCGTCGTTTTTGATAATATTTTGCGCAACCGTGCGTAGGTACGACGAACGACCGAATACCCGGTTTCTGGGGGTCATGCCCGTCACCGCAATAATATTGTGTTGACGCATCCGTTCGGTGTAGAGCCCGTCTTGGTGACCGAACACTCCGAGCGGTTACCGCCGCGCGTATACCGGCTGTCGCGGATGGAGCCGCCTCGGACTACTCCGACGGCCAGGAGACCGCGGGCTGTCGTCTTGGTCTGTCTGATCGCGGTGCTGGTCTTGGCTCTGGCTTCGGGTGAGTGTTATAACTACATATGCCGACTTACTCCAATCACTCTCGAGAATCGAGGAAATGCGGCCCGATCTGTAGACAAAGTCTATGTGAAATTTAATTCCTGAATCTGTGATCAAAATAAATCGCATACGCACGAAATGGCTAAAATCATTTAATATTTCATATAGAAAAATCAAATTAAAGTTATTATATTGTTTGGATAAGACAACACATATTACATATTATTTTTACCAACGTACCTAGGCATATTTTAGTATACAAATTGTGAATATCGTTATTTCATTCCAAATGTATGGACTATATTATACCTAAAATAATATTATCCAGTTTACTGCACACAAAAGTATTACTGATAATAATTGTATTTATGACTTTAGTGAATTCCAATAATATTATGAATATTACTCGTACACGTTAGGTTATCATCTATACTCACAATTAAAAAAATTGCATTTTTTAATCTTCCAAAAGGGTAGCAGTTATGATGGTCATAAAATCACACGATGATATCCGTGCACTATACTATTATTATTGTTATGATAACCTATAAAATTTGCTTACACAAAATAGTATACCTAGGTCAATGTACACAGATACTGTATTTTTTTTTTATTGACCTCGTTGTAACCATTGTTTTGATAATATTATGGTCTTGTGGGTTTTAAAAAGTGGTACATTCGATGACGGCCAGTGCAGCTATTAACTATGTGTGTGGTACCTTTTCCCAGTTAGATCTACATGATATAACTAATTCACTCTACGATTGCATAACGATATTATCACCCTGGACACTCTGCATATATATATATGTAACTATTAATAGATTGTGCGTCGGTATAATATTGTATAAAATATTATACAAAAGACATCTTATTGTGTTATAGTGACAATAAACGATACTAAAAAAAAAAAAAAATATTATATTTTCATCTGGTTAAAAGAAAATAACGATTTTCAGAAACTAATTTTAAGTTATATGCAAAAGTCGAATATTTAAAATACCCAAAATCGTTAGGTAAATGTTCCATAATGGTATATATATTGTAATCATGGGCACGCGGGTGAAAATATGTCTTTTACGATCCATACCATGGCTATACGATACTGAAATTGTTTCAACGACTTCCTTCTAGGACATAGTATCTGAAACAAATAATATTATATTATATTAAAAATATTTTAATAACTTTTTCACGAAACGACGACGCATACTTAATTTCAGTAAAACTAGACATGATTTGTTCGTCGTATCACGAGGACTTCGACCGACTTGGGAAAATCACACTTTCAAATAATATAATATATATAGTATAGACCCTCAGGCCTATACATATATAATTTTATTATTCTTTTGAGTATATTGGTTCATAATAACCACTTCTCGCGATAAATTCTTCACACCCATCACGATTAGTACGCTCGTCACGGCTGGAGTAGGTGCTATAAGGGCATTTATTACAGAGGATCTCAAGTGGACACAATATCTGAGAGACACGAGTCTTATATAGGCAGTCATAGACAATCTGAATCGTTTTGTGTGCACTTCAACACATTATGTTAATAATCTAATGTATTATGCACCCATACGAGGAGATGATATTATGTCATTATGCATAACCACTATATCTTTATTTCTTTACTATGAATAAATATAATATGGAAAAATGTGTTATTCTTCTATGGTACGAAATGCCTAAATTTAATAGCTTTATAATAATAAAAATAAAAATTTATAAATTACTATTTTTTTTTTTCATGACTAAATTAAATTACGAGAACGTTATTATATTAGTTTTTTCTCTTTATCAGTTATTAAATAAACGTTACACTCTCTGACTGTGGTTGAAACTGTATTAATTATTTAATTATATGTAATTTCTTTTAAATAATTTTATTTCTACTTCAATAAAATTAAAAAAAAAATCCAATCAGTTTCCCTGAAATACATAATAAATGCAAAATAAATATCTATAAACAATCTAAAAATAAAGTAAATTCAGTGTTTAAAATATAATCATAGCCCATAGGACAATTCATTAATACCAATTACCATTATAATATAATAATAATATATATATACAAAATATGTACCAACCGATTTAAACCGACACGATATGGTCAATTTAAAACTAAATACATTTTAATCCTCATAATAGACTCTGTATATTTATTATTATTAAATAATATCATTTCATTGAACTTTTTTTTTTTTTAATAGTTTTGCAATTATTTGTTTTATATTAATCGTCTAATGGGAAAATATATAGAATGTGCGTTGAGCACTTGTGCGTGACACTTACATTTATCAAACTGCAAGTTAATGCCTTAACTTCAAAGTTAAAATCAAATATTTTATGAAAAAATCCAAATACCTATTATGAATTTACATTTTTACTACGATACACTTAGCGTTTTCATAAAGTACCTACCATTGAAAAAAATATTTCTCAAAAATCAAAATCGCATAAAAATAATGAAATAACGGTGCACACGTTATAATTATATAATATAGTAAGTACACGGATCCGAGATAGTTCCCTCGGTCTGCTCTGTAGAATCCAATATAATCGTCGCTGGTGGTTCAAATACAATATTATGAAAATAAAAACGTCTCGCTAAAATATTTTAATTACAATATTTTTTCCCGCTGTGCATATTTTTACAAAACTCGTTCAAGTATGCACAAAGGGTGCGGTGTAAATTTTAACAAGGATTTTAAAATTATATTATTATTTCCATTTAGGCGTATTAGTTTATAGCCGCGTTATAACCGCGTGGTGCTGTTTTTTTTTTTTGGGCGGTAAAATATAATATATTTTTTTCAATTTCAGACTATATGTTCAACGTTACAACATAATGTAATATAATATGACCATACGGTGATAATACAATACAAATTCCATCGTGTCATAGTTTCCAAGTCGATATATTTTATATTTCACCCGAAAATACGATACTGCCTCAATCTTATGCGATCGTACGTTAGAAGAATATGTGCACAGCGATATTTGTATGATATATTGTTCTCGGTAGCCTAAAACTGCCGTTAAACGACGATCGATCGCAGTCTTATCGATATTATTTATTATGTGACTTATTATATTATACGTCCGTTGTTTAACAGGCTTGTACACAACAACAATAATACACCTAGGTACTTATTATAATTTATACTTGCGTATATCGCACCGGTGTAAAGTAAATAGTTGTAATGTTCGTGTGAGCTCAATAGCTACAACATTATAACATAATGGTACAATAATAACATAATATCATTATTATCTTTCGTTATAAATCACAGCATTTCCATAAGTGAAAAAAATGGGTTCGTAAAGCGAAAACGCAAACCCACTAGTCGGGGAAAAATACATTAAAATAATCATATTATATACGTACAATATTATTATGTCGACTTAGAGGGCGCAGTTTTTTTTTTTATCTCAGTTCAAATTGTGTTGCGTCGCGCGTGCCACGGAGAGTGTTGTTTACACGGATGCGTTAAATTTTACAACGTATATATTTTCCACTATCTATATAGTTGAGCGATTCAAAACGTAACGACCATCTATACGTGAATGTAAATCGCTGCATATTATACGAAAACCTTTATGTATAATTTACATTTACATGTCTGAAACAAACAACTACCTATATAAAAATGAATATTATTGTTGAACGTTTTATTACTAAACACAAAAAAAAAGAAACAAAACAAAACTGCGATGCCGCAGATTACTGCAATAAGCAATAATATTGTAGTTTATTATTCGAGTGAGCTTACACCCGGTGCTCCTTAAGTATAATAGAATAACGTGTCTATCTATATAATATAAACGCAAGTTTTATCTCATATATTATTGTATAGATTATGTCGTATACAAAAAGATTGTATAACTCGATCGAGTATATAAATTTAATAACATAATTCATTGTTCTAGTATAGAACAATAATAACCTTAGTGCCGATCTACTGCGGTGGTTGATTGAGGAGACACGCGCAAATCAAACAGGTACACGTCGATAACCAGAAATGTCGACCGATAAGTAAATATACCTCAGTAATTGTTATGGCACACAATTTAACCATTATAGTAATGGTACCGAAATCGTCTAACCACTCTGACGATATTATACATTATTATACATACTATCATAATATTACCAAATAATTGTCATTACAATAATAATACGTTACCCGCGTTGCATTAAAAAATGTTGTTATTATTGATAATATTTTTGGAAAATTATTGGGTTCTATTGTATATTTGGAACACATAATTATTTTTGAAATGCATAGATTAATTTTTATTTTTTTTATTCAACTGGAACCGAAAATAAATACATAGCATTTGTGGCTTTAGTGTTGAGTATGAAAATGTAACCACATTTTTATAGAGTTTAAAATGTAAATGTCTTAAAAGTCGAATGATTGAATAGTGAATACCTATCGTTTTTTTTAGTTATGGATAAAATAAGTTTGTTTTATAATCGGTCTCGCTCTGGTATGGTGGCGTGTATACGATAATGAATTACAGTTAAACATCTTTCTTGTTAAAGAAACTTTGCGTCATAATATAATATCTTATGCATCTTAAAATATATCAGCTAATATATACTTTTTATTCACTTTTGCGATTGTTACTGCATATGGATTACCGTTTAAATTAGTATTATTCTGTTACAGCTCGTTTCACAAACACTCGTATACCCACACACCCGTATCACTACCACTCTCTTTATTTATCGCGGGATAAATTCGCCTGCAGAGTCAATACATAGGTGTACATAATAATATATTATTTTTTTCTTGTTCTAGATTTTACAGCCCATTTAGGGCCTTTGCTGCTCCAAATATTTCTAATCTTCTTGGTCTAAATCTATAATAATATAATACAAAAATAGAAACAAATACAGGCTATACATTATTATTTTTTTTTTAAATATTATTATTAGACTTTATTATAATGTCATATTAATAATATTATATTGTAATATAATATATAACAAGATAATATATTATTTATTTATTTGTTTAACTTGAGCCCGGCGACTATGGCAATTAGCTGTTGTAGGGAATTATGAACTATAGTTGGTAAGGTTATTATGATAGGTAAGCAAAAACGTGTATGTATGGCAAGGTTTTTTTACTACTACGAACCCTGGTGGTCACCCATCCGGGATCTAGTAGCATCGGGCGTTACTTACACTCAGTCGCATTCCGCGACTGTAGCAGCCAACGCGCTGTGCCAAGCCAAATAATAATATTATATTAGTTATAACTTAAAATATCCAAAAAATAGAACACAATAATATAATATTATCAATTGTGTACTTTGGTGAGTTGTAAATGTAATACGTTTATATAATTTTAAATTTATGTGGTAGAAAATAATAATGTAACAAATTATTTATACTCGCACATAAAATTATTACGACATTCGTATAATTATTTGCGTGTATCGCTCATCTCAGACGTAAGGATGGCCGGTTGACCGATCGCCAGCTGTATGTGTAAGAATTCCATGATTATTTCTAGATTTTATCGTTACTATTTTTTATTTTTTTGTCAGTTGTTCTAGGAGATTTAAGACACAGTTTATGTAGTATTATTGGCACTGCATATATAAATAGAAAAATAATAATAAACTGTAGTACCTCGTAATATTACTCGGACAAAATGAATGTAAAAAATATAAGTATAATATAGTTAATTGCATGTCTTTAGACTACTACAATTATTACAAAATAATTAATGTACGTTCCTTTGAAACAAATTGGATGTACGGCCGTAAGAACTATAATAGTTTAGAAGTCTAGAACGTATCGTTTCCATAGAAAAACGTATTTATTTTAATTCTCTCGACCACTTCTATATCGCTATATTCTCTTGTTTTTCGAATTCGTGGTAGTACGCTTTCGGTTGACATTAAAATAACTCAAAACGTCAGCTTATATCGCATATTATACATCTACATATGCTGCACGCGAATGCAATAATAACTCATGTGCGGCATAAATGTTGAATAATGCGCTATCCGTCCAACAGTAAAAACTATACTCGATTTGGAACGACATTTCCAAAATAATATGTTTTTTACCGAGTAATTTCTTACACACATAATATGATTATTTGTCGTTGCGTATACAATACGTCATGGTAACCTAGGTATATAATACGTATTTAGCATGATATTTTTAATCGTATTCATCAATCGTGCGATTTGAAACTCCATAGTTTATTCTGCTATCAAATACTATATTTTTGATATACCTGTATAGGTACTCTGAATCCAAGAAAAATATTAATGGCGTCCGTCAAACTAAAAAAAATTCAAAAATCAAACTATTATACTACGTCCACTACAACTCTTGTATTATACATTGTGTGGTCCATAATGATATTAATATATTATAAATACATCAATTTTCTACTATAGTATTACACATCTAATTTCGTTTTCATGACTCGTATTGAGAAAAATGGAACTTACAAGACGTGTTGAACAATATTATTATTAACATAGTATTGGCATTTAAGCAGGTAGCGCAATATCAGTGTGTGGTATTAAAATATAAAAAACACAACCCATATTAAGTTTCATGACAAAGCGCAAGTTCTTATTTTTATTTTCCGACTTTATTTATTTCCACAACTGTCTATACTCTATGCCGGATTGATTAATATCGCGATCAACCAACCATTAACAAATTATTATTTAAATAATATCGCTAGATCCATAATAAATAATATAATATATGCATTATTCACTTATTGTCAGTCGTCTAGCTACTAATAATAATATTTTAACAACAAATTTGGATTTTATAACCAATTTAATATAATTTTTATTTTTATATCTATAGTGTCAGTGTACAGTGTAGTACACGATATAAAATTTAAATAATGACCTAATATTTGTAAATACCTACATGATTATTATACTGAATAATAATTGAGTTTTCCAATTTGTGAATTATAATGTATATCCTGCAAACATTTCTAATAAATTATTGTACTTTATATTATATTCATTTAAAAACGAATTAATACGTCATTTAGAAATTTCTAATAAAAATGTTGTTTATTGCTTGAATATGGTTTAGTATTGTAATTATTGTAGTTAATGCAATATATCATAATACTTATGACTGTACCATAAAATTATATTGCCACCATTGTTATTCAAAAAATAACTTTACAAATATATTTCATAGTGTTGATATTTTTCAATTTAGATATTAATATATTATTGTAAGATTTGATCACGATTCAACTGCCAGGCCTAAGCGTCATAATTATGGTAAATATTATGGTCAATAGTGATACAATTTTCAAAATCACAATTCTCTGATATTATCTGATTTTTCCACGGTAATGCAGCATACAGACCAACTACCTTCAAGCTAGTTCTTACCACATAATATTGATGTATGTATATAATGTATAAACACGACGAAACCCACTCGCGAACATTTAATTAACCTACAGAGTAATGCCATCCTGCAGCACATTGCCAAGACCGTAAACTGAAGTTACACGCGTAATCGATTTTGGGGCGTTATTATTAAACGAATTACATTGGTCTTTATTCATATATATGAAGGTACCTACATATTTCATAGTATACACGGCGTGTATAAGGCTTGTTTCGGTCGTCGAGAATTAATGTTAATATTTATCGCGATCAGTGTTCAACTAGTTATTACATATTACTCGACGACGACAAATTTTGCAATGTATAAGACTCGCACGACACGAGTTAATGGAAAAAAAATAACAAACACAATTAGATACGAAGCTAAAAAGAAAAGAAACTAGGCAACGTTCATACAGTTTCAAAAAAAAATGAAGTGATATTATTTTTAGGGCCCGGATTTAAATAACCTATGAGACTATCAAAAAAATGAATAAAATAAATAAGCCAAAATGCATAGCGAAAGAAAGACGATGATTTTAACTTTTAGCATTCTCAATACTTTTATCAAAAACTAAACTTAGCTTGGACACGCACAATAAATAAATATATATAAACGAAATAAACGGGGTCGCGTTCTAACTTCAATTGACCAATGAGCTGTTATTTTTTTTTTGAGTTCTCGAGCACCATCTCCGATAGTCACTGAAGTTAGATAAATAGATATATTTACCTATCGCATTCATAATTAATAGTAAGTACTACTGACACTTGAGATGGATGAAAAATTCTTTAAAAGTTTTAGCCTTCTGGTAAGTTCGGACGATATAAATATTTGTCTATTATTATGTTGATGTAATAATATTAAAATATACATCCCTGCAGTAGAATAAAATCACTACAACGTCGATGTTCCGCTCACGACTTTTCAGAACAACGACCGGTGTTTTTCGTCTTCAAAACTGTGATTTTTTTGACCTACGAAATATGGGTATCGGTAAAATTTTTCGTAAAATTAACGATTTGAAAAAAAATACTCGACAGTACACTTTTGACGAGCTTTTTACGATTTATTATATATTTTAAAAAAGTAGCGTTATAATATATAATATTAAGCACCATTATTAACAACGCTTTGCTAACACATTCATTTGAAACAGTAATAAATGTCACTCATCAGGAAACAATTACTCTGTACAAATAACGCTGCGCCGTTTCGATAGGAGTTTCGTATAGAACCTAAGAAATGTTTTCTTCAAATATTACAAATAGATTAAAGTTACAAATAATATGTATACAGGAAAACTAATGTACCTAACCAAAAATCTAATTTTTCCCAATATCATCTAAAACTCACCGTCGACAAAAATTAAAACATTTCTTAAAATATATTGTATAATGTACTGCTATATTATTATTTAAAATTGTAAAATTATACAGCATGAGAAACGAGACTTCAAAGATGCGTATAAGAATATGATAAAAAAAAAAATAGCGAAAACAAAAATGTTGTTATAATTTCTACGGTTCTTCATAATATTATAATATTATATATTTGACTTATAACCACACAGTTGATACATCAAACAACAAAATAAATATATAATATTATTACATTGTCGACATATATTTTATATATTTCACTCAGACGAGTATATTATATATATTATTATAATATAATATTGTTTTCTGTAATTTAATATGATTTTTCCCATTCCACTGTACTCGTATTGTATTGCACAACGTTATTTACATTATTATTATTATTATTATTATAATAACAATATTATACGCTTTTATTTGGCGTTATACTGTTATTCGACAACTGCGTTGGGTGTTTATTATTTCTATACATAATTTATAGGTACGTACAGGCGTGACTCCGTCCATTGTTATAAAAAAAAAAAAACAAAACAAATTAATGTCTTCTAAGTTAAAAAACATTTTTCAATTTCCTCAATATTAGCATAAAGTAGTAAAATCTATTATATTATTATGTACCCTATACATACGTACACACATTAAATCGTACAGCGTATTTATTTAATATCAGTATCGGGTGCGAGTGGTAATCGCTCTGGAGCTATTTGACGTATATTCAGATTGTTTCACCCACAGACTTCTATGTACTACAATAGACAGGGAACTCCTAAATAATTTACATAGTTACAAGTGATGATCTGCAGCTGTGAACGGCTGCAATTTTGTCAGTTGGCAAAACATTGCATTCATTATACACAATGTATTAGGAATAACATCGGTTTAAGGGGATTCGATACCGTGATTTTCTGTTTTTGTCCGACATAGTATTTTAGACATGTTTTTCGTCAAACATTCCAATTGATCTATTGAAGCGATGAGAATTCCGAAAACAGATTTGAATTTGTCATCAAGTCTACTTTAAATCGTATTGAGTATAATTATTCATTATACTTTTACTATATTACATACTACAAGTTCACTTGTATAAATAAAAAGGTGAACAAGTGAGTACCGGTCTGCTGTACAGTAATGGAATAGTAGTAATATATTTCGTTGTAATGGATGTATTATATATATATAATCGTATATTTGAACCTAATGGTGTATCGTTGTATACGAAAAACGATTCTGAGTGAAGAGTCAAGGTGTCTATTTATAGTAGTTGTATAAATACTCAAATTTAATGGTTAAATAAAAATTATTAAAAATCGAAAATATCTCATGGCTATAAATAACGTAACTTTCCAGTGAACTTTATCTTTTTGATAGAGGTAGAAAACTTGTTTTGTACCTTTTATTACAGTAATTATATAGAATGTAAGCTGTGAAAAAAACTTTTATGAAGTTCTAACTGAAAAATAATCTACAAAATTTGAAAAAAATGTCATGGCTATAAATAGCTCAAAAAGAGTAAAAATCATTTAAACATTATGTACCTGTAACCATGTATGAAAAATGCTAATATAAATATTTGATGAACATTTCAAGAGAATTATTGGTTTTAGATTTACAACAAAATATCAAAAATCGATTAATGGGAAGTCGATAATTTAACTCTGAATATCAAATATCGTAAAAACTATAAGATCATAAAAAATTGATGTTCCGTCTTAGTAAACTTTGTATTGTTTATTATTTGTAGAAAAACTTATGTAAAATTTTCTGTTAAAATTTTTAATCTTAGCTATGAAAAATAAACTTTTGTGAATTTCTAACTGAAAAATAATTCCCAAAATGTTGAAAATGTCTCATAATAGGCCATGAGTCATGAGTCATGTCTATTTTAAATAACTCAAAAAGGGTCAAATTAGTTTGTTTATATGTATGGATAATAGTCACTTTAACATTTAGTGTTTTGAATTTCTAGGATCATTGTTTTTTAATGAAAACAAAATATCAAAAATCGATAGATGAACATTTGATAATTTACCGGTGGAAATTCAATACCTAATAACATTATCTATTAACTAGTTATATTATTATAGCAATTTTCATGTATAATAGAAGTAGTACTACTAGTAAATTGATTGCACAGTGATGGTGTTATTATTGACGTTCGTAAAGATATCCCAGTGTCCTGTGTTCCAGTCTCCAGAATTTAACGTCGAACATTCTTTGTCACATTTCTATTGGATCGTGTAGTTTTATTGTTGTCTGTGTCTAAATTTCTCCCCACTCCCCTTCTTTCTATTATGAATCCCATGTTAATTCCATTGATTACCTTATGCTCCTTTATCCCGGATATCATATTTATTATTTGTAGAGACTACAATCTCCCTGGGATCTCTTTGTGTAACAATAATAACTTTTTTCTTACACATATACAGCACGTGCATCATGCATTCTGGAAAGTTTGTGACAAATGGTCTTATCAATTATTCAAATAATGTACCTAACTCTACTAGTTCTATTTTAGATTTAGCATTCTCTAATTATTTTAAACTTCTAACAGTCGACAATTCTAATGAACCACTTGTACATATTGACCAATACCATCCTACGCTTAACATAACGTTACCTAATTTTTCTTCAATTTATCATTGCATTAGCTAGTAACAATTCCTTCTAAAACTTTCCTTAAGCCAATTATAACAATACACTTTTTTTATATCGACTTTTCTTGTTGGCACTCCACTTTTCAACGTTATGACACTGATTCAGCTTTCAACATACTTTACGATGCCAGTATGACGCTCACTTCAAGAAGATATTTTCTCATCTATGTTCAAATTAAGTTCAGTTACACTCGTCCCTAAGTCCAATTATCCACCCCTTGTCTTCAATTACCGGCCAATATCTATACAGACTGACATATCAAAAGTTTTTGAAATATCGGTCCTTAAAGCGATCCAAATACTTATGGATGAGCAACATGGCTTCCGTCCTGGTCGGTCTACTTTTACTTATAACATTTTGTTCTGCAATTATGTTTTTAATTCTGGTTAGTGTAGTTCTAAAGTAGATGTAATTTACACTGACTTCAATAAAGCTTTTGACTCTGCAAATCCTAAAGCTCCATCCTATTACTTAAGGAATCTGGGTCCGGGGAACCATTTCTGTCGTAATTTAAGTCTTATCTTAATATTGGGTAACAGTGGGTTAAAGTTTTCAGTATAAAATCTAACTTATTTTTGCAATGTATGTTATTACTAACTGCTGGGGTCCATTAAAAGGGAAATTTAACTCTCTTACTGTTTTCTTATTTTTTTATAGCGTTAAGCATGTATTGTAGCATCTAACCTAACCTTTATATACAAATGCGGTGTTTTGGCGATTGTCAACTGTTTCAAGGTGACTTATATAGATTTGTTGATTGGTGGACTGTGTTGAGTTTATCCCTGAACCTGTTCAAGTGAAAAGTATTTACGTTTACTAGAAGTCAATCTCCGTTAACTTTCTCTTACCGTCTTGGTGTAAACAACAATCCGCGTGTATTCAACTGTGTCATGGATCTTGGCTTCAATTTAAGCCATAATTTTGATACTAATCCACGAATCGATCATGTTTGCTTCAAAACGTTTATAACTCTTGGTTTTATTATGAAATAGGCTCAATATAAACTTAGTTTATCTGTACAAATTGTATACTGTGCTCTATTACGCCCTATACTGGAGTATGGTTGGTATGGTTGTGTTGTGTGGGATTCTCGAACAGCCAATGATTCAAGACAACTGAATCTAGTCCGAAATACATTTTTGCGTTTTGCCAGTTTCATACTCACAATTTCTTGTTTGCCTCATAATTACACTGCAGTTGCAAACAACCTAAACTTTCCTACTTTGGCCGAATATAAGTACTCTGCAAGCATTAGGTTTATTAAGGGAAAACTGAATGGCACAATTGAATCTTCTGAAAATCTATCGCTTATTTTTTTACGGTACCCCAACGATGACCTCGATCCACTGTACATTTTTATATTACATATGCCACAACAAACTACCTTGCAAATTAATAGCCAAGGTGATATTAAAGAGGAACGCCAATATAGAACCCAATTTTTTGTTTTTAATTTTATTTTGTATACCTTAGTTTAGGTCACTAAAATTCGAAAATTGTATATTGTAATGAATCCCTTTTCGCTAATTTTAAAATTACCTTGAATTATATTTAAGATATTTCACTCTAAATAACTAATTACAAGCTGTACATATTAATGTAAAATGTGTCTAGGTATCTCGTAAAATAAATAAAATTATAAAATACCGTAAACATTTTATATTTAATCGCTCATCAAAATTTAATATTACTTTCCAGTAAACATTTTTTTTTTTTTTAATGTAGAATTTACAGATTTTCTCAATAGTTATTAAATTGAATGCCTCGGGAAAAACCACCGACGAATTACAAAAAAACCGTTAAAATGGGATTTTTATTTCAAACGCTTTGTTTATTACCATAGAAATGAATAAAAAATTGTGATAAGTTTAAAAATATTAATTTAACTTACAGGCTATATTAAATAATAAGAATATAAAATATCTAGCCTAACAAATCGTCTCCGCTCACAATCGTTTAACTAATACAATAATATTATATAATTTAATTCAAAGTTAATATAATCCATTATAAATGTAACTCACTGTACAGCAGAGCACATCCACTTACCCGCTCTTTTTTTCTCGAAGCTGTCTAAAACTACTTAGAATTGAATATTTTGATCTCTTAAAAGCTATTCACATTTCTACCAGAAAAGACACTGATCTCGAAAATTGGAGCATTTTTAATACCCATATTGTTGATGACAAACAGAAAAATAAATAAATAAAAAACACACATCATTGTAAATACCTACAATACATTATTATTCAGAATCTAAAACTTAGATTAAATGAAATCCGGTATGTTTATGTTATTATGTATATGACATTTAAAAAAACTTATCATGCTATCACACAGCGGCACCTAAATACCATAATATGCGTATAATACAACCTGTGCATAACAATGAAACAAACGTTTTACTGTTCATTTATTAGTTACAAACAATATTGCAATTTAACTGCATGGTATAACACAAATCAAGGGACAACATCATGTGTTATAAAAAAATTCAAATAATTGATAAGGCTATTCTATTTTTGAATGTTTTTCATGTAGGATACGTCTATATATCGATGTATGAACTCAGAGTGTAACATTACAACGGATACAAGGTCTGGAAAAAACGGAACGTTTGTTGGAAATCTTTGAAGGTTCAAAAAGTTACGTACCATAAAAAACGTATGCGATTGGTGTCACGCACAGGCTTATACGGAAATATAACATTCCATTATTTTTTATACTTTAAATATTATAATGTGTAATATAGGTATTGTACGTGAAATAGAGTACAAAACGATGTATAATACATAGATGAAACGATGTAAACTAAAATTATAATATAGTTGGGACCTGCGATTGAAGTGCTTTGCAATTGATCGACGATTTGTTATTGTACAATATGCAAACGACCAATTAAAATAATTCAAACTCGGTGGCATTTTATTACTTCGTCCGAGATTGTTATATTTTATTGCTCATCGGACTATCCAAATCGAGTCGACTGCGTATATTATACACAATGGTGAACACTGAAAACACATACAATATAAGTTACAAATAAATCGCTTCGTACCTATCTAACTTTACTATAATCTGTGATGATATATTATAATTAAATCAAAATGCTATTCACAATAATTGCAAAGTTCATAGGCTGGCAGTTTCTCGACACACCACTAATCGAAATTCGTAAAAACATAATTCATAAAAGTTCTTATGATTGATTTTTCCAAACGAATCTAGTAGTTATTAGAATGTTTTTTTTTTTTCAAAAAGATTAGTCGTAACTCATCACTTCATCTATCGGTGATCTGATAGACAAAATCCTGGTCAGTTGGCTGTATTGTTGATTTTCATCTTTGATTGGTATAAATAGATACTATAATTTCAAATTTGAGTGTATTCCATTGACTGAATTATATTGTGATAACTGTTCATGAGTCTAATATTCTAAATCAGCATAATATACCATGTTTATTGTATATACCACTTGCACCACTATACCAGGCTATAACTGAAGCGGTGATGATGATGTAGATGATGGATATGATGATAATGATGGTGGTGATGATCACGATATAACCTAGTCATCTCACCACGACCGTGGGAATGTGGTACATAATATCTTACCAAGGTGTAGGAGCCGGCGGTATCCTGTGGCTTAGTTTGGTTAAGTCTTAAAAATGGCAGATAAGAATGACACCCAATGTAGCATGGGTGAGGATATTATGGCGACGATGACGACGACGGAGACGAGCAAAAGGCAAGGATAAGACGACGGGGTCGGTCGTGGGGTGGTAGTAGAGGTGGTGGTGATGGTGGAGAAGGATAAAAAGGACAGGAGGAGTAGAAAAACGGGATAGGTCGGATCACGGACTGGAGATTAACGGATCTCGGAAAGAGAGAACTGCACAGCGGCGGAAGGGTAGCGGGATGAATGTGAATCCATTTAACCGCAGCCAGATACGCGAAATGATAAGAACGTGGGTTGATGCGCTTAAGAGATTTTTAACCCACCGCCTTCTTTATTTTTCTCTTTCTCACTAACTCCTTCTATCCGTAAGCACTCGTAAAATACACAATATAGCCATTTACATTTTTCAGCGTTATTATATAATATATGAATATAATATTCATATGCGTGTATTATAGTGCTATTTTAATATTATATAATATATATTTTATATTTATATACACGCATGAGTACGCATTATAATATTATAAAAAAGAATTTATTCGTTGGAATGCGTTCTAGCTATTCGGGATTTTAGATTTTGCTCTAGATGTATCTGATGTGGAGGGGGGGGGTTGAATGAAAGATTTGCTAGACCTCTGGTTTACGTTTTAGCTCTCAAAAAACCTTAAAAATAATATTACAAAGCTTCTTTACTGCACGTACAATTTAAGTGCATGTCGAGTTATGTTATGTATTTTAGATAATCATTATAATAGTATAGTGAACAGAGTAGATGTTTATAAGTGTATTTATTTTTCCAAAAAACAAATTTTTGACCACAGAAAGTTTTAATAAGCTTTATATTGTAGTAAATAGATAATATAGATTGGAACTGAACATATAATATGGTACATATAAGTGTATTTATATATTTTTAAGTTGGCAGTTGTTTTACAACAAAAAAAAAAGGAATAGAATTCGACGATACAAATGTGTTATAGGCACTAGCTTAGTGTTTAGGCATAATATTTTTATTTTATCTTTTATTTTTTCAAGAAGATAATGAGTCCCATTGAACAGGACCGTATAATACGCCAAGTTTTCTTACGAAATACCGAAAATTTACAGATTAATCAAAAACCTATTTTATATAATTAGCCTGACACTTTACAATACTTTTTTACACCTATTAGTATAAATATTCAGCTGTTTATATTCAGTTATATATTATATTATAATAACTTGAAAATATAGAAATTCGAATAATGAACTTCGAAAGTATTTCGTAGTGAGTTAATATTGTAACAGATCATCGATGATAGAATGAACAATTGTTTTTTTCAAAGTTTTTTATTTTTCAAGTACCCGTTTGAACGATGCCAGTTTCATTTAAATTGTAATATTCTCACTCAAAGTTAATTTAACTAACACTTTATACAATATTATAAATCTTACAGTATACAACACTACAAGTCATCAATCACCTAAAAAAACTTTTCACGAATAAACGAATTTTATAACTTCAATGTTATAAAAAATCAACTCAATGTGTTTAACTGATTATCATTCTTACAATGTCCGGTAATAAGTGTCGGTTAACGCTAACCAACTGATAACAGATTTTATTACCGGCAGAATTCGGCTGGTTAAGTGTCGGTTAACTTTAGCCGAACATTATAAAAAAAGGCCCTTAATTGATCATAAATATACTTATTTTAATATTGTAAAAAATCGACAAGCCTTCGTAGTGTATAAAATATTAAAATACAATAACGGGACGATATGTTTTTATCGATAAGTGATATTAATTTGAGGGTTCGTTTTAAAAATGGTGAATTAGCATACTTTTAATATAGTATACATTTAACCATATTGTGTCGACTCCTGTGTTAATTTACGTCCTGAATTATCTAGAACAAAATATAATATTATAATCTTTAGTGATAATGCCAACGTCATTGCGTAGATTAATTTAAAATATTACATAATATCTACATTTTAAATACAGTAATTATTTTGCATCAAAAAATGGATTTTAAAAACCATAGACGATTATAATAATTAAAGGCGAAATTAACACTGCATAATAGCAATGTTTTCTGTTCGGTATCGTCTCGAACACGCATTAGCATAAACCGTGGCCAAAATTTAAAATAGACATTTATAATATATTACGCCTGAAACAACATACTATTACAGAATAAAGATTGATTAGTTTTTAATTTGTATGCATGCATACAAAAACTATTAAAACAAGCTTAATAATCACAATTTTCGTTCGGCTAATTTTTACTGTTTGCTGTATACCAAGGCGTGTCTTGTGGATCAACGTCAATGTTAAGAAAAAACAACACAAACACATAATACCTACACCGTATTTCGTGTATACTTGCCAAATTTATTGAAGTATAAATATGGGTACATTGTTGTGCCATAGGTACCCACTAAAAATATTATCTACTATACCTACATCGGGCGTATTTTTTTTTATAAACACGGGTATTTCAGTAGGTTTGCTATGATATTATTATTATAGCTTAAGTAGAATATCGACCGAACACGTTGTTTTATAAACACATGTATACGGTATGACATATTATTATCATACGGACCTTGGTACCTTTACCCATCGTCTCGTAATCGTTAATAATGAACATTTACAGCGTTTATATATATGCTGCGCATTAAACATTAATCGTATATAACGTTATAATCTGCAATAGCATAGTGAATATTTAATGTTATCATATGGAAGCACTGAGTTTGGTAGGTAGCTTTACGCGTGCCGCACGAGGGTGTCAACGGGGTGATGGTTGACTGGTGCGCGCGTCGCAAGTTGGATTAACGACCCTACTTTAAAGCGAAGCGAACTTTCGGGTAAGTTCGCGCCAAGTGCACTCTCTGTACATAGTGTCGTGAGTCGATATGAGGACGCGACCGAGTGAAGTAATAATATATTGCGACACAAGTCGCGGAAAATACAGTGTCCGCATGCGTCCAAATCGGTTTATCTGTGTATGTTTTTGTAAAACGTCGTTTAAAGTGACGCGTGTATACAATACGATAATAATACTATATTACGTTCCGTCAAACGGAATAATATGACGGTATAATAACGGTAATAATAATAATAATATTCCGGTGGATGACGAACACGACAACAACGATGACGGTTTTGAAAATACATTACCGCCGCGTGGGCGTTGTGTGGGCGGGCACATCGCGTATAATGATGGAGTAGGACATTCGAAACGACGAAGATAATAATATTATTATAATACAAACTGTTGTCTAGATCATTATTAACGTTATCGTGATGCAATAACACTACGCGTGTACGTGAAAAAAAAATACTCGTTCAGTGTTATACAGTGTTATATTGTTATAATATCAAATCGAAGTATCGGAAAAAGAAGTTATTTCAGGGGCTGTACCTATGCCTGTATATACGAATAAAAATAAATTAAATTAAATTTGAAAACGATAAAAAAAAATTACTAAAAATGTCTTGTCGGGGCGGCACCGAGTGGACGATAAACCATTTAAGGAATTTATCTCATTTTTTTTTAAAAATATTAATAATATTGTGTTGTTTTTTACCGTCATATTATAATGAAATTGACTTATTTCATAATATACATAATAGGTGTATTATAGAAATAGTTATGAATTAATCTGTGACTTACGCAGTCTTGTTAAGTATTCGAATACTTGTATTTAAATACTTTGTAACAAGTGTATTTTAAGGCCTATTATATTTTAAGTTCAAAATATTTTTTCTTTATATTTTATTCCAGAACACTAAATACCTCTTTTTTTACAGTCGTATTTCAATGAACAATATTTTTGTTTCGTTTATTACATTTTTAAAAATTGGTCTTAATATTATATTTTATATTGTTTCTAGGAATTTTTTTTTTAAATCTAATTTAACACGCAGATGAACTAAAATTCATATCTAACACTGGCTGAAGTTCAACTGACAATATAATAGTTATATAACATCGGAAATTCTTGAACCAATTAAAGAATGCATTTATTAATTACCTATTTAATTTAAATATGTATTAATAATTTTAAGTATACCTACATTTGTGATAAACGTAATAACATTTTAAGATACTACAGAAAGTACTTGAAAAGTATTTTAGATACTTTTAAAATGTATTTGTATTTATACTCAAATACTTTTGAAAGACAGTATTCGAATACGAATTTAAATACGTATTCTGAATACATTTGAAAGGTATTCCTAACAAGACTGGTTACGTGCTCTATACTTATCTTTATTATTGATATTCTTAAGACTTTCAACTTTGAATAATATTGAATGCTATAATTTTAGACCCCTATAGTCGGTGGCCATTACCGGTTATCGAAATCAGGGAAAAATATGATGGCCATTTTCAAGAATAAAATAAAGCACTCAATTTGTATTAATTAAATTAATATCAAAATAAATTATTCGTGTCAATAATATTTTCATCGAAATGACGCCTCCACGGCGATCATTTCACGCAACGAACGTTCAGTCACTGTTTGTTTATTTGTTTTTTAAACTCCAAACGAATTATTTCATCGACATTTTTGTCCCGTTACTACGTTTTATTCTCCGTAACATAAAATGCGCTGTAGATCCAATTCTCGAGTGTAATTATTTTTTGTATTGAGTTGTTTTTTATTTTTTTATTTTAATATCTTTAATATCCATTTCCAAACACGTGTACAACTGCCGTGTATGCAAATACAGAAACGCAATTTATGGAGATATACTTCGATTGATAACGTCTGTTAACGGGATATTAAAAATGTATCGTTTACGCCAAAATTAGAGTGTCCAGACCGCCAATTTATAAACATACCTTATGCTCGACATTGTAGACCAATAATATAAACATTACTAAGGATATACAATAAATTATTGTAAAAATAAAAAACACCACTTCGATAATAATATAATATACATCGTCGTCTACGATTTTTTATCTACTAAGTTCTGAGTACTATACATATTATGTCGTCAATTTTAATCAATATTAAAACTATTAAGTAAAATACTAGAAATAATATTCACTGATATTAACATTATAAGCCTATAGGTAAGTTCTAATAGAACATGTTGGTCGATTTTGAACGATACAAAATAGAATGTCTGAAATTAAACACCCTATTTAGTTGTATCTTAACTTTGTTTGGTGGTTATGTCTACTACAGCTGGGGTTTTACCAGTTTTTTGTTCATGCGGCGTTGTGGGGTACTATTTGAATTAATTGTATAATTCGTTTTCATATATTATAATATTGTTTTAATGCGGAAGACAGTTGGAAATACTTATGATAATTAAATGTATTGACTGTTATGCTGAGTATAAATAGTACCTATATATCCGATAAGCACCAAAAGTTGCATGTCACAAATATATTAATATATTGTATTGAAGAAAGGCTGTTTTCAAATATTGGAAAATTTAAAAACATTACGTTTGGTTCAAAGTTGATTTTTTTTTTCTGTTATTGAAACACATACTACAAAATATTAACACATTTAGCACCTTTGGTACGTATAAAATAGTTGGTTATCGTAGGCCTAACGTCATCGATTGTGTATCAATATAAACTATAAAGACATAAATGATATTATTATGCTTTATTAAAATGATATTAATCCGTATCAAATTTTCATACTGCAGATCGCAACGAAACGTGAAATAAAATAAAAATCGCAGGCATACATTTGAATAATACATACTATATAAAATGACAACAAAAGACAGTTCATTACACCTTATCTTTTGTACAAAATAAAAACCATTTATAGTATAAATACGTATATTATAGCGACAATTCTCTCGAATATACGCAATTTATGGCTGGCACTGATTTATACAGACTTTTTTTCTTCACAGAGTTAGAATGTTCTTTTTCATTTTTCTGCAATGATAATACCATAAATGTTTCGTGACAATGTAATGTATACCTACCGTTGAATTGTGTACGTAAAAATTGTTTTTCGAATATAAATTTAAATGTTTTTATAACAATACTTCGTTTTGTATTATAGTAGTATTTTATGATTATTAAATATATATAATATATTTTCACTCGAATTACATTTTAGGCATATCACTGCCCATGGTATCTATATGTACAGAAATAAAAACCAAAGTGAAAAATAAAAATAATAATCTTTTCTTTTTTTTACTGCTGTTGAATCCTATAAGAGGATTAATTTTTATTCGACGCAGCCTAACCTCAGCTGCTCACATCCCTCTTCTACACTATGATAGCTAGAAATTACCTATACAACATGGACATTTTTCAGATCAAAACACTTTGAAAATTATAAAATTGGCCCATTTTCAAACTACCGCAGTATAATTTCTTATACTAAAAAATTGAAATGTACAGTGCTATATAATATTACAATAATGTAATATTTATGTAAGTTACCCTTTGTAGTTGATGCTAAAAAAAATAATAATATTATTTTTCAGAAGCTTATATAAAACAATTATATATTTTATAAGGGTATTCAAATAATAATATTTTTAAATTGTTTTCATTTTCATTGAGAATTAATTAAGTGGATAGTTTTTCATTAAATTTTAATTTACTAATTTTAACACTTTATGTACTCTACCCACCTTTATTTAGTTATTATTCACATTGTCCGAACAATATAGACTCTCTCCCAGCTCCCTACCTACATTGACCATTAAAATCGGGCTTTGTGCACAGTACCCTATCTATTTCCTACCTCGACTGTAACATAATATACATTATTATAAAGATAATTGAATTATAAGAACGATAATAATGTACAAACTATAAATCATAAATCCTATTTCGCTTTTCGATGAAATCTACTCTGTTTTGATAATAATACAATATATTGTAATAATATGATTATATAGAGAGTGATAGAATTTATATACTCAGCGTGCGTTTCAAATCAGAATCGAAAACTGTGTGAAATATTATGTTTTATACATTTGAATATTACACGTAATTATAAAGTAGTTATTTAAACCTGCGTATAAATAGACACAAAAATTAGAAGTTCTGGGGTTAGTTTAGGATGAGGATGAATTAAGATGAATATAATTCAACACTACCTACTCCACCGACTACCAAGACTGGAATAAATGAATTAAATCTTCTATAAAACGTTTTGTTTATTTGAAAAATATGCATCGTTGTAACATCGACATGAACATAATTTTAAAAATATCTAACTTATAATGATAAACAACATTAGTCATTACTTATAACCAACGACGAATTCTAAGTAATGTAATAAAAAAATAGGTTAGATACCTAAAATCTAATAAATAATTATTATTTCAGTTATTATAGTGGTTGCATGATCGAATGGAAAGTGATTATTGTCTATGCTTGACTTAAATTTTGGAAAAAGAACCGATATCTGATTTAAACTTTTTGAAAAAATAAAAACAACAACAGTTGTACCTATTATACACTTAAACTTACAACATAATATTATACGTTAAGGTGGCGTATGCAAACCATGGCCAACCGACAACCGACAAGGATATTATACTTTTGTATCTCCATTGATTATACATATTATGTATAATCAATGGTATTACGAATTAACATAATAAATTCTATTATTATACCTACACGTTACCGTGACATAACTCTTATATAATAAAAGGTTAAGTGCCGCCTCCTCGTCGCATAATCTCGAAATATACGCGATTCTCGAATAATATTCGTCTACCATCCGTCGAGTTTTCAATTACACGTGCCGCAACGATGACGTCGATGATGACGATGATAATAATAATATAATATCACGATATTATATTCCAATGATGAAATTAATTATTCATCCGACCATTCATTCGGTAACGCGCTATTACCCTACATTTCGGGTCTTCATATCGTATATATTATTATGAATTATGATTGAAAACTTTGGCAGCACACAGGCGCTGGTTAACCATCTATCCCTTGTGAATGTTTGCTCTGCAGGCTAATAATGTTACGTATAATATTATTATACAATAATTATTTGCACTTTTACTTCACAATTCACTGGCGCGCGAAAATTATGGCGAAATCATACTAACGCAAACATCAATGTCGACGCGTGCATTATTATTATTATTATTATATTATTATTATTATTATTATTATTATATTATTATTATTATTATGTACTTGTGCACGCTGTAATTTAGTTTTATTATTGTTTCACGTCGTCGTGCTCTTTGTTATTATTATTGTTATTCGTCGTTTTTATGTACACAAAGTCAAAAGTTTCGGAGCCGACTTCGGAGACTACAGATTTGCAGGCACAGCGCACGGCAGAGACGATTAGATTTCACGACGATGAATAATAATACATTTAACTCGCATCGTTATAACACGCTGTTTGCTCCATGCCTAATATAATAATAATATTTGCAGCTTTTCAGTATGTTGGTAATAATAATATGTAGAGTTCCCTACGTATAAATATAAAATCTTCTACATTTAACTGGCAACACTCATTTTCAGAGACATTTTAGGTATGTGTTTTTGTTTTTTTTTGAAAAAAATTGCTTTAATATAGTTTGCAATATTTTCGCAAAAAAAAAAATAACTTTTCACTATGGTAGCCTTTTTTTATGACGACATAATATTTTCTGATTAAAATTGCACGATCAGAAGCAGAATACTTTTTTATTTTTGGTGGTCAGTTGTGGACCATATTTATTACCATAATAATTGTTACCTACGTGAACTCGCATAAACTATAAATGCTTTTTAACAAAAAAAAAAAAAACAACAGCAACAATTTATTTGATATTTGTAAATCAAAATGTGTAGAAAAGTAGTGACGGGCAAAACTATCTTGGTCTTGCAGCAAGGCCAAGACTAAAACAAGACCCACACTGCAGGAGTCTTGCTGTCTTCCAATATTTATTGTAATTTTTTTTTTTTAATTTTACCAGAAAACACGTCATTTAGTGTAGGTTAAGTGAGATAATATATTAGGGGGGACGGAGGGGCCGAGCGGACTAAGGCGTTTGTGGCGACGCACACCGTCGCCGGTTCGAATCTCAGTCACGGGTGGCACTTCTCTCCGGGCAGACATCTGCAGATGTCTGGAGTGAGAGGCCGCCATCCCCCGACCGGGCATGGTAGAAACCTACGAGAGTCCAATTGAAATTCTGCAAAAACCTAAAAAAACACACGTGTTCACCAATACTTATAGTACTCTCCCCCACAGTTTAAAACAACCACCCAATAACCTAAGTTTCCGCGGGTTAATTAATAAAAAAAAAAAAAACTTATTAGGAATATAATAAAAACGTAATATTATATTTAACGTACAACACGTTTCGAGAATTAAGGAAATAACAAATTATTGAATTATTGAAAAAAAGATAAGAAATAATTGGATACCTCTATAAAGTGGTTTCGTAACAAATAGCATTACAGAAACTTAATGGAATTATTTTTAGCTGACGAATATGACACAAATGTTGATGTGCGAGCATTGAGCACAAACAAAATATATTGTAGTAATAGCACCAGTCACCTATACGGGCGATACGATATATATATATTCTAATATAGTTATATCTTAAAGATAATAAATAATTAACAAATTTTACAAACTCATAGCATAAAATAAATATGAATATAATTTTTTTTTAAATATTGAAAGTCTTGCAGCAAGACCAAAAAACTATAAATGGTTTTGCAAGACCAAGACCTACATATTCTTGGTCTGGGTCTTGGTTTGCCCATCACTAATTAGAAAAATGTTTTTCTTTTGTCATCTAACAAATTTATAAACATGGATTATCATAAAATAAAAATAAATAACTGAAAAATAATGCTCAAGCTGTACTTTGGTATTTTTTTACACGTAATAGTATATTATTATATAGCAACTAAAATATATTTTTTCTTAAAACAAAAAAAAATTGTGTAGCCTGTTAAATTGTTCACCCTGTAATCTGTATACAATATGCCGTGTGTTGTAAAAGCGTTTTTTACGTGTAACCCTGCATAATTTATTTTAATTCTGGGTGCTATTTCACACACACGCCCACGCACCCACACAAGCACATCATATATATGTGGCACATGGGCTATGTTTTGCAGAACGCGAGTCGTATAATACCGGTGCATATATTACTATTATTATTATACAGTGCATAAATATTATATTTCGAACACGCGCCAGTTTTAATGTAATACACTATACCTACGTCTAAAATACAAAGACGACCGTCGCTCTATGAAACGGTTCACGAGTAAGTTATAATATCGTCGTGGACAAATGTCCTTTGATCGGTAAATGAGTGCACTTATATAATATTTATCGAACCAATCTGATTTGCCAGTTGGTTGGTGCGTTAATTTATAAATTTTCGTTTTTGGCACATTTAGTCGTTTTATTGTCGATATTTAAGGTAATATTATAGCCCATATTAATTATGCAATTTTAAGTGCTATAAGCTCCCAACCCTAGACTTATTACTTATAAGTTATAAGTTACGGATTTTGTGAATTATCTAGATGGCTATAATTTTTATCTAGATGAAAATAATTAGATGTCAATTTTATTTATTTTTTTTATCCAGATGAGATAAATGTGTTGAAAGTGAAGTTTGATGGACTAATGACTTTTGGTATTAGTATAAATGAATAATAACCCGAATATATGATTAGTATATTATATGATAATATATAATAACGTACAACTGGACAACTGAACAATTAACTGTGACAGTACACACACACACCGTTACGCACTGTACGACGGTGCCTGTGCAAGTGAGTGTTACATACATCAAAGGCCCTATATAATATATATATATTATATCCACTACCGAGGTCGTGTTACATCCGTCTAGAGAGTGAGCCTTATACTCGTATAACTATTTACTAAATTTTACACACGTGTCATCAAGGTTGAATACTAATATTAATTGTATATTTCAACAAAAGATATGAAGTTTTTATCTAGATAACTTGTCTAGACAAATTTAGCAAAAGCTCAACACTGTTTTTAATATAATAACACAATAGGTTATCTTCGAGTGAGAACTATATACTAATCCCTTAGTAAACCATACAATATATCCACACTCCAAATGGATTCTGCCTACTGTTGTGAAACACCTCAATAATACACCATCTCAACTTTTATGCGTCTGCCCAGCTTAGGCCGGAATAAAATGCCATACTATAAAATATTTTAATAAATAAAAACATTGCGCTATATAATATGCATAAATAATTAAAATAAGAGAAAAAATGGTACATTACCGTTCCTCCGAAGTCATCGAGTAGGGTACAAAGGTATATATTATTTAAATTATTAAATTTTAATTGACAATTTTAATGTGTACCCTATACCGACGGCTATATTCATATTATGCTACATATTATTCATAATATATATACTTGGACTTAGAACGCGCGCACTCACAGTCATTATTTATTTAATTCCTTTATTTTAATGAAATAAAATCTCGATTATTTAATGTGATTTTGTCAAATAAATTTACTTCTTTGATTAGCGTTTCTAAAAGTTTAATTCAATTTCATAAATCAATAGACACGTCGTTAAAGTTTTTTAAGTGGACAGGAAAGTTTCTTATTAGGGTCGTTGTATATATTAATTTTTAACGAAGACGCTCGTCTATATAAGACGGTAAACGCATTTGAGCTGTATTATAAATCTTGTATTGACTCTGCTCTGTGTAGGGCAGAGTTTTACTACCTATACCAAAATCCCAAATGTGAGACGACCAGTGTTGCGTATTTTTGTTCAAATTTACCCATTTGTGTATGGGTATATATTCGATTCGATCGAGTTCTTTTAATTCGGGTCTAACACTATTATAGTAATGTGATAAATTATTTTTGTGAAGCTTGTTATCAATATCAAATGTTATTATTAAAAGATTTTTTATTCAATCTATACTAATAGGAAATAGAACAATAAGAATAAATGATGAAATAGTTAAAATAAAAATAAAATAAAATGACAGATTAGACCTAATGTAGAGGCCTCCCAGCGGAGGTACTACGATTAATATCAAATGTACGAACGCTTGTATTGCTATAGTATGTAAATATCAGTATATTATCACCTATATATTCTTGGCTCTATGATGTAATTCATGTTTGTTTATAATTGCATAGCAATATAATTTCAGACTATAGTTCCCTTTCTTTTATTAGAGAAAGAACAGACTTGTTTTCCACGTTAATTATGCTGATAGTTTAGTAATTAAAATTAAATAAATAAAACACACCGCGTTAAATCTATTGAAATACAAAGGAATACGACATTCTAAAACACCTATATGCAGTATAATATGCCAAAGTCGAAAATAAACTATAATATATGATCTGTTTTTAAATAACCTGTAATCTTAATATTATCCCATTCATGGTTAAGGCGTACGATTATATTTTTCATAATTTTGTTATTTTTTACTACTTTAATATATGACTATAAAAGGTATTCTCATGTACTTATTTATCTGTTGTGAATTGTTGGCTACGTAACTGTTGTATAGTACGTTTGCATTGGTAATATCGTCAAATATAGAGATCGTTTCTCTCTCAATGTATGTAAAATTACATTGTTCATTCCACGTCTATTTTATTACCATAGAGTTTAGCATGAAAAAATTGTGAGCACTCCGCCGAATACCGGCGCCTATTCAATATTCACAAACACAAAATCATATTTCTTATAGACCAACTTTTTATAGTGGTTATGGTTTTCTCGAATCCACGTAATTCTCGAAAAGTTTATCTCCAACTAAATATACTATAATATATTAGATGCACGTTGTGTTTAAAATTAAGTTTTCTATAATATAAAATATATATGCATACACTATATAAAATGTAATATATGACGTAATATTGTATAATGTATAGGCACTATCCATAAGTGGAATAAAATGGTCGAGTATCGTTTAATATGATATTATTAATATATATATATATATATCCCCGTAATGTGATATATAAATATTTAAAACTTAAGCAACATCCATTCCATCATCTTTCTCGTCACTTATAATAAACCTGCGTTAAATAATATGTTTGTAAAAAGCGAAAAAAGACATAAGAACGTTAACAAATCGATATATTATACCATGAATAGGCTAGGAAATGAAGCAAGTCAGGTCAATCTAAAGTTAATAATTACCCACCTTTCATTAGATTATTTTAATTTGCATCGAAAGTAGATTCGTAATTTTTAAACGTAAAAATGATGATAATTATTATATAATTTTTTTTAAATTTTAACAAATATTATGTCATGTTATTGAAGCCATAGAGAAATCAGCCAACCATTTTGTATTGTACATTAAATAAATCTAATATTTTTGTTGTCACTTCGAGCGTTTTCCAAGCAACCATCCCCTTTGATTTTTTCACTTTTTATAAATATTATAAGCAATTCTGTACCTTCTTGCAAACAACTCGTGTTTTCTGACAATTCAATGTTTTTCAGTGGCTAACTGTATATCTCTACAGAGTGAATTTAAATCACGTGTATCGTGATTGAATTCAATCAGATTGAAATGTATCACAAACGACATTCGCTCTGTATCTTTTTACTAGATGACAGTATTTTATCAAATACACATATGACATCAATATTTTAAGGTTAGAATCAGTTGATGTCAAAAATGGTTAAGGTTTTACCTTCACCCTGAGGTCGATCTTCCATTGCTGCATTGTAGTGATTTATTGTAGAGCTCTGCAATTTTAGGCTATGAAATGCGCTTTTTTTATAATAATTCAAGTTCTCTGCCTCATTAAAGGCCATTTACTGTTATCTTGTTAAATCCCTTTTAAAATACACGCCAGTGCAATGGGAATTTTTCACAGCTGTTGACTCTTCCCGTGTAGAGCAACGCTCAAAGGCAATTTACGAATTCCACGTACTTCGTCCAAAAATCTGACCACAATAATCCACATGACTACTGCCCAGTCATGCGTAAGCTCGAATACAACCCTCATCAGATATATTGATAGAAGAGTAGAGGTTAACTTAGTATGACTGCGTAGGTAGATGTATGAACCTATGGACTCCCGATTCACCAATTAAATGTTAAAACTACTTCCCATTTCACAAGATTCTAAATTCCTTTTACTGTACCCGTTCATTCTACTAATTACACTCACAACCGTCCTATTGACATAATGATGCACATGGATATATAGCACACCCGTCTTTTTTTCTAGGTAAACTATTTTGTTTTCGGGTTTATATTTCCACATACCTATAGTTTAGCTAATTTTTTTGATTCATTATTAATGTAACTACCACGCTGTGTATTTATATATTCTTTTATATATTATAACCAATATTATACATTCATATTATAATGTGCTTTATTCTCATTAAATAATTAATAAACAATATTAATAACATTAATAAAACATTTTGTATACAATATAAAAACGAATATATAGCGTGGTAGTGATTGTGTGTATAATGACGTATATTCTGTGGCCGGCACTTCGTGTAGGCAATTTCGGTACATCGACGCGTAGGTGGCTTTTGAATGATATCCTACGCAGATGTCGGGAAACGAATTATTCAACTTTTCATACGAATAAATATTATAATGTCTATTTTTTAAATAATATTTTGAAAAATAAGCTTAAAATGGAGTTAAAAGTATTGTATGGATTTTGTTAAGGCGTGTTTGTATTCTCTTATTTTTTCTCACAAAAAATCCTTATATATATATATGACAATTTAATGACTCGCAGAGATATAAAACGATACTCAATGGCCTTTATGTAATAATGCCCGTCACAAGTGATACGCGTGTGTATAAAATAGAATAATCCGTAAAATACAATTTCATACCATGGGTACCTCGTACCTACAGAACAAATCGCGTCCTCCCAGGACTCTTTAATATACCCTTTTGCGGGCACACAATATCCCCCGACTCCATAAATAATGATTCATTGCACCATGTGCATCATTATTGTTTGCCAGAAAATTAATGTGATAATAAAATTCTTGTTGTAATATTATTGCTGTACCGATGTTAATCACTGTCAAAATTCTAATATTGTACTCACAAACAGTTTAATTAATATACCGATTATATAGAGTGATGCAATTATTCCCAAATTAATTTTTTCACGGTAATAACTACACCAAAAACCATGCAAAATGTGTAGCACTTAAAAAAAACCATTTCCTGATTTTAAATAACAAGTATTGCAAGGTCGGGGAGAAAGCTAACGGCGCAGATCAAATTAACATTCAATTATTCACACTAAAATATTGAAATAGATATTTGTATTTATATTAGGTATAACTATAATTTTGTTTCTAAATATTCAGATATTGAGTGACACATTATATATTTGTATAAAAAAAATTTATTTTTTCAATACATTTTTTGTAATTTTTTTTTTATTATATTTTATATTGTTTTTATGTGAATAAATAAAATAAAAGTCCAAATATTACCGCACACCCATTTAATATTATCGTCACACGAAATTTTAGGAAATACTAGTATAGGTATTAAATAGTACCTACAGAAGTTGAAATTAACTGTGGACCAATATTCTGAAACATGGACGTGAAAAAACCAGATCGCCAAAAATATTTAAGTTTAATGATCAATCTTTTTAACAATCTTTTCTTTTTTAGATTCTTCAATATTTCTTAGAAACAATTTCTTTTTGTTTATTTTTTTTTAATAATCTGTCTCATTATAAATGCAGAATAATAATAATATTGGCTAAATGTTCGTATTTATTATTTTTAAATTTTATCCATAATTAGGATATGTATAAAATCCTTTTCTAGAACTTAAAACTGTTTATCAAATCATCCGGGCCCGCTCGTTAACTAACTGCTATCCCTTAAATTAGAGGAACATGTCGCGATAAAATAATATATTTATAATACGTTATTGCAACAATAGCAATATGTTAATAGGTAATTTGTAATTTACAAACGCAAAGTTGCATATAATATACATTTTACAATATAGTTGTGTATAATATGCATTATGAGTCAATTAACCAAACGGTTCATATAAAACGTTTTATTTTAACAGTGTTACACTATATTACCATTATCATTTGTACGTATCCACTCAACGGACAGTGCGTTTTACGCGTTTCTTCAAATTCATCGGGCACGTGTTTTTTTTATATATATGTTACGGGCAATGTGGAATACTGGGCAATGTACACATCACGCAATCACCACAATGTTTTTTTTTTTTACCAACTAACATAAACGAATATTTTAAAACAACTATAATAATAATAATAATAATAATTGTTAAATAATATTGACTGACATTATTTTTAATTTTATTATTACCCATTTATAATTATAATAATAATAAGGAATTTTTTATTTTTTTAAACAATCATTATTAATTTTATTAAATCTCATATCATATAACGTAACGAATTCGAGGTGTTAAATAGACCTCATTGATATGCAAGCTCGACCAGACGGAGATTATAAATTTATATGTGCTTACCAATAATGTTAGTCAATATTATTTAACAATTATTATAATTATTATAATTGTTTTAAAATATTCGTTTATGTTGGTTGGTAAAAAAAAACATTGTGGCTCACATTGCCCGGGCAGGACCACATTGACCGGGCAATGTGTACATTGCCCGTAACATATATAAATATATATGAATAATTGTAGTTACTATAATATTACTGATACTGGAAAAAGTATTTGTGGGCGTGTCGGTGGGAATCATATTATAAAATATCCACACCTGAAGAACACACGTCATTACGACTGTCTGCATCACGTGATTTATTGTTTAAACAAAAGAAGAATTATGAGGAAAATTATCTCTGAGTAGGTGTACCTAACATGTTATGTACATACTATTATGGCGTATCGGGACGCATGAATCCAAACAACCTAACCTAGCTGTCAGGTTCTAAATTTAAGTTAGGGGTTATCGACGAGTTTTGCGATAAAATAATCACTCTGCATCAACTACAACCGTATATGATATATATTATTGAAACTCGCGGTACGTACATTATGCACATTCGGAATGGATATAATAATAAACAACCGACTAATATTTCAAAGTTTTGATATTACAATGTGTACAATAACAATACTATATACGTTTACTCGTATACTTCTGTGTAGAACCGTACACATATATTATATTATGTATATGATGTACATGCCACGACTGCATATTATTATATATTGTATCGAATTTGTTTTGTTTTGTCGACCTTTGTTTTTTTTTTCGGAAACGTATTCCCATCAAAATATGTGTATTATACAAAATACTGTTATTTATTATGTATTTCGAAAAAATAAAAACAATTTTTGTTAAATTTGAATTAGACAAAATTATTGTTCTTTTTCTTTTGTATATATGTACTTCCTATAGATTTATCCGTTGTTGCGTGAGTCAAATAATTTCCCGCATTAAAATATTTTATATTGATCTAATAACTTTGAGGAAATCCATTTTTCTTATCTTATGTTTTGAAAAGCTGTTGTTATAATATTATTAGTAGTCGTTACATTGAATCTGTGCGATATTGTTTTTCGCAAAACCTATTCGTATCGTGTTTGGTAAACAGTAAATATTCAACTTACATGACCATAATATAATAACGATTTTCAATATAACTATTAACTGATATACTTTTTTTTGTTAAACTTTATTTTGTTTTAAAAACAGTTGAATACACTTTATATGGGTAATTTTAGATTCTGAGCAAAGCAATAAATGTATTAATTTTACAATGATGTGGGATTTTTTTTAATTTTTTTTTGTGTCTGTTCACCTTTTAGGACAGTAAAAGTGCTTGGATTTCCTTCAATAGTAACTTTTCTGATAAGAAAGTGAATCTAGTTGGTACTTTGTGGGGTCAAAAATAAAAGTAGTTTTCAGTAGTTTTCAAAAGCGCCGTGAAAAACAAAAGAAAAATTTAGGAAAAACGGGAATTTTTACGCAAAATCTGTATTCGAGAAAATCGATTTTGGTTTTTGGTGTAACTCTTAAACAAATGATCGTAGGTACATGAAATTTCGACTGAATGTTTATATTAGCATTTTCTATACACCCTAACATTTTCCAAATATTTTGACTTATTTTGAGCTGTTTACGGACATTGTCAGTTTTAAAAGCGTGAAAATTGAATGCAAAGCTATTGATATATTGTTACAATAGCAGTTGAAAAATATTAAAAATACAAAGTCGCAATTTTTTTTATAAGCATTTAAAGTTCAAATTTTGATCAAATTTATCAAATTTATAATTTAATAATTATTTTGTAGTTAAGAATGTATAAAATGTTCAACTTTTATAGCTAACAATTGAAAATTTAAAATGAGGTTCCACGTAAATAGGATATATATAAATTACTTTATTCACAATTATATCATCAAATATACTTGGTAATATCATAGGCTGACTGACCGTTTTCGCTCAGAATCGTTTTTCTTATACAATGATACTATGTCATTGAATTCAAATTTAACACCATCCATTACAGTGACCCACTTGTAACCTACTGTACAGCAGAGCGACATCCACTTACCCACCTTTTTATTGTTATAAATATATAAATAAACAAAAATAAATATCAAAAAATGTATATGCTTTATTACGTTAAACATTAAGTATACGTTCTAATAAATATTTACCCCTCATGATTAACTCTTGTCAACCACTTATGAAAAAAAACTTCGTGGTCAATATAAGTTTAAGCTCAATAATACAGTCAAAATTTTCAATTTGAATTAAATTATTCATACTTCTTTGTTTTATTGAACTGTTATTATAGGAGAATTATTATGTTTTTCAAATATTATGTCCGCAGCAGTCAAATAAAAGTCAAATTTGTGACTCAGCGCGTCGCAGTGGTTGAAATCAATCACGCCACGTGATTAAGAGTAAGCAACGGCCACTGCCAAAAGTTTTCAGATGGGTAACCCCCGGGTTCGTAGTGCGCAAGAACCTTGCCATATAAATACGTGTTCTTTACCGACCGACCCAACCCAAATGTACCAAACCTACCAACCTACAGGCTATAATGACCTCAGTTGTTAAAGTCTAAAACCTAAAAAAAAAATCAAAGGACTTAAATTTGATATAACTCTCAACTTGATACACAAAAATGAGTAAAAACATTTCAGCCAATCGGAATTTAATATAATGACAACTAGGAAGTAGTTTTCATTTAAAGGAAATACATGTGTGGTACGCATGTGCAAAATCACACGTTAAAAAAAAAATTAAGTCGGCAGAATATATGGCACAGTATAGTTTAGTTTCATTTTCTGCAAACCAGTTATACAGACGTGTTTCCTATTTAGGTAGACACAGGGTATGCATATGCGGGAAAGTTAATGTTAAAAGTTATGACATGAAACAAAAGAATATAACATACTCGTAAGTATTATACGTCATTATATTTGAAAAATATTATTGAATGAAGGAAGTGCGTGCTTCATATTTCCTTAAATAATATTAGTTGAGACTGTTAGATTGATAATATATTTTTATCTACCTACGGACTTCATTAATGAGTACACGGTACGTTGATTAGTAAATGTTGTTTATAAATTCGTACACATTCCGCCCTGAGAGTTTTGTATGTCTCAATATAAATTGTTGTAGTCATTAGTTATATTTTTCTGTAAATACATATTTTAAATACCTATTACTAAAAGAACAGGATCTCAATTAAATAAACATATTTGAATTATAATTCAGTTTCAATGCCTTAATAATTGATCATTTTTTCATTATCATATTATTATAATTGACTAGATGACCCCGGATACTTCGTTGCGCGTAAAAAATGATAACTTACTGGTCTTACTTGAGTCAAACTTTGTTCAATTCGTTATTTAATATCAGGTGTAACAGTTTTTAAAAATTAAAAGAAAAAGAATATATTTAATTTAAAATCATCGGAGAGTAATTAGTGACTTTTTTTCTAAAGATTACCTATCCAAATATTAGCAGAAATAAAAAATAAGTAGTTATGAACATTATGTCCAGTCATAGGTAATCATAATAACAATTTAATTGTACGTCTAATCATTTATACAAAAAAAAAAAAAAAAATACTAATATTTACAAATTTCTACTAGAATATTTATGAAATTTTGCGTATTTTAGGGGCATATTTGGTGATATTTAGATTTTAGAGGATAAATGCATGATTATTTTAAGGATTATTATGACGTAGATTCCCTAACGTTGTTTATAACCATTGTCGTCGGTTAGACAATCGAGTAGCTGGATTATAGCTGGATTACATACATGCATTACAACATAATCAGTAGAACATATGATATATACAATCTATAAAAAATATTTCATCAGCATTTTTTTTCTTTTTCAGACGCGGTGTTCGGTTTGAAGGGTGTCCGAATTTGGAACCCTGAAGCCATCCGAGCAGGCGAGCAGTTGCGGCTTTCTTGTGACTACGATCTTGAGGGGGTGCCTCTTTATTCGATAAAATGGTACTTTGGAGACCAGGAATTCTACAGGTTCGTGCCCAAAGAGTCACCACCGACCAGGGTTTTCCCGCTGTCCGGTACTACGTCGTTGACGTGAGTATAATATAACTCTAATTGTATACGATATACTTGTACAATATTATTAATTATAAACTTACTCAAAGCATATTTGTCACAACTGTTCCATTGGGGTTTATTATAAGGAGTTAATTTTCCTAACGTCAACGGTTGAAGTCGGTTGTCGAGGGGGTGAATCAAGTAATTAAAAAAAAAAATAAAATAAATATATAACAGTTTAATAAGTCCTAACGACTCACTGTAAAAAAAATCGTAAAATGTTTATAACAAATAAATCACACTGTTTATATAACACTGAGACTATATATACATTATATGGATGGTGATCGGATAAAAGATATAATTAGAAAATCACTGCTTTTCAGAAAACGTTAATATTTTTCAGTTCAATAGTGTTTGAACCTATGGCTAAATATGATATTAAAAAGAATTTAGCTAATGTAGGTAATTAATAAACTTAAAGGTACTTACGTCTTATTATGCCACCATGGCATAATATCAATTCGACGTAAGTACACATTATTATTATTTCACTTTATTTATCGACTGCAGTATTGGTATTTGGTCGGATTAAACTAATTTCCAATAACAGATCTATCAATTAACTGACTTAGACCTACAACTTACTCGTTAAACTCAATTTTCAAAAACGATGGACACATTTTGGATGAAAGCCAATAGGTATAATACCGAAATAATAAGCGTGCAAGTCAGTGACATAACTTAAAACACAATCCCACACACACACACACATTTGTGCTGCAGAGTTATATAAAAATAATAAATATATATTATATATGTGCGCACAATAACTATAATAACTATATATAATAATCGTAAATTATATAATATCGTGCAACGAATGAAACTTTGGTCCCTCGGATGAATGAATGTTCGACTCGACGCAAATAACAGCAAAGTTTATCCATCTCATATACAGTCCCCCGAGGATGTTTATACGTGAAACCTTCAGTTACGACCGTTTTGGGTTATTTTCCGTGCATGGTAATAATATTCTATAACATTATTCTTGTGGATCTTTCAACACGGCAAACGAAATTCCTGCCGTCATTATGTGTTTCTCGTGACGTTTTAAATTAAATGCATCCGCTGGACCTACGACCTTTTTTTCCTTTGGTAATAAAACTGTAAATAACTACACCGCATAATATAATAATACGTATTGTAACCACTGCAGAACGAACTTTTCACGAACTTTGTTTAGAAATTCCTTATGATCGAGGTCAAAACGCCAGTCCACCGTTATCGCGATCCACAGTAAACTCGACAATATTTTTCATTCAATATTATGTATAGTTCACACCATAGACCTATAAGTCTAGTAACTTACTATAGGTCTAAGGTTCACACCCTACAAAATTACAAAAATTGACCAACCCGTCGAAATTGTTCTACTATAGTTATAGCAAAACGGAACCATGGTTTTTTTTTCATAATATCGTGTTTCCTTAATTACCTTTTTACGATTAGTACGGTAAAAAAAGTAATACACTTTTATGTCTTAACTGTATATAGATTTTAAAAATAACAACATTTTACAAATATTGTTGTAATATTTTTTTTTACTCTCCACACACTTTGTCAACGGACGCTCATTGCTATATTTATATACCTTTGTGTAAGTTATTTCGAATGCACTCGTTACGCATAATTGTATATTATACCCTCGTCCTGATGAAGTCGTTTGTGTAGCTGATAACAATAATTTTCGATTCGATATTCTGCAGGTAGCTAGTCTGATCCTTTAACGCGTAGAATATGCCAATATTTTTTTAAAGTTAAGGTGTTTTATAATAAATTATAAATTTTTTTTTTATTATGTTTAGATATCCGAGTCGGACGACCACTCAGTCACACTGACTAACCTACCTCGGGACATGTCAGGCCACTATAAATGCGAAATTTCCGCGGACGCTCCACTGTTTCACACGCAAATCAAAGAGTCATACATAACTATAATTGGTAAGTGCTATTATCAATATTATTAAAGTTTCTGATTGGTACCGTATAATAGTGAAAATACCGATGTAACCAAAACCTAAATATTACTATTATTTAACTCTATCACGAAATCGAAACCAGTACTATGCATTAATAATATGGTATGTCACCCTGACAGTAAAAACTTAATTTCTATTTTTTTTTTTATTTTTTAATTGCATTTTTATCATTGTACAGTTATTTTAATGTTTAATTCAATATCTAACCAAGTGCCAATATCTGCTAGTTTATTATATAAAATATTTTAATATGAGTAATGATTATCGTGAAAAGAATTGTATTCAAACTTACATTAATATGTCGACAACTCGACAATGTTTTAAATAGATAGGCCATTTACCGTCATGATTTCCTTTGCAGAAGAACCACAGACGCCGCCACTTATGTTTGCCGGTAAGCTCAAGTACATCAAAGACGAACCGGTTAAGATAAACTGCACTTCTTATTCGGCGTTCCCGGCCACCAATCTCACGTGGTTCATAAATGACAAAAAGGTGAGTGGACCAAATACTACATATTCAAATTTCTCTACTTACTAAATGACGCAGTAAAATTGCAAAGGATATAGTAAAATTATACACTGAATAATTTAAAGTTTAGTTATAAGTCAAGAACTCGATATTCGAGAAGCTATAGTATGTTTTTCAAATTCTGAATTCTTGATTTTATAGTGTTGCGTGTTTTTGATTTTATTATTTTTGTTTGTGTCTGAAGACAAAAACGCTTTGCTATTCATCATTGAGGCTGGCGTTTTGTAAAAAAAAATGTATCCAGTTTATGTTATGGGTTTTTAAAAGTAGATTTATCCAAATACAATCGGCTTTTTATAGAGAATAATTAATTGATTTAAAATTGTTAGCTTTTTTTCAACTTATGTACAATAAAATTTTTATTTGAGAATAAAAATTACTTATAAAATACAATGTCACCAGTGTTATAACGAATTTGAATAGAAGTATTTAATAACTTTTTTAATTATACCTCTTCAATACTCTATTGTGTGATTTTATTTTGTAACTATTATAATGGCATTTTAAATACTGACATTTTTTTTTTTTATTAAACAGGTACTATTTTATTAAATATAGTTTTTGATTGCTATAATTTTAAGTTTGTTAATTGTTTCTAATTTTAATTCTTGTTTAATACAAACACCATGCCATCATACTTTTAACCGCAAGTACTTACATAACCTTTAAGGTAGAATTTCTACAACAAAATAGGTAATTATTATACTAAACGTGCGAAACATATTAAAAACAACCATTATGGTTCCGATTCAGATGGCCCAATTCGGCGACGACCGATACCTAATCCAAAAAATGTTGAAATGTATTTTAAAACGTGACATATTATTTATAATATCTCAATTCATTATTATATTAGGTACCTAGTCTAAAGGTCTATAATTCTATATTTAGAATGCAGAGTAGGTAATTGTCGACCGTGTCAAATGTGACGGTTAAGCGTTAAAACGATTAATCAAATTCAATGTCACTCCTTGCCCGTCGGTTTTTAATAAATATACATGTATACTGCAGTAGGTATTAATTTTTTTTTTTAAGAGACCATAGTGTAACAACTCGAATATATTTACGTAAATACGTCTACCTAGGTACACATAACGTTACGACATTCGCATTATCTTAGAACCCAAAATAACACAAACATAGCATTTACTGTAAGAATTAGAATTATGTAGGTACTAATTGTGGACCTTTTTTAACCTACCAAAAAATGTTTTCATCACAACTTGTTGTTCTTCGTCGATTATTTTAGAATCTTGGTTAACAGCGTACATGTTGAGTACAAAAAAATAAAATATTCAAATTCAATATAAAATAATATAATATACTTATATAGCAATCAATATAAATAGTTTAGCTAATATAAGTGCGTATTTAGGTAAAACTAATTTAACAAATTTATAATTAGAACTAAAATACAAATTTTATCCTTTGATTCATTTTAGGTTACGATTATGGAGATTTTCAATTGTGATTTAACTAGAGAATAAATTAAACTAAAAACAAAAACTTATAAACGATTTTGTTATTGCTTTCATATACTGTATTTACAAAATGTAAACAAGTTAGGAAAACTCACTCAATATGCATGGTAAATTCCTGGTATAAACAAATTTTATCGCAACCCAATAAACTTACTATAATTCTGTTTACAGTTTAAAAACTATTTGGTGACCTTTATAATATGTTGGTTCCGGATTTTTAATATTCCTAATATGAATCTATATAATATTAAATACTCATATTTTGATATTTGTTTAATACTGTAAGTTTACATTACCTATCTTTAAATTGAACTGTTTAGTACAAAATTATTTGTTTGTTCAACTGCAGTTAATATTAAAATATTCATATTAATAATTAGTGTCTAACTAAACGAATTTCCAGTTTTTTGTATTGAATTATGAATACCTACGAATATGAAAATCGACTAATTAATATTAACAACGGTGGCTTAGATTGGTGTAGTGGCTATAATTAATCACGCAACGTGGTTGAGCGTAAGTAACATCCACTACCACTAGTGGCCGGATGGGTGACCACCCGGGTTCGTAGCAGAAAAAACCTTGTCACACATACACGTGTTGCTAACCAACCGCATCGAAAATCCTATACCTGCAGCCGTACCAACCCTACAACCTTAAAAGTTAATTACCTCAGTCGTCGAAATCTTAACTTAATAAAAAAAAATATATATATATTTATTAACAACCGCGCTTACTTTTATAATATTGTTTAAAATCTTTATACTTTATCTGTAATTAACGGGTGGGCGGATGGACACAACGGGGACATGACATGTTCTAAACTTGTGGTTAGAAACCTAAAAACGGTTAAACGGTTCCTAAACGATTGATCTGTTGCAGCGTGTAATATTGTGTTTGAACTAAATATGAATTTTCAAAGAATCTCTTCTCTTGCCCCAGCCACGATTTCGGGAAAAAAAACTTAGAACGAAAAATCTCGTTTTATTCGTCAAAATTGCTCATCTCTGCGGTATCAAGGTCCTTAATAGGTACAACTACGCGGAATACTTAATATTTAACACCCATCGCCGTTTAAAGCGTTTTCCACGTGAAAACGCACGCACGATATTCGCTTCCGGTATCCCGCTGCATTTAATAAATCGTTTCTCGTTCGGTTGCACTCTCTGTGGGCTCCTACGAGTAAATATTTAACGCGTCGATCCGTCGCCGGAACAACGGCGCAACTCATCCGTATCCGGTACACATTATTATTATTACGTAAAACTCACCCGTACCCCAGTGGTACAAGTACTATAATATTATTATAGGTAAACTAGCTGATCCTGCACGGCGTCGCCCTCGACAAATTCAATGGCCGTGGGTTTACACCTTCTTAACATCCTTAACTCATTTAAAACGTTAACTTCCCAGATTTTTAACACGGCTTATTTTGGGTTATTTTGACCGAATATAAAATACAGGAATCGTTATATCCGACCATTATAATTAATAACTATCCGATGGCAACTGTACATTAATACAAATGACAGTTGTGCGTAAGTCAACTTACATTAAAATAAAATATATAATTGTACAGTGATGTGTGTATGAATTAAAAAGTAAAAAGTAGCCTATGATACTACGGATCTTGCTGAATGTATTGATTACCTTATTTTAAGACATTTTTCGGAAACTGTGAATTTGCGTAAGGGTCATATTTTTTACTGACCTTTGATATTATATAATAGATATATTAATAATAGCTGTTCCTCCACAGTGAATCGGTGAGAAATTAAAAAATGCCATTGGATTAACCGTGTCTTAAACTCCATTAAATCGCACCTCTGAAAGAATAATGACACAACTCAAAAAATACGATTTTTGAGTTATTACCATCAAAATTTGCAGAATTTAATCCTTTATATTTTAGTATGCTTAAAATTTTTGATTGGTATGATATTAAAGACAGTATGAGCTCAAATGTCTTTATTTCTGCTTAAAATAAAATATAGTTTATTAGTTTCCAGTTGGAATATCGACACTTCTTAGATGTGACTTTAATCTGGTTTGACTAATGTTGTAACACAATATTTTCCTAGCCGGAATAAAATCATACATATTTCAAAAGTAGCAGTTTCACATGGAAAAATTATTTTAATTTTATTAATATAATATTATTGCATCTATGATAAGAATAACTAGTAGATTTCTCAATATTATAATCGTAAGCTATTTATTGAATGCTATGATTAAATTAGTGTCAGTAACAAATATTTACATACCTATTATTTTGTATTTATGAGTTATTAATGTTATAAGACAAGTTATTTATTTGAATGTTATAAATAATATTATTGTTACAATTTTTATTTAGTTTTATGTGGCGTAAATCAAAAAATACTCTTTTTCCAAGCAGAAATAATGACACAAGTCAAACTGAAATCAGATTTACAATAAAATAAAGGTGAAATGGTTCTTAAATTATTATTTTAAGCATATAAAAGTAAACTATACAATATTTAAAATAATATAAGATTGAAAAAAGAAAAATTAATTTAAAATCCTATTTATAATGATTCAATAACATGATGAAAAATTAAAAGTTGATTTCCCAATATTTTGATATTTTGATTTGTGTCACTATTCTTTCAAGGATGCGAAATGTAAACTAGGTATCTGGTAACATATTTTAAACACATTCATTTGGATTGTTTTGACCAAGTATAAAATATAGGTCTAAAATTATATCCAACTAGACGAATAACTTGAATCCGTCCGTATGTATCTAGCTGAATTTATCGACGAATATTTATGAATATTATTATGTTGGTCAAAAACTGTGGATTTGCATAAGTTTGTCCGTTTTAGGCCTTTAATGTTATTAATATACATAGCTATAAGACTCGACTACACCCCGGAACAAATTAACAAATATAAAATACAACTCTATAACATCATAGGTGTATCTTGGTTTGAGTGTATCTCAGTTCTAGTGTACCTCAGTTCAAGGGTACATCGGCGTCAGTATACCTAACTTTGTGAAATAATTTGACCTAGATGGGTAACCGCAAATCACTTAATACATTTAGCACTTGGTATATTTTAAAACTACTCTCTAAACATTTCTAAACAGTATCTGAGATTCTCATCAAAATCAATCGAATACCTAGTTAAAACATAAATTTGGTTTTAAGATATTACAGTTTTTAAATGTAATGTAAAAGCGACGATTTGTTAATAATTATTTATACAAATCAATTATGTATACTAAAACAATGTTGTGGGCATGCTACGTCACTGCAGATGCGAGTCTGCTTTTACCTCATCTGGCCGAGTAACCGATGGCAACAATTTATGTACAAAAAAAAAAATTCTATTTTCTACTAATACTATTATAATCTACAACCAATGGCAACCATTTATAAAAAAAAAAGGATTGCCTATGAACCAAATTTCAGGTCCATGAGTGCAATAGACTTGGCTGTGGAACGCATACACACATACACATTGCCTTCTAGTTTATAATAATAATATAGGTATATTAGTCGTGTCTCAGCCTGTCATCCGGTACTACTCTTATCCTGAATAGAGTATAATATATAGCATAGACGGTAGGGCTGAGACACGATTGAGCATAAAACACCTTTTTGCGACACGATTGAGCCAAATTGTCAGCGTATCAAAAGAAATCGGTATACAAAAGAAAACCTACACGATTGAGCATAAAAAACTCTGCAACGTTGCTATTTTCCATTTTTAAGCTATATTATACAAAAATAATTACAACAATTAAAAATATAACATATCAAAAAAATAACAAGATTTCATAGTCAATAAAATAGTCACATTTCATAAATCTGTTTGATAATAATGATAATAATAATAATAGTTATGAAAATAATAAAATCAAAATATGGTACGAATCAAAAATAATACTACATGGAAGAACACTATAGAGTATGGGTGATCGAACACTGATATTATTTCTATAATAATTTTGGAATTGTATCTTAATTTATAATTTTATATTCCCCCAATTTTAAATGTTTAAAACGTTGAAACTTTATTGCTCCGGAACTAATTTAGTAATTGATAACATTATCGATAAAGCTGGGTTTAGCTCACGGCTCGCATCTAGTATCATAATAATTGGTGTAATAATACGTGAAAATAAGAAATTACAAAATTTCGGCCACGTGAATGTGGCAATATCGCATAAAATATTCTATGCTCAATCGAGTTGCTAAAAAGGTATATGTTCAATCGTTTTATGCTCAATCGTGCTTTACCAGGATGACCGACTTGTGCACATGGGTGTGGCTTCGTTCTGAATGCAAATGCTGAACCCGGTAGTTACTTGGTGGGAGAAGCATCTGACAGCTGCCCGACGAAAACCGGTACCGCTCTTATCCTGAATAGAGTAGTTTTCTATTTAAATGTCTATGTTATCTGCTTTGTTTTATTTTTTTCTGAAGTATCTTTATCTTATAGGATTGCCACTTATCTGGTTATTTAAACTTATAGTAAAAAAAAAAGGTGGGTAAGTGGATGTCGCTCTGCTGTACAGTAGGTTACAAGTGGGTCACTGTAATGGATGGTGTTAAATTTGAATTCAATGACATAATATTATCATTGTATAAGAAAAATGATTCTGAGCGAAAACGGTCTGTCAACCTATGATATTACTAAGTATATTTGATGATATTATTGTGAATAAAGTAATTTATATATTTAGTTATTTACGTGGAACCTTGTTTTAAATTTTCAATTCTTACAAAAGTTGAACATTTTATAAATTTTGTCGAAATTTGAACTTTAAATGCTTATAAAAAAAAATTGTGCCTATGTATTTTTAATATTTTTCAACTGTTATTGTAAAAATATATCAGGAGCCTTGTATTCAATTTTTACGTTTTTTTACCCAACAAATAAAATTTTATTGATAATTATAGAAAAAAAAACTAAAAAAAATGGAAACTGACAATGTCCGTAAACAGCTCAAAAGAAGTTAAAATATTTGTAAAATGTTAGGGTGTATAGAAAAGGCTAATATAAACATTCAGTCAAAATTTCATGTACCTACGGTCATTTATTTTAGAGTTGCATCAAAAACCAAAATCGATTTTCTCGAATACAGATTTTGCGTAAAAATTCCCGTTTTTCCTTAATTTTTCTTTTGTTTGTCACGTCGCTTTTGAAAACTACTGGGATATATTTACTTTTGAGCCCCAAAAGTACTAACTAGATTCACTTTCCTATCAGAAAAGTTACTGTTGAAGAAAATCCAAGCACTTTTACTGTTTTAAAAGGTGATGACAGACAAAAAAAAATTTTAAAAAAAAATACACATCATTATTAAGTCAATACATTCATCGCTTCGCTCAGAATCTAAAACTACTCATAAAAAACTTTTATTGTGACAAAAAGAAGTTCATAAAAGATTTTGTTGCACAGGTACGTACAATAAACTATGTACTTATAAAATTGATGGAACAACAAAAAGTACCCGGAATATCAGTGTAGCCAGTCACAAACACCTAGACTGTGACCTGTTTATATTATTATAATTATACAATATTATGGTATACGCGCGCTCGACATCTTCAAAAATAAATTTTATCTCTACAACATTATCGCTGAACCTATACGGTTATTGCCATTATACGATGTGAGACACATGCTCGTATAACAACTACGTGTATTGTCGTCTTTGTGCGATATAAATAATAATAATAATAATAATAATAGTATATTATGATTTTGTGTATCTAATATATAAAATTATAATATGGGTTAAAATATTCGAAATTTGCCCGCCCGGTCGTTACACACGTAGGTACCCTTATGCCTTATATACCTTCCAACTTTACTACGCACTTCATTAATATAAACGAGTGTTTTTCTTATGAAAAAATCATAGACTTTTGATTAAAACTGCCCGCAAGACCGTGTGTGTTTTACATAATGTATGTATAATATATTATATAGGTACGTATAATATTATTATAGGTATATGTTTTACGTGTATAATGTATATTACATAATAATATTGTCATGGTCGTCGCAATTGAAGGAAGTCATTACACTGTAAAGAGAAAAAGCTTGCGCAACGCTCGGGGTACCCGGACAAACCATTGTAAAACATTTCAGAATAAATTACCCATAACCGCGGTATATACACGCGTATTACGGGGACATAATAATAGTATTTTTATGTTTTTTTTTCTTCCTATCGTGAATCATAAAAAATATTCTCGAATAATATAATAATAATGGGGGCTTAAATATTATACGAAACGTTTTTGTGCGAAAAACGCATTCATATTTTTTTTATTATTATTATAATCATGTACACATGCGTATATTATAATATAGTATATACGCGTCGGGGATTTTTTTTCCTTTTTAAGCAATTTTTTATTTGTTCCCGCGAACTAATTGTTATTCTAATGCGAGCGCGAACACATATTACAATAATAATAATCCTAAAACTGAGCCCGCGGGGTGTATATTATAAACAGACGCACTGCACCGAAAACCGTGAACTCAATATTCTTCGTTACTACCACACTACTATTATATGAGACTCATCAGTCTCAATCTACTTTTGACGCTCACCGTGTAATCAGGGTGGATATTTTGTGCAAAATGTTTTGTTTTAAACACCCTGTTAAAAAATGTCCTGAGTACAGTATATTAAAGTACAAAAGTTGTTTTGAAATTACTATGAAAAGTGAAATAGTAATAATTATAGAAAGTAATAAATACAAGTCGGAATGGAAATTCGATTTTAATAAATTACAAATAAATACAAATACTAATAAAATAAACAAACTGTAGTCATAATATTGTATATACTTGATATATCTAAGAATCAAAATAGACTTTGGAATTATTATAAATCTCATGTCATTATACCAAAGTTGGAAGTGTCAATTTTCGGGGATTCCCTGATAATGTCATAGAAACGAGATTGTCCCCGGGAATACAAAACATGTAAATAAGGTATATTACATTTTATAAGCAGGTATTTTAATTTTTTTTGTAATTGTAGGTTTTTAATAAGGTCAAAAGTTAAAATATTATTTTAATATAAATATTATCTATTTATAATAAATTATTACAATAGAGACATTGCATCCGTGCCGTAATATATATTAGTCAGTAAATCAAATAAATGTAAATCGTTACGTTGTTATACAATTTAACTATAATTTTTATTGAACTGAGTTTGTGTTTATTATCAACAGTAATACAACTCTGTATCTGGTATCAATGTATAACAAGTGGCGGCGGCGGCAATAACTTATCTAACCACAGAATAACTTTTATTCAATAATATACATGTATAGGTACTTAATAATGCATAATTATAAAATAAGCCAATACAATAATGAAAGAAAACTACTTTAAGTAAAAGAGCAATTAGATACGGGATTTGAAGTACAAATATTGTTAGTCGTGAATTTCACGAAACTACCACAAGGTTAAATCCTGAAATACTTATTCTTAATTTATTTTTTTAATAATATTATTGTTGAAAATTAAATTATTATTATTTTTTTTTTTTTTTATTGGTCTTGAAATCTAAACAATTTCTACTTCGACGACTTGGTCATTAGCATGTTACTATGAACATAAGTTTTATATAAATACATAATATTTATAATGGGAAACGGATCGAAGAATTAAAAAAAAAGGATACAATAGAAACAGTTTTAGATTATTTAGTTTGGTAATTTGTACATTAAAAAAATGTTGACTATAGTAGCTTGAGTAATTTGGTTTATTTAAAGAATTCGATGGTGTTGATCTCATTGTCAGGATTTGGGCCTAGACTTGCTCCAATTTGATAGGTTATATTGAGCTACCTCTCTTTGTTTTATGTAAGTTCTACATTCTTCAAAGATGTGTTTTATCGTGATTGTTGTGCCGCATGATTGACATATTGGTGGATCTCCTTTGTTCATTAGGTACTCAAAGCAATACATATAATAAAGATAAATATACTAAAATGTAGTGTTGGTATTTAATATTTCATGACGAAGAGAAACTAATAACTTATAATAAGTTATAAATTATCAAATATAAAATACTATATTACATTAATTAATCTTATCATTAAATTTCAAAATGTTGTTTTACTTTAAAAGTGAAAATACATTTTTTAGTTACGAACGTCAAAAAGTACATATTTATTTAGTGGGAATCCGACCAATGAATGAAAGTATTCTAAAAAAAGTACAGCGGTAAAGTTTTTTTATGCGTTTAGGATTCGTATAATTTGAATGTAAAATGTATTTAAAAGTATATTACGATTCAATATTTAATTGGATCTGACTAAGTTATTTCATTAGTGTTTTGTAGACATACCGATTATATCGATATGGCTATATGACATGCTGCAGATTTGAATAAAATATATATTATGAAATTAGAGGTAGGATCAAAACATAATTTAGATTTTAGATCAACGGCTACGGTTAGATCTCACGCCGATTTGAAAAATTGAAACACTCTGACAATTCCAGTCGGTTAAAGCGAGGAAAAAAAATATCCGTGTCGATGGTAATAACAAAACGAGTGAGCCACATTGAACCCACGTCCATTCAGTGGCATTATCATCCATTAGTCGTACAACTTCTATTTATCTATAAAATAATCACGACCAGTATCATTAAATAGAATATGACCATGTCCAGAACGTGACTTAAAATTACGAGGGTGATTTTCTGATATTAAATTTAAAAAAAACAAAACTATCTACACAACATGCAGATACATCGGTACGTGTATATGCCTTGTAAATTAAATACGTTCATCGCTACGCTCAGAATCGAAAAAAGGGTAATGACGTTGCTATGGTAACCTAACTATAAGAACCATCAGTTACTATATAGGGGCAACCTAGGAACTTGATACAATTAATTTCATCTTTGTTATCATTTGGTTGTCATTAAAACTTACTGTATAACGTGTAACTGGTCAGAGAAATAGAATAATATTTTAGGCTCCCTGGCTCAACACTATGATATAACGGTAACTTTCTGCGTGTCGCGCAAAGTTATAGAATGACCCCCAAACATAATACATAATTATATATAAACATGTCAAAACGATAGATTTTCATCAAAATTTGATTATATATTTTAATGTAGGTCCACTTCGAAATGAAAGTCAAACCACTTACTTGCATCGCACGGGTTCAGAATAATCAAGATTTCATTTTCATTATTATCTTCTCAGACCATAAACATAGTTTATACAACGCCGCAGCTATACAACGCTGCCTCTCGGAATGTTTGAGAGAAGGAAATAGTGCCTTAGGACGTTAAATGCCGTCAGTTACATCGCAAAACGAGTTCCTTCTCTCGTGGAACGGAGTTTAAACGTATCTTACATCTAAGCGTATTATTTTTTTCTTTTCTTTTCGTGAAATTTAATTTTTATTATTTTCCACTAGTTTGTTTTAATCGATATTGGTGTTGGTTTTTCGGTTTGTGCAATATTTTCTGAAATTTCATAAGCCGAAACTACAAAAGTTATGCTTTACCGAAGTATTTCGTTTTAGTTAGTTTTTGTTCTGTTTGAATTATGACTGTCTCGCGCCCTCCGAACTTGCGCTTGTATGTAGGGTAGTCGATTTTGATTGTACGCGTTATATATTGTTATATAAGTGCACAGACCTTTTTTGTTTTGTTATTAACTTCATCTCAAGAGTCATAAAACGATTAACGCCTTTTACATTTTTTTTTACGACGGCGACGAGTGGTGTATAATTTTAATTTTTTTGCTTTTACAATATATTTTACTACATCACACATTATCGTGATATTTAAACGGTGGTGAAAAGTGGCAAAAACGATGACGACGTGACAACATTATAAAATCAATTACATAATATATAGAAAAAATAATTATCACATTTTATATTAAATCGTGGTTTCGTTGCAGGTGACGAGTATTACGAAATACGCAAAGACGACGGCTTGGGTCACAGCTGAAGACGACGGGCTGTTGACCAGCCGATCGCGACTGGAGCTTGCGACCCACGCCGATTACTTTCCGGGTGGCCGTATGATGGTCCGCTGTGAGTCTAATCAGTTTCTGTTGTACAAAAAGTACTCAGTTATTGAGTTGATGGATGACTCACCCAGACTGGCCCAGATGATCAGCCCCACTGCCGTGCTGAGATCGGGTAAGTGGTATACGCTCTACCTCCCCACCCCTAGAGATGTAATTTTGCTGTACTGGCCGTTGGGACAATCTTAAAGTAGGTAGTTTTTAAATCGAATACACGACTACACTAAATTGTATTTGTCGTATGGCGTTAATCGTCTTGACCCATATAATAAAATAATATATTAATTTTATTATAAATTATAATATTATTAACAATGCATTAGAGTGATACTGACAATATTTTAAATTTCAATTCCAAAACTTGACACAAATCGATACTTAATATGCACGTATACGTTTTTAAAAGATATTTATCGGATAAAATACGCTGCGAGTCTGGGGTTCATAACCGATGAACCGTGGACCCCTAAGGAGTCCGTAGATGAGTTCTCTGGGGTTTTTGGTGTGGCTCTGATTTTTTTAAAATAATTATTTGATGATTATCAGCTGTTGATAGTTGTTATTTATAACCCAATTTAACTCGTTTTTTTTGTGTTATATCTACAATTGTGTTGACACAAAAAGCTCCAGGGTTCAATGCAATCGTTCAGTCCAAAAATCAATAGTCCTAACCATGAGATTTATATTTAAATCAATTTTTCATATACATGTATTATTTTTTTTAAATGATAGTGCTTAATTTTTCTCTTTAATTGTGACTTTGTTTACATAACATCATAATATTATTATGATAAAATTCATTTTAAATTTTTTTGAACAACGTCAACTAGTTATCGAAAAAAAAAGTTGTTATAATATTGCATATCTTTATCGGAACCATTACCCAATAAAGATTGAACATTCTTGCATAATAGTTATGACGGTCTTCATAAAATGTTCTTGTTATATATGCATCATCCCTTTTATTCTTTGTGTCTTTGATAATTTTATTGGTTTGTTACATTACTCCAAACTTTCATTGTGTAACTTAATTCCTATAAATCCATGTAATTATCTTTAATCCGTGTCTATCAAGATTTGTTTCATGAAGTACTCCATCCTTGGACCTCTACTTCCAATACAGCTTTTCATATCCTGTCATTTTTATGTACCTTTTAACTTCAATGCGATGCTAAACTTCTCGTTTTTAAATATTATTCAATAGAACCGCATTTCAAAAACCTCTAGTTGTGTTATTTCTTGTGTACTGACTATATCCGAGCGTCGCAGTCAAATTTAATCACACGACAGTTATACTTATATTCAAATCTCAAATCTCGGTCCCCATACTCGATATTATTTTATTACTGATTTAAAATGATGACCCTTATCGATTTATAAATGTATGTTTTTTATCATGTGTACTTACACTTTGTGTAACGTTTCTAGGTGGACCACAAGCAAGTTCAGCTGATCGTTTTGCTATTGGATGTGCGTTCGTATTGGTCGCCATTGTCACCCATCGAATAGCACCGTACCTCTTAAGATAGCTTTACGATTATCATACACAATAGACAAACACCCCGACATTATTATTATTACGTCATCATGTTATAACGGACGATATTCGTCGTCGTCGTATTTTATAAGTGTTTTACAAGAGTAATAATGTTGTAATATACATGAATATATAATATATATATATATATATATATATATATTTATGAACACGGTCGACCGTTTGTGATGTTATTATGTTTGTATCGGAGTGGATGTCCAGAAGGGGTCGTGTCTCGGTCTTGAATCTATTTAACCGTGCCAATTAAAAGTATATTAATTATTTGTTTAAAATAATACTTTCTTCTCTTTCACAGCGTGATTGAGCTACAGCAAGGCCAAACGCCGAAGCGATATCAAGCCGTCGCATCCCTTCCACCTCCCACCTATTTACACCCATTATTGGTAATAAAAATCAAATACGATAATGACATACATTTATTTTTGCCACATGATATACGATATAAACATAATAATACGTGATCAACAAGAACATTATACTATATTACGATTTATAAATTTAATATAGGATTTAACCACGATATTGTATTTTCCAAAACCATTTAACTGTGTAACAGTATATATATAAGTATATATATATACGAGAAAATTATTAAATGTTTGTGTTTTATTCAAGTTTTTTCTGAAATAAAAACCGAGTAATTGATGTTTTTAAATGATTTTTAATTATTTATCATAATATGTTGTCCATAATATTATACGATGCAAGTAGTTGTGTACACAAATTGTCAAACTTGACTGAGGGGAATACGTTGGTAGTAGCGCTACAAAGGTTGCTTTTTAAAAAGTGTTCGATTATTAATTATATTTGGACAAAATATATCAAATGATTTAATTTTAATTTTGGTTTTTTACTGTTTATAGAAAAGTAATTCACTCATGTTCTAATATAACATTGTGTGGTAGAATATATTATACAGTGTCCCGTGAGGATAAACCCATTAGCCGTAGAGGGGGACTCGCCGTTCGGACAAAAACCGGTTTTTTGCTGTTTTACCTATAAGCTAAAAAAATTGGCAGCCCCCTGTTCGGCCAGCGTCACTTTTCGGCCAAAACTTACCGTTCTCTTTTCGGCCAGCACCTACAGTTTTCTTTAAAATTTACAATTATAACTGAACTTCACAATTTTTATATTCAATTAAATATGATTATATCTAAAAATGTGATTTTTTTTAACATTATTACCTACAACAGTAAAAAAAGTGGGTAAGTAGATGTCGATCTGCTGTACAGTAGGTTATAAGTGTTAAATTTGAATTCAATGATATAATATAATTCTATGAGAAAAACGATTCTGAGCAAAAAACGGTCAGTCAGACTATGATATTACCAAGTATATTATTTGATGATATTATTGTGAATAAAGTAATTTATATATAACGCGGAGCCTTGTTTTAAATTTTCAATCCTTAGCTATAAAAGTTGAACATTTTATAAATTTTTAACTACAAAATAGTTATTAAATTATAAATTTTATAAATTTTGTCGAAATTTGAACTTTAAATGCTTATAAAAAAAATTGTGCCTATGTATTTTTAATATTTTTCCACTGCTATTGTAAAAATATACCAGGAGCCTTGTATTCAATTTTTACGCTTTTTTACACAACAAATAAAATTTTATTGATATTTATAGAAAAAAAAACTAAAAAAATTGAAAACTGACAATGTCCGTAAACAGTTCAAAAAGAGACAAATTATTTTTAAAATTGTATCGTGCATAGAAAATGCTAATATAAACATTCAGTTGAAATTGCATGTACCTACGATCATTTGTTTTAGAGTTGCACCAAAAACCAAAATCACATTTTTACGTACAATCATATTTAATTAAATATAGAAATTGTTAAATTCAGTTGTTATAATTGTAAAAGGAACAGTATCTTTTGGCCGAAAAGTGACACTGGCCGAAAAAGGAAGGGTACATTTTGGCCGAAAACGGTGACGCCCAAAAAAATTAATGAAAAAAAATGTTTAAAGTAAAATCGCTATATTCAGTTGTTTCAAAAATAAAAAAATTAAAATTCTCTAACTTTTTTACCAAAAAATGTAATTAAATTAAAAAATAAAATATAATATGTAGTCCTTGTTTCTGTCAGTCAATGAAAGAAAACAGATTTATATGATAAATGTGTTATCTCAGGAGATATCTTAATGGGTACACCCTCATGGGACACCATGTATATATTTTTTAATTTTGATCGATATGTAACGTATTATTGATATCAGATATTGCACTTAATCTTAATATCTTGTAGGAATATAATAGTTATTTGAAATGCAGTACAACCATAGTTAGTGCATAAATGTGTTGAAGGATCCTTTATCGACTGACACTTCATAGTAATACACTTAATATTGAATTAAAATAATTATAAACGAGTGTATTTAACACAGTTCAATTATTATTAATTGACGTTTACATTATAATTTTCAGAAAATAAAACTTGCCCCGAGATATAATTTCTGTAATAAAATATACATATGTTATATGTATTTATTTGCAATACAAAAATTGAATTCATAGTTGATTTTTAAGTATTTACAAAATAGTATTTTGTTAAAAATCACTAAAAACGAAGGATAATATAGCACTATTTATTATTTTTATAGGATTATAATTTGTATTCAAATCATCAGACTTGTGCATACCTACCAATTTGAATGAAGTATGTAATTTTTCAAATAATTAAATATTTAAAGACTGGTGGAGTGTAATACCTTGTAGTTAAATAGCATGAATATATTTTTGGACTTGACAAAAACACTATCTATGACGGGTATACCTATATGGGCATTTTATGAGGTTATGGTGAGTCCAAAACTATCAGGAAGTAAGTGATTGGGTTTAATTCTTGAATAAAATAATATGAAAGGTGACCTAGATTAATGTGGCAGTATAATAATATAAGGAAATACGAACAATTTTCGAATTATTTAAAAGTGTATGCTATTTTTATAGTTTCTTAAAACTCAAAGTTCAATACTCTTTGCGATACTACCTGGTTAACGATAAAATAATCTTCTGCATAATATTTTATGAAACACTACCACCTACGACAATAAATCGTTATATCAAGCGTTACACAATATATATGTTCAATTTATATATTTTATATCGCACAGCCACTTAGAGAAATCAATTTTTTTACAAAAGTATTTTCATGCTGATGGACTTCATATTTTGTCTTAAAATAGACGCTTTAGATATCCTAACTCTCAGATCAACATTGATAGTTTTCACAACTTTACGTGATGATTTAATACATACTATAAAACGTGTATCGTTTATGAGTATAATACATATCAAAATAGGATCTGTGTACGTTTGTAAACAAATTGAAAACTCCATATTTAAAATTGTAATAAAAGATTTAATGATAAAAGTGTTTTAGACAAACAAAATAAATATTATAAAAAATACCAGAGAAAAGTCCTTATTCATAATTTAGAAGGTTGCCTATCCAGGTAATATCTTTTTGTATTATGTAATACTTATATTTATGTAATAACAATAGATAAATTAAATTAAAAATTAAAAATTAAAAAATAATTAGATATTTTTAAAAACAAACCCACGGATGCTTGTTGCAAATAATACAAAAAAAAATTGTAAAATTTCAATTATAACCTGTAATGAGTGTAGGTACAGTCAAAATAATTGTATGGTTTTAAAAAAATAACATTTTATTTATTAGTTTGTACATGAAAATTCCCATAAAAATGTCTTAAGTTTCTTTCATAAAGACAAAATATCAACAATTTTGTAAAAAATAAAAATGTTTAAACTTCATAAATCATAATAAAACATCAAGTACATCATCATACAGGTAACTAGGTAAGTAAAGGTGGAACACTGTGACTATCTATAGTTGATGATCGACGTTGATTCATCCGTCATCAAAAATAGGGAGTATTATTTTTTCTATCCTGTTGGTTGAAATATTGGTCTTTATCATTCCACACAATTTATTCCTACAACTCTACTCGGATATGAATAATAATTTTATGACATTATGATATTTTGTTATATTAAGCACATTTTGATCTTAATAATAACTATGGTATTTAATAATGTATAAAGCTATTTAAAAACGGGGCTTTGAAACGTTGTTTATAACGTTATAACGAAAAAAATAATAATAAGCGAAATCAATAAACAAAAACGAAAATAATCTAATATCATTAAACATAATAATATAATTATATTATATTATATTATTATATTAATATTATATTAATTACATTAATCATAATTAATAATGATATGATATAATATGAAAGTAATATAGCATCATAATATGATTAAAAATAAACAATAAATGTAAATTATGTAACATACACAATTTCAAACAACATTATTTGATATAACGTTTGTGCTTTTTTTTAACGTTGAACTTAACATTACTATCGTTTTTAAACCTTGTAGTCTATATAAGTATGAATCTCATAAGTTATAACTACGAACAATTCAAAGTCGGAAAACCTATGTTAACAGTAATTTATATTTTTGAAATACTTAATCCCTATTTGATTTATAAGTTTTTAATTTAATAGAATATTAGTTTATTTCTGTAATTCAAATTTCAACAAGATACAAAACTGCGAACGTGTGGTCGGGTAGTACCTACCTGGCTACCTACTAAATACTTATATAACAATTAACATTATTATACCATTTCATGTTATATTTTTGTTATAAATACTTTTTTTTTAATTAAATCAATTTTTTCATCTTTCATTCATGTCTTACTAAAAAGCATAGGATGATTAAAATAATCGATCGCAGACAATAAATTCTACTAATTTGATTGGTCTTACACCAAAGTAGGTGCCAAAAATAAAAATATAATAAAAAAAAAATTAAAATAACTTTAAAAGTACAATAATGATAAACATTAAAATTGTATAACGTTTAAACAATACCCAAAAACGTAAAAATGATATATTTATTTTAAATTTAAGCCTGTACTTAAAAATATCTTAAATTACCTAATAGTTGAAATATCAAAAGTAAAATCAAGGTATTTTTGTATGCTGTATCTATGATTATAAATTATAATAATCAAACAATTTTGCAGTTGATTGACTTAACGAATACTAATATCATGATATATTTCATGTAGGTAAATGGGTGGTGATTGTAATTCATTATAGATATTATAAAACGGAATTGTAATTAATTTCCAAGTATTGTAGAAACATAAGTAAAATTCAAATATACATTTTTTATGTGTTTCAACTCCTCGGGTAAATTTGTGACTGACCATTTGTATGAGTCTGTGCCACTGTAGGAGAAACACTGGACACGTCACACCCATTCAGTTTTCTTAGAAAAAAATTAAAATTTTTTCGGACATGCCGCAGAAAAAATTTAAAATAGGAGATTTGAAAGTGTTTCTTGTGTAGATCATAAATAAAAGTGTCATTCACTTATTGTCAACTAGACATCAATTAATATGACAAACAATTGGATGTAAAATAGGAATCATGCAGATTGCAAGCAGTCCTGATACAATAATAATCTATAATTATTCTAGGATATCCGGATTAATTTATCGACAAGTTTGCGTCACACTCCACTTCTTTGATAAGAAGTATTCGTAAGTATCACACAAAATATGTTACCTTCATCAAGTAAATAATTATTCACAGTAAAAATATTGACGATAAGTTTAAAAAATATACGGCAATTTGACGATGTCTATGGCGATTTTTAAATTGAAGTTGCTTATGAATATTTTATTAACATTTCATGACTTAGGTATAAGAATATTTCTAGTATAAAATAAACACTAGACTCAAATATTATATCTATTTTACTTGTTACTTAAAACTGTTAATTTGAATTATTATTTTTAGTACCTACACAGTATGCAATAATTCAGAAAGCGCTTGTTCAAACTTTTATATAGTTGGATCAACATTAACAAAAAATCTTGAGTTTAGTAATTAATAGTACAAAAGGTCGAATCTCATTGGAACAAAAGGAATTTTATATCGTCACAAGACACCAAAAACGCCTTAAACTATAGTATCTAAATATCTAAAAATACAGTATGAATCTTAAAGTATATTATAAAATCCCAAATTCAGAATTTGAGTAAATGGAATATTAGAAAAAAAATTGGAGGGGGGGGAGAGGGTTAGCAATGAGCTGGTTGGTGAATCACATATTATAATAATACATAATACATAACTGCATTGCCAAATGTAAAACGAATTTTATTGTATTCCTAGCGAATTTTACGCAACGCACTTAGCACTTCAGAGACGTTTTTGTTGTACCCTATGAGTGTAACAAAGGCGTCCCCATTGAGCCACATGTTACATTATATCTTACTAATGGTAATGGATTGGTACTATTTCAGAATTATTGTTAGTGATTAAATTATAACAACAATTTAAAAACTAATAATTTGAAGTATCAAACGCTCAACGATATGCCTTATAGTATTACAACATCTATACATAAAATATGCACCGAAACATCAATATAATATAATACGACATAAAATAATGACAAATATATTTGATTCATTTACTTCTGAATTGTAAATAATATAACGGATTGCTTATAGAATGGTCATTATGTTTTTTTTAAATTTTTTTAATTTGATTGTTTAATGTTTATTCTAGACGTAACTTTAACTTTGTTTTTCTTATATTATGTTAATTGTTAATGTCCACTTATAAATTTTAAGAAGGAAATATAACTTACACTATCATGAAACTATTGTATATAAAATTTACAATATTGGTAGATCAGATTTATAATAATAATAATATTAATTTACCAACAACAAAATGTCTGTTACAGTTGAGATTACTAGCAATATTACAAGGTTGATCTACTCACTAAAAATAATTATACATAAATACACTATACAACTAAATTAACAATATTTTTAAATTAATTTATCAATCACATAATATACCTAAATATAATATTATTACATAACAAAGTCCTTAAATTTTACACTATCAATGTAGGTAGTATTTAAAATTAATATAGTTATTACCAAAACAGATAAATTCGTTTTTATCTAGAAAGGAATATTGGAAAAAACAAATGGTGAATAAAACGTATTCAATTCGGTTCTCACCTTAGGGATTACAATCCCTCTTGAACTCGTATGTTATCTAGTAACATGAGTACCTTATGTACTGAGTACCTATTTATTAACTCCTAATACTAATACATAAAAAAACATTTTTTTTGTTCTATATTATGATTTCATTTACGAATATACAACAACTGTTTCTATTTTTATAAACGTAAATATTTACGGTCAACTAGTGAACAAATGGGCAGCGTTGAGCATAGATAAATATAATTTTATCTAGATAAAGATAAAACATTTTTTTTTATCTAGATAAATTATTGGATATTTTTTTTTATATTGGTTTATGGCACTCTCTGTAAGCTCGTATCAATATAGAATAACTTGATAGTATGTTATCGAAAATGTGGATAGTTATTAGTAAATACTACTTACTTAATAAATTACTTAATTGTCCACCTATAAATTATAATAAATAAAAGCCGTTTGATAAATTAAATTATCTGGATAAATTCATCTAGATATCGGTGATTTTTATCTTAGATAACTGTGTAAATTAATAATCTCTATTTATTTAGATAAGATAAAAGATAAAAGAATATTTATCTAGATAAACTCAACACTGCAATTAAAACACACTAAAATATTTATTGTGGCTACTACATGCATTAAACTGACTTAGGTCGATAAAAGGCATGTATCAATTAACAGGCAATATGTTCAAATTTTGTTGATAACATAATCGTAAACCAAAATCTAACATAGTTTACGTAGTTTTAGGGTCATTGAACTTGGTGTAGACATATATTGTTATCGAGCATTTATTATTCAAATAAAATTTATATATTATATACATCTATATCATTCGCCGAAGCAGCATTAATAGAGTTGCACTGGTTGAGTTCCATAAAAATTGTTGTATAGTATGTAAGTATATACTTCAGTACTTATATTGAAAAGATCGGAATTTTATTTTTAAAGCACGGTGCTCGGTGAATATGAAAATTAAATTAAAATATAAAAAAATAAGTACAAAAAGGTACAAATAGGTACAGAGAACATTTTCGATCATGTTTTATAAACGCAGTTTTGCAGGAAAAAGTAAACTAATGTACACAATAATAATATTATTGTCATTGGAATTAAACGCGTTTAGTACTTAGAAGCACCGTTTAACGGCGCCCGGTCATTTATGAAAATAATAATTAAACTGTTTTGTACACAATAATTATATTGTATGTTTTAAACTTAATAGACAGACAAAAATGTACAAGCGCACAGCCACTTACTGCACCTATGAATTATAATGTAAAACAAACTATGTTTTTCGATTGGATTACTATCATTTATCCCGTTGGCTCAGTTAACTAAGTATAATATATTTGTAACGAAAATATGAAAAAACTAATATATTCTTACAAGTTACAAGTGAAATAAAATAACGGACTTAATCAAATAAATGATATTCATGCGCACGGTTGGAAAAGCAAAAAAAAAATACATTTAAAACCCTATTTATGGGTCGACTGATCAGAGGGTTTGAACCCCTGAAAGTGATCTATGAAACCTCAGAAACTTGACTAGGTATGTGTCTACTTTAAATTTAAAAAATCGTTTATAATATTATATTTTCGTTTCCGTTTTCAACATTGTCATATTAAATATCATAGAGCACCTTCTTTTACAAATCCATAATAAAATATCAAATAAAACTTCTTACTACCATCAACAATTCCCTACCTGCACGTCTCTGGTTAGGGGTAGTAAACACTCTAATCATTATGTTGAGATCGGTGGTGGATTGCGTCAATTTATGATGCATGTCAATTGTCTCATTGATTATACTATAATAATATAATATAGACAAACAAACACGGCACAGTTATTGTTTACACCGTGTGACTTGATGTACCTAATGCATATACATATAACATGTATATTATATTTGTTTTGATAAATATTGGTAAACAATTTATTGTCTTTCAAAAAGCTTGATAATGTTATACAAGTTCCTACATATTCATTTATTTTTATCCTAATTTAAAGATATTAAAAATATATAATATTATATACAAGTTTTTAACGTTCAAATTTCAACGAAATTGTAAGTACATATATAAACAACCAATGACAGTTTTGGTTATTTTGTTGTTATTCAAAAAACACAATACAATTTTTAAGCTACTTAGACTAATTTAAAGCCAGGTACTTATTTATAATATTATGAATCTAGTTACACCATTATACTATATATGCATTATGCATGTGTTGTTTTATAATAAGTTAATAAAATATAATAATTAACAATTCAATATTATATGCGATAATTTTATAAACAAGAAGTCCAAGATCAACTTTTTAACTGTTTTAATAACAGGAAATTAAAATATCCCTAGAAAGAGACTGACTCACCGTCGTCTCTTCTAAGAATGATTGTATTCGTATACAATGGTTTATCATCGAAATAAAATAATTTAACATAGTAACCATTAAAGTGATCTACTTGATGACTGAATGGCGATGAACTTTAGATCAAGTTCCCTGGTTTTTTTTCAAATTATATTAAATAATTATCGAAGACAAAGGTTATTTTTCTTAGATAGTCCGTAGTTTGATATCTTAAAAAGGGCCCGTGACCCAATAAAGGTTAAGAACCGCTGCCATAAATCACATAGTAGCCAACATGTATAAGCCACTACCATAATATTATGTCATCACATGATAATATATTACACTTATAAGATATCGAAATCGATATCGAAGAAAAATTTCTGTTTCCATATTCGATACTATAATATAGACCTTGCAGAATTAATGGTGTCGAGAAGTCGTTTAAAATTATCATTTGTATCTTGTAAAATATTTATTAATTACACAATCAAGACATTAAATTCCATAGTAAAACGAATAGAAAACACCGTGAAACTTGTTTAAGCTGTACATTACGTCCTAAAAGTCCCGTATCATATAATTATCTCTATGGCGAAGTAGTCCATCCAAATTCAGTTATTTTAATAGTAATCTATAAGAAATGCAAAAATAACACACCAGGTATGCAATAATATTTTCGGTGTTTACTCGATTTGGGTATTTTTACCTACCTACCAGTCGAATTATGTAAATACCATACTATGATATACTACGCGTAATATTTTGTCAACGATAAAATACAACCCCAATTCTGACCACGGTCGTAGCCATGTTTTAGACTGACGTTAATATTTTATACTCTTGTCAAAATGTAAAATATACAAATTCACCGACAAACAATAATTCATCATCTTCAATATTGTGATCGAATGTTTACAATGTATTATAATCGAATGTGTTTCAAACGGCAACACTACAAAGTTTGTTCCTAAAGAACTACATACTCGAAGAAATATAGTAAGTATACTCAGATAAGTATATTATTATATTGTATAATATATGACAATAATCGATGTGTATTCGACGAGTAACTCGCATAGCTAAAGTGCTCCAACGACTTGCATTATAGTATTACATTTTACTACAATATAATAACAAACTGTCATAATATTATTTAAAAGCAGTATTCGGACTATATTATGAGAAAATTAAAAAAAAAAAAGTTTGAAGTGACGTACCAAAACTGCATGCACAGAACGTCGTCTTGCTACGATGAATGTCATTAACAAATCGATGTTCGTGTAATGCATTAGTGTTTAAGCCGTAGTATCACCCTCAACGATAATATATGCCTGTGTAAAATCAACCCCTTCAATCGAGGGACCCGGCAAAGTGCGTTTCACCGTAGGTACACAGTAAACGTGAAGAAACTTATCAAATTCACCGAAATTACCGGATGTGCAGCCACAAACTGTGTAATATTTTACGATTAAAATAATGTTTTGCCAGTGGTCTATAATATATTATTTACGGTTGACGGGTAAGAAAAACATAGTTAGGTATAATACTTATAATAATAATAATAATATAATAATAATAATAATAATAATATAATAATAATAATATGATCTGTCGAGACGTCGTTGTTTACGCCCAAGCGAGTGATCGCGAGTACTTACGCCAAACGTATACAATATACTTTATGCATAATACGTCATTATAATACTGTATAATAATATAAAGAAACGACGAAATAAAGCGTGGGATACCGGAGTTTTAACAACGAAATGACAACGCTGGCGTTAATATTATTGCTATCATTGATTAAATATACATTGTTATATATTATCAATATTACTATTTTAAACAATACATTATATATTATCGAGTCAAACATCGTTAGTTTACGTCTAAGTCTCGGACAGGCGTCTTGCGTCCGTATATACACTCTATAGTGGCGTAGACAGGAATTTTAATTGCGATGAATAGGTATATTATATCATTCATTATTTCTTAAATAAATCGCAGGGTAGCGGCGCCGCGCTAATATTATACAGGGTTTATCTTATGTCATTGTACGTGGGAGTTTTTAACGATTATGGTTCGATGACAGAATTTCGTTAAAACGAAAAATACATTTTTTTTTATTGTTAACAGACAATTTTTTTATAATAATTTCAAAATTTTCAAACACGCAGGTGTACCAATAGCAAAATCAACTTTATTTATCGGAATTATATTTTATACAACTGTATCAAATTCACACAGGAAATGTTTTCTTTTTTTTACATTTATCCATAACCCCTCACGTTTAATTAATTGGATAAACAATAAAAAACAAATCTATAATAACAACGAGAGTATGATTAAAATGTTATAGGGTACCTACATACGATATTATTTTATCGTCGTTCTTAAAAATTTTTTATTTTATAAAATAATATATTATACAGTAACTAGAATATTTTTACCAAAACGGTGTGTAATTTATCATCGTTCCGAGTCGTTGAATTCGTAAATTTTGTATCACAATAATATCTCGTGGAGTAATGACAAATTTTATTACTAAAAAAAAACAACGAAATTAACAAAGCAAAAACATTAAAAACTTCTTCGTGCGAAAAAACTAATAAACTTTAATCATTGTTTTACTTTATTCAAACTGCCACAGTTAGTTCAATTTCGGCGGTATTATAATATAATTTTATGGAACGCACGTCAACGGCGGCCGGACGGCTTGCATGCATACAAATTGTTCATCAGGCAAATAAAAAAATAAAAAGTCTACGTTTACGGTTGTGTATCACAATATAAACATTGCACCTATTTAACGCTTTATATGTATTCATATTCGTTGTACAGTATATCTCACATTATGTTAATATATGGCTGACACAATTGTTATTTAGTTGATAAGATTCCGTGAGACAGGAATGGATATTTTAACTAGGCAAGTAAGTACAATATGAACATAAATGATAATTTAATAAATATTTAATTAATTAAAACAAACACGAAACCGTTTGACGACTTTCATCAAAAACGATCGAAATTATTCGTCTCATCAAAAATTTGTTTGTCGATAAAATTTAGCCATACACAGAAGTGGACAACTCAAAAAACACGTGTGTGGTAAATTTTGCTGTATTTATTTTTTTCTATTCTTCAGTCGTAGCTCTTCAATTTCGTAAAAAACTACTGTAAAATTCTAAAACCTATACCCATTTTATAGTAGCACATGTGTCCAATTTCCAATTGATAGAGTGGCTATATATTATATATAAAAGTTTTGGAGTGCTCTTTAGTCCTAAAAACGTGATCATGAGCGAGAAAAAAAGTAAAAACATCACTGTAAAAACCAACTATAGTATGGTACTTCAACTAGGAATGTTTGATGTGACCAAAAATATTATTTTTTTTTATTGATCTTAAGTCCAGCAACTATGGTCATTAGCGGTTTGTTTGGGGGGGGTAAATAATACAGTTTTATTGGAAAACGTGTGTATGTGGGGTAAGGACTTGTCACTAAAAACGCGGATAGTCATCAGTCCGGGAACTAGTGACGCCGGTCACTCAGAACACGTTTCGTGATTGAATGAAACCACCAAACCACATCACCAAGCCACCCCCCCCCCCCCCAATAATAATTATAAAGCCACACATTTCTCATAGTATAAAATAAACTCACCCTTAGAAGACAATAATTAAGTGCGTAAATAGAGCTAAATAATAATATTGTTTACCGACTAAAGCTACGCTTACACTAGACGTGAATCACTCAATCACGGTGAATCACGGCCCCACGACCCAAGTCTGATAGAATCAAACAATGTTTGTCGAACGAAGGTGGCGTGCCATGGTTCACTCTCAAATCCACGCCATGTGTAAACGCAGCTAAAGAGTCGAACAATTTCTATAATTCTATTCAGTCGGGCACAATGAACGAATAACACTCGTTCCAGGGATCTCCTCAACAAATAGAAAAAATTTGACGTAAAATGCGTCTTTTAATATAAAATTATTGTCACTGCGCCTAATGTAGAATATCGACGAATAACATGAATTTGTCCACGACAACGGAATGCGAATGTAGAACTAACTTGTGAATTTCATGTTTGCGTTTAAATTTTAGTCTACTCTTTGAAGACCAGCTAAATATACGTTAAACAATAAGACGTGTGATGATTCAATCAGTGTACAGTGTCTAATGATAGTTTTGACTTATTATAATTATATTTTGCCAAACACCGTTTAAGATAATGTGTGATCATAACACGCAGAGCTGTGACGCGATTATTATAATTTAACAGGTGCTATCATAGTACAAAGCTCAACGAAACCGTCTGATGTCATGAAATCGTGTACTTACTACTTAATGTACTAAAATAATGATAATTTTTTATTGGCGTGTGGCACGTAAATCGAACAACACTCAATTGTTGGATAAGGAATGAGATAAATAACCAGTTTAGCGGTAATCAAAACAGACGGCGTCGTCTATGATGGAAAAGTGTTATTATACTGAGCCAAATGAATTCAATACTCTGTTATTGCGATACTATATTGAAAACAAATATTACCTATAATATTATTCTATTATTATACTAGCTCTTACAGCTGTATTATATAATGTTTAACATACATGATTATTCATTTTTTCTCTTTATTACTTTTAGATCCATGTCATTTTCAAATAACGCACTATTGCCCTTTAAAGAAAATAGACAGGACATAAAACCTTTGGAAGCGGTTTTAATTCTTCAAGATTACCGGTAACCATTTCGAAAATGGTTTCTTTTCGGAAAATTTTAGTTTTACTTTAATTCACACAAAACAAATATCCACTTTGTAAAACAATTTAGAGACAATCTAAATTAAAAAATAAATATACTTCTAAACATTTGGTTTTTTTTGTTTTTTTCATTTGCTTATAAAAAATGATTGGATAGTGCTATTAAAGAAAAACACACCGTTGCATAGATATATCAGTTCTTCTTTACGTGCTATGAGAATTCGGTAGTTCTAGAACAAATATTGTGCGATAAAAGTATTGTCCCGCGCCAAACAGTTTTTGCTATGTTTTACATTTGTAAGACGGAGACAACACATGCGAGTGTGACATCCTCTTATTACTTATCATTGCGGCTGCAGACAGAACAATTTTTAATCGTACTCATTATCAAATTACATTTATTATCTTGTAAATAAAATTCTTAATAAAAAAAATAAAATAAAATTTCCAAAAAAAAAAAAAAAAAAATATAAAAATCAAATATAACGTTATTTTTTTTGATATTTCTGGTTTTGTTGAATTGACCGGTTTTTTAAGAAAAAAAAGGTTACCGCTATACGTTACCCCTTAATTGAACTAGGTGTTTACCGGTAATTGTTAACCGCTTCTCAAAATATAAGCTTATTAACCAGGAAGCGGTTATCAGACTCAAAATTGGTCATGGTAACCGGTTTCCGTTAAAAACCAGAAACCGGTTTTAAGCCCCGATTAAAAAGAAAAAGTACTAAAAATAAAGTTGATAATGCAGCCAAACAAAATCGTCAAAAAAAAAGAAAAATAAATTTCCTAATACAATATAATAACCTATCGATTACCACATAAAACCTAACAACACTGGAAATGTTTCTTCGTTGGCTTGAAAAAAGAACCAAATGTGTGAGATACAAACTATTGCTGGACAAACGTGATGAAATAAAAACCATAAAAATTTGTAATCAATTAATGTCCTACTTGAATGCAAAATGTTATGATTTGATCATAACTAGGGCCTGGATTTAAATGCACCTAAAACCATACAAATATGCTCTAAAAAATAGCCAAAAATGCCCTTAAAAAATGCATTTTACCACAAAACTGACCTAAAAACGCCATATATTTTTTTTTTCATACAAATTGTAATTTATAAATGAGAAATAATAATTATCTATTAATTTATTATTTTATAAAAAAAAACTGAAAATTTGAAATATTGACTGCTATGATGCTACTATGATGTAACATGAACTGACTGATTATTTATTATTTGACCGAATACGGGTGACGTTCCACAGTAATCATAATAAATTAAGATAAGATAAAAACTGAATCGAAAAAAAAATTGACAAAGTGTATGGAAAAACCCGATAAACCTTCTTAAATATCAATACAATATAATTTATCTTTAGATAATATTTTTAATAGGCTAGATTTCATATCTATATTGAAAAAATATGCATTAAAAACTATCAAAATTACCCAATAATGCTTAAAATGCTCCAATAATGAAAAAAGTAAAAAAATGCAAATTAAATTTGTAGCATTCAAACCCTCGTTACATGAAACGAATTATGTACTTAGAAAGAAAAGTGTATGACCAACCAAAAAAATATTCACTTTGCATTGAAATCTGGGCCTTAATCATAACCATGTATATACATTCGATAATTTATAATTTAAAATTGCTCTATTGTGACCGTCGCGTTACAAAATCAAGATCTGAACCAGTGCAGTGCTTACGTCCTATAACTGGGCGTTAATGCGATACGTTTGGGTATAGTGTCATAATACACACAATATATTATTATAATATACATCCACTACAGGCTGCGGCGACTATAAAAGTGCGTAAAAAGGCAAACGACATTTTATTTTTTTCGACGCTCGGGGAACGACGACGTTTCGGGTAATGAGTTTTTTCTCCCACCCATGGCACCCTGTATGTACACACATACACACACACACACCACACATATATATGTACATATACAGCGGTCACAGTAAATCACGAGAGAGCCACTGAATTCACTTTGGCGCAGGTCAGAGGACCGGCGGCGAGAAGGAGGCAATAAATTCCACTATATACATACGCCGAGAGCGTGCACTATATATATAACAAGATTTGGGACAAAAGTTGTTTTTGAAACGTAAATCTCTCGGGGTGACCCAGGCACCCAGCAGGACCGTCCTTCGTCCAGCAGGACCTCTTCTACTTGCAGATCCAATAGCGATCACGATGCACTTATGAGTTTCACAAAAGAGTTTCAATTCGACGGTAAATTAATTTATTACTAATTCATTGTTATACATGCGATTTGTCACCGCCCACTACCTCTGTTCTGTATACGATAATCATAATATTAGTCTAATACAACGGTAATAATATGTACCTATACTTAAATTAGGTGCAGTTTTAATTTTTTTGATACCGTGATATTGACATCATATATTACATCAATATGTCAACATTATAAACGAAGTTTTTCAATAGGTAGGTTGTAGGTAGTTGTATATTGAAAAATTATTTTATTTTTTGACATCTGTGGGCATTTTTTTGTAGGAAATTCATACTGTGCTTACTAAGTTTGGTATTTTCAGTTAAAAATCAGACGTAGCTGATTAAATTTTAGATTGATCCGTGTTTAATTTATTTACGTTACTATAAGTATAATTAATTAAAAACGTAAGAGAAAAACGATACGAAAAAAATGATTCAATTGGACAGTCAACTGTTTTTCACATATTCAGTAGTGAGCTACTGAACTTTTGAGATACTGAAATATTTTCTACTATTCTTTTATAAAATAGTAGACATTCAACCGCCTTGTGCTTAAAGCTGTTAGATTTTCTTTAATCAATTATGTACCAAATAGTAATCAAAACTTGTTTTGTATTTAAAATAACATGGTCTCAGTTTACTCTTACCACGTAAAAATGTGGCTATGGTTATTAATGATCACTGCGATTTGAAGTTAATCTGAATTCGACAATTAAAATTAAATCAAAAATTTTCTGTCGATAGTTAATAAAAACTAGACACTGATGTTTTTTAGTAGGACGAAACGGCTGTGTAGACAAGATATACTGAATGTAGACTTATAATTTATTTTTGTAATTGTGTCTGTAACCATACTTTAGTAATTATTGGTAGTGTAACTACAAAGTATAGGTACTAATTAGCTATATAGCTAATAATTATTTTAAACCGACAAAACGTAGACAAAAATGTTAAATGCTATTTTTGACGTTACAAGTTTGTACGTTTATACACGATTTAGTTGGACGAGAGCGTAGTGTGTAGCAGAAACAACCAAAATTGCTGACATTAATCGACTAATTGGACGGAGATGTAGAACGGAAATTAATCTTTGTCGGTCGTGAAGTTTTAGTGAAAACTGAAGTTTAATTAAAATCTGTCTATCTAAATAAATTATAGGGTTCTAGGATCTAATGATGGATGGTAATTATACGAAATGTAAACTTGTATATCAAGATTTAGGACCCACGTATATGACGTGTTAGTTACGTTTATTATTATTATTATTATTTTCATATCAATACTTTACATGGCATAGATCGTAAAGGGAAATTGGAACGACGACGCTATCAACAGTTGGTATAGTGAACTGAACGCATAATACAAAATGATTACGGTTCTTACGCGTATTCCTACCTGCAGTAATAGCTGTTAACACAAATATACGGGTTAAACTGGTAGAAATCGAGTTTGGTATCCTTCGTGCCGACGAAAACTTTATCGAGTGTATCCGCGTAGAGCTACTTATTGTATTTTACGATCGTCGATTTTGTGAACGGTCGAAAACACCGAGTACAAACATTGCATCGAGGTCCATATTGCATCGGGATAAATAATGTTGCGGTCGATACCCCCTCGGGCCCCTCGGAATCACGACCATTTATTATTGTTCATCAGTTATAGTAATATTTTTAGAACGTAGGTATAAGTATATCTATTGAAAATATATTATGCGTGACAAACGATAATTATATTCCGTGTTACACTGTAATGTTGTACCCATCTATCACGGTGGTGTGATTTTATATTTTAAATTTTGTTGATGATGTGTTATTGCTTCCGCTTTCAAGACGACCAATCGTTATTGACGTGTAAACGGTTTGAATCGTCATTGCGTAATGTCTTAGTCGTTTGTCGTTACATGGGTGACACGCACGTAGGGGTGGGGTCGAGTGGGTTGCGAGCGTGGATGATCTCCCTGACGTGGGTGGTGTATTAATACGTATATTATTTATTTATTATATTTAATAGACTGAGTTCACCAGCAGTACCGCCGCTGGCAATCGTCGTTTTACGACCGTGTAAATGATCACATCAAATTAAAATTTTTATCGTTTCCGTATTTTATATATTCGTTGATCCGGTCGATCGGTATAAATGGTCATCGACGAGTGAGGTGCATTGTAATAGGCCTTATTTATTCAAACATATAATTTATTATTGTATAAAAGCAAATCTAATTGTCCAGCATAAACAGCCGCTGACTAGAGTGCCGCCGAGTTGTACACGACCACTATAATACCAATAAGACAATATTATAATGTACAATGTACATACTATAACTTATTAAAATATAATTCAATGTGTGTACGATTGTGGTTTAAAGATTCAAAAACTACTCTGCTGGTTTTAACGAACATTTAAAAAACTGTCCTTAGAAATATCAGAAAAATATACCTGTTGTGTCGTGTATTTATACAAATAATTAAATGTGATAATAGGTTGCTAATACTAAAATAAATCGACACAGTTCGATCGATAAATAATGTAGAATGGACTGTATAGAAAAAATATCACACCACACAACATAAGAGAATTACATAAATAATAATTATCATCATACGCACGTTTAGGGATGTAGGCACCCACCTACTATATGATATAAAAACCGATCTACTCGTTATTCGATAAAATTAAATATAACAATTATTCACCACAAAGGCAATAGTACAAAATATTGATATCATATGACGAATAAATATGTTTACAAATAATAATGATCAATAGCATAGATAAATAAAAACCACGTACCAATAATATATGATACCGCGTTACCGGTTGCCGCCGCTGACCGCTCGACCGTCCTTACGACCATAACACCTTGCAATAACGCCTGTCTGCCCGATCGAATACCGCGATTCACGATGTCGGTCGATGGCCGAACCACATTAATTATGCATATGACACGACGTCTCCTCGACCAGATGACACCGTCCTCGTACACACAGACCCGAATGTCCGACGCACGTTCGATTGCACCCGCGCGCGATCACTGCCGATTATAATAATATTATGGCTTACACTGCCGTCTTGTGCGTTACTGTTTACACATGTACCCGCGTATACATTTAAAATGGCGACACCGAACAATTACAAAAGAAACACAGTCGCCCGCTCGCACTCACGATCGTAATATGCCACCGAAGGCACACGCAATCTCGTATTGATATTCCGTAACGTCAATATGAATAATTATCGAATGGCTAAATATATTACGCTCCGCGGCAACGACAAAACGGCGGGTTCGGACGCGACTTCGACGACTAATTAGTTAATAATTGATCACGGCCCGCGTACCCCCAGGCCTCTGTTGGCGGCGGCCGGACGGAAAGCCGGTTTGCAATATACGGCCGCGGGGGGTGGGACGTTTCTAGACGTTTCTATGCCGTATTGAGAAGACAGAGTGACACAGGGAGCGCTGTCGACGCCTATCGTACAGATGGTTAGGCGGGTTCCCCCCTACGCGGGGTCGTATGTATTTTACCGACATTTCGCATATATTTTACTTCAAGTGAAGTATGTTTGAATGTATTATCAAATATCAGTGGAAATTGTACTTCCCGACGTATACAGTTAGCTATAAAAGCGTATTAAGTTTCGATATCAAAATTAATTTATTATAAAAAGTAAAATAACCAATATAAAACTATATCTATACATCACGAATCGGAAGGTATAAATTGTTTCCACCAGAGCGCGTTTTGTTAATCTGTTTCCCCAATCGGCGTAGAACTGCGACAAAAATAAATATTTTCGCCGCCGGAGTCGGCACCGAATAATACCTATAGTCTATAGAGTCATTTGAGCCACGACCAATAGGTGGCGCTGAATAAACATATAATTATTTTTATTTTTTAAATTACTTTTCTTATTATAAAGTATAAACAACTATATTATTAACAATAATAACAAATGTGGCTTGGCGTGGCATGGTGGCTACAATCAGTCATGCAACGTGATTGAGAGTAAGCACCGACCGCTTCGACAAGTTCTCGGATGGGTGACTACCCGGGTTCCTAGTGGCAAAAACCTTGTCACACATATACGTGTTGCCAACCAACCGTATAACTGCACCATCCGTTCCAACCTTACCACCATACCAATCCTACCAACCGTACCCCTACTATAGCTAATGGCCATTTTTAGTTGCCCGGCTCAGGACCAATAAAAATAAAAAAAATAATAGTAACGAGTGACCTATTTTAAAACTGTTTATTTTTGAGGGTGGAGGTACACCCAAAACTATATTAGTTCATGAAGTTATTATATAGGTACTAAAAAAGATATTTTTACAATTTTTGTTTTCTCACTTAGACCCACACGTATACCACACTATACCTAGTGCCATATTAATTTAATGTTCCTTTTTTCATAGAAAAAATTGGGTAATATAACTAATATAGGTACGATAATATGAAATAAAGTGAATAGTGATATTAATATTTTATAGTCTGAGGACGACAAACACACCGAAATTAATTTATATTTGGTCGTATATTAATGAGATTTTAACATTAAATTATAATGTAATATTGTATATTATATTATATTATATATTATGGATGAACATTGAATTAAATTTTACACACAACCAAAATGTTTATCACGCTAAAAAAATTAAGTTTTTATAATTAGCACTAAATGAGTGAATGTATTATGAAAATGTTGTCATGTCTAGTAAATGCTAATAAGAATAACTTCACGAATAATGATTTTTTAATATTCCATAAAATAATTAAAATCGCTATTATTCTTTTAAATATCTACTTTCATGCAAATTCAAACTCCAATTTATAAAAAATATATCGTCACAACATAATTAACATCATTTAATAATTATATATAGTTATAATAATATTATATATCTTATGTTATATTTTTAAGCTTTTTTAAGGTCAGAACGTACTACGTTGTAATTTAAAAAGTAAACACTTAAAAAATGATAATGATAAAAAGTAAAATTTATTTTCGAAAATTTTGTTTTGTAATGACTTAAAATCCTGTAATGAAAATATTTTCACAAACGTTAGTATTTTCTTAAACAATGAGCACTATCATTACATTAAATTGATCGCCTCGGAAACGGTCGAAAAAAATCAAAAACCTCCATAATGTGCGTGATAATGCACACGGTTGCATGCCGAATGATACATTTGAAATGTTCTAACGTGGAAAACTGCATTTTACGAGCGACCACTTCAAGAGTAACGCCGTTGGATTTGCGAACCTAATGTGGAACCGTCCCATTAATTCGCACTCTGCGGATAGGGTGTTTTGGTGGTTCAAAATCTGCCGCGTTAGAGCAGTCGTATAATAAAGGGCGGGCGCCCGCCGAACAATGAACGTGTCTGAGTCTGATTTATAATAATAATAAACTATGTAACGCACATTATAATAATATATTACAGTCTCGTACACGAGCTTTTGAAACAAAATATAATAACCGTTGAAACAAAAATAAATTTCTCGGAACTGCGCTGCAGTAGGTAATAACAAATATCAAAAATTGTGCTAATTGTTTGTAAGGGCCTTCTGTTATTATTGCGTAGGTTGTTGTATCGAAAATATTGTACATGAAGAATTTCGAATCGCCGCTACGACGACAGATGACAATTTTAATCAGATATTCATTACAATGGGTCATCTTAAAATAAACTCGGTGCTCGATATTCATTTATTGTATCATAAAGTGTGGAGTCAAATAGAAATTGTTGATATATTTTGATATTTAAGATTTATAACGGGGAATATTTTTTTTGTTTTGCTCATTTAGACTTTTAAGGGTACTGCCTACTTTTAGTTTTTACTCTAATATTCAAATATTTTATAGATAGAGTCAAATAGGAAATAGAAATTATTAATATAATGGTAAAAATTAATTAGTTTCACTTATAGGGGACTCATACAAAAAATATTTATTTTTAGCATTTATTTTAAGGGTGCAGTGTGAAAGACGAAAGTGCTAATAAGTAATTTCCTAACACCCGATCCCTGTAAGTTTTACAACTCACTATCCTACAATCATTTACCACCCTTTCTCGAGACGACCCGTCACGAGGAATATTAACAAGACAGTGGTTTTTCTCTCTCAATCCATCTTTCTCACTCTCTCTCTCTCTCTCAAACTCTCCTTTTTCTTTCCTTTTGCTGATGACGTATCAACAGAAAATTGGCGCGTGCGCAGACTTTGCGTAATTTGTCATCTACACCACCCCCATCCACGCCCGTGTAACTTACGATTGGTATACTCCACGTGCAATAACAATATATCTGTCCATGTGAATATAATAATAATGATGATATAACGTCGAAATCAACATGCACCGATCGACCGAAAACGGTTTAATCAAAATGTGGTCAACAATGTACCTACATTACACTTCCTAATATTATGTAAGTACTGCAAGATGTGAAGGCGTAGTAATACGCACTACTGACATACTTAGTGACATGGTTTAGGAAATAAAAAACTATTTTATAATTTATTTTAAAAACTATTATTAATTATTGTAACGAAAAATAAATGTCACAACTCCTCTTTGTTCGTGCTCACATAATATTATAAAACTATAGCTTTGACAGTACAATATAAACGTTAAGGTCTTGCAATAAAACTAACATTCAGAAAATAACGCACACAAACACTATTAAATTAAATCAATTCAAAAAAGGTTATTCAACGAACATTGCGTGAAATCTTTGATTGTGATTTATTACGTTTGAGTAACATTACTTATTCAAATATATTATCAGACAATAGCAATTCTTTTTTTTTATTATTTGAAACAAAGACAACTCCTCCCACATTAATACCCCTTATCTATAATGTATGCACTACAACTGTTGGGGCCGATCTGTAAAAATAGGATTATAACTTATAAGTGTTATGAAAAACCTTGTATAGCTGACGACGAATATTCGTTTGAAAGGGTTTGAATTTATATAAAATAAATTTGTTTTATAAAATGACTTTTTTAAAAGGTTGAATCATAATATAATTCATCGTCAATAAAATAACTGAAATACGAAGTTAAATAGGATTCATTATTAAAGTCACTTCGTTAAAGCGTTGTTTATTTTTTTTCTGTATTCCAAGATGATTGTATGATCATTTATTGGTAAATCAATAACAGATTCCACGCGAAGAGTGAAACATTGTAAAATACAAATTGTTAAACAACGTCTGCGCGTATATATAATTTGGTATACTAATATTATAATAAGTATATAAACGAAGGGGAAATTCCAAAAAACTACCTTTTTTTAGTTCATAACAAAAACATAAAATATGACTAAGCAACTTTATATTTAATAGTACCTATGAACTGCAAATACTGTTTATATAGTGGACTGCTTGGAGGGGGAATAATAAATCGGTGGTATAAATCATTGCACGCTCCTCAGATGCAATCGCAGGATGTTTTAAGTGGTGATTGTGTGCATTGCTTCGTCCACCAGCCCATACTATTATATTAGTATGCATGGACACCAATAACTATAGTGTTTTAAAAAAAAAAATGAATTCCCGAGTGGAATATTTTATTTAAAACGCTGATGTACACGCATTGAATATTGAACTGATTTATTCATACCAATTCAAAGTTGAGACGAGAGGAGATGTACTGCACCACTACGATCTCGTGGTTACAATTCTTGACACTTATCGGCAGTGAGGATGATCACCGAGGCTCGGTGACCGAGAACGAGCAGTGGCGATCACCATTCGGAAAAGTCAAGATATGTAACTAGCCAATTGTATAAAATAGCAATAAACAGGTTGAAGACGGTTATTTAGTATACAGTTTTGTTAACTGCCTTCTTATATAGTTATATTGATTATATAACAATATTGACAATTTATATAATACAGCGAAACATACGTCATTAATTACTATGTTATTATAAAAATATTAACAATCAACGTTCAAAAGTAAAAAAATCAAATAAGTTTGAGCAATTTTTATATTTATTTAATGACAGTACCATAATAATTGGTTGATTCGTTGGAAATTATTATTAAATCAGATAATAAATCGTCAGGTGTTCTTTTTTTGTCATTAAAAACTTCTCTTTGTACTAAAAATAAATCTAAGAACTTTTAAAAGCTTTGATAACTATAACGTCGAATAAATAATGTGAAATGTAGATTCAAATAATATCATGTTCAAAATAAATATATAAAACTGAATTTTCATTTTTGGTAAGCGCTGTTTTCTGGTGTCGATGCATTAGTAAAACAGTGAAGAATTTCTTGGAACCTATAGCAAAATTCCAAAAACTGCTTTTAAGTGTATTTTGTGTCAAATGTCTATACTATAAAGTTGCTAAGTATATACATATACAAAATTATAATTTTAGCTAACTTTAATTTAGACGGATTTAATGAAAAAACAAACTCGTGTCGTATTTGATTTAAGCATAAATACGTTTGAAAATTATTTATAAATACATTGAACTAAAAAAAAAAAAAAACTTGGAATACTTATTGTCATTATAAAACAAATTTCTGAAACGTATAATAGAATATCTCGTTAGTATGTAGTTAGATCAATTAGTTCATGTCGAAAACTTTGTACTGTTTCACCTGTTGCCGAAAAAGTATCGATAGAAAAAAGAATAATTCATCCGTTCCCAGTCGATATCTCATTATATAATTGTTATTAGTTTGTTTTTTTCGTACGAAGAAAGTTTAAAATAATTTAATTTGACATGAAACCTTGTGCACCTCAAAAGAATAAAAAAATAATCGTTCCATTATCTTGAATAAATCGAGTTCATCGGTTTCTCGCTGACAAGAACAAACGAAACGATTAATTGGGAAAATAAATAAATGGAAGGCATCTGGAATTGTCGTAGCGGTAAACTCGGTTTTCACGACGACATCGAGTGCAGTCGTAGCAATAATACCTATAACGACAACGATGAGAGACGACTCACGTGAAATCAAACAACCGATAAAAATGATTTATATCCACACCGTATCGTTTCATTACATTATATCGGAGGTATTCATAAAATGAATATATACGCATGACCGTGTTTACCAGGAGATCGACCGCTGCCGCATTTTAAAACGGTATTTTTGCCGGGGTGTTTTGCATGATTATAAAAAAAAATAATAATAATATAAAACATTATCACTCCCCGTATAACCGCAAGCCCTCGAAATCTAAGAGTATTATACCTAATAATAATTTCGACATCGTATATGCATTACCCACGCCCCTTGTTTATCTTTCGTCCGTGGTTTGACAAAATATATTATAAAAACAGATAAATCCTCCCACCTACTTGGGTAACCCAAGTTTTAAAACCTAAATGATGTACTATTTAAATGCTCACTGGAAACATGAATCTGTTATTTAAAATATGTTCCAATTTATATTTATTTTGATTTTTGGTTATTGTTTATGTTTGAATCACCAACCAGTGTCTCCAGTTTACCTCCCTTTACCACCAATTTTAATATTTTAAGATTCTAAGCTGAGTGATAGTAAATACATTTTTTATTTTGTTTGTATTTTGTATCTGTCACTCTGTCATCAGGTTTTAAAGCAAAACAAATGTTTGGTCCTACAACTTTCAGGGTGGTTTTCGTTACTAATTTGTTCAAGTTGGTATAATTACTCGAAAGTAGAAAATATGTATTCTAATAACTTATAAGGATAACTTATATATTATAATATTCAGATACAAAGGTTGACACAATGAAACAAATACTATATATATTATAATTATACCCATAATCAAAGCTGAAGTTAAAAGTGTTATGTAGTTAAAAAAAAGTTTAACGTTAGTAAAACACGTAGTTATTTATGTTTATAATTTATTAGTTTTAAATTAACTTATTTACTTTTTTTTTTTTTTTGTTAGAACTATGTAAGTTCAAAGTCGTTTGGATTTATTTTTCGGTGTAAGTTTGCTACGTGAATACTAGTCCGATAATCATACGGCCTATGATGTTTCCAAATGAGTTTTGAGTGGTAAGTCTATATAAATATTACATACTTAATTACTACAGTGTTTTACATATTTATTACACATATAAACAAACCAACATCCCCACGCACTGCATATTGCGTACGGCTATGGTTCTTGTTTATACAATACTAATATCAATAACTTGATGATTATGGGTCCAAAAATAGAGAGAATACCTATATAAAAAAAGTCTGGTGAGTTTGTTATTACAAAATTTTCCATACCAAAGTCTAAAACTAACATAATGAATTTAAATGTTCCATATTTTTATGAGTAGCTTCTACAAAGGTATGGTTAAGACAAATAGTCATTCTTATAAAAGTTACTTTTAACTAGTAATTCGGGTAAATTAAGTTATATTTTTCCTCAAAATATGTAAGTAACATATTATTATCTTAGTTAGGTACTCAAATTACTACAAATCGTTCTTATCCTTATATAGATTTTTAATTTAGGATAACTTATTTTAAACTGATTAAAAACAAATGGCTAACTTACTCAACTTGGCTGCAACATACTTACAACAAATCTCTATCTATATATTTATAATAATATCAGTATAGTGTACACTGTAAAGTAAGTACCTACAAGAATATATACACGTGTCATGAACATTGTCAAATTCACGACAGATTACACAGTACATAAACGCCCGAACGTTAAAAAAAAACTTTTCTCAATGAAATTTTAGCTTTTCAAATGCCAGTTGGTATATTTTATTGAATTTCTGCCAAAAAAATTCAAACCTGCACTGAATGATTATTCCCAAAAGTGAGAAATACCATGATACAATTTATGAAATTTATTTTTTAACCTACTTCGATAGTATACTTACGTCTTACTTATTTTAAAGTTCAACAGACTATTATTCCCCTCGTTACAATAATGTGATAAATTAAAAATTGTTCAAAAATATTGTTATTTTCATTACGAGGTTTGTTTTTAGAAAGGCCGGTTATTCTTAAACATTTTTCAGTCATTTGCAAATAGGCTATAGAAAATCTAGTTTCAAAACATTTTCCGTTAATACAGTATGAACAATTCGACAAAAGTTTACTGCAGTCTTGGTGTGGGTACCTAAATGATCTCCCGGTCTCTCGAACTTCTAAATGTAATCGTTTTGAATAAATGCATAATTAACGTATAAAATGTGGGGGGGGAGGTGGGGTAAAAGTACACATAGCCGTGTGCGGTAAAAGTATCATTGTAACTATAAATTATTTTGATACACGCGCAGCAGCTGAGTTATAATACACATGTGCATGGTGCGACTTTATCCCGACGTGACACTTCCAGGCGTGTATCATAATAATATAAACAACCGCAAAGCGAGCCGTTAAAATATGTCTACTAAACAAGGACGACTCGGTGCACAGCGCACTGCCCATTATAAGTATGCACACTATACGTAAGTAGATAAATGGCTTCTATTATAGCAATAATTCCAAAATTTGTTCTGAAGTAAAATTAACCGTAATAACAATGATAATAATAATCGTGTGAGCATGAAATCAAAAAACCTTATTTTTTAAGCTTTTGCGTTGATAATTATTATTTTGCGTTTCTTATTTCTATTTTTACAACTTTTTTTTATTTTAAAGAAACTGTGAAAAAAATCCTAGGGTATAATATAACACACATCTGCATTACCAGACAGACTCCGCCCAGGTTAAAATTAAACTGTCCATCTATCATTTTCCGTTTTGTTTCAGTTGAAGTATAATAAAATACATAACCTGTGAAAAACCCGTCAAAATATGATCCGTTTCGAAGGCCATGTAGACCAGATGGTCACGTACAGACCGACCAGATAAATAATATATCTGTGCGTGTTTATAATATGTTGTAATCGTGTATATTGTTTTAAAATCATGGTATATTTAGTTGGAATACATTTTAAAAAAGGTGGGTGAGTGGGTACTAATTTACTGAACAGATCTGCGTTGACTTGGTGTAATATAATATGTGTTAAATTTGAATTCAATGATATAAAACCATTTTATAAGAAAAGCGATTCTTAGCGAAAACAGTCTGCTACTTATATTACTAACTAGGTACTAAGGATAATTCTATTTTCGTGATATTTTCGCTATTCAAGTCATTTTTTTACTATTTTTAATACTGTAGGTTAAATTAATTTTCACCGAAAAAATTACATTTGAAAATTTCATTGTGTGTAGAAAATATAGTAATAAGCTCTAAAAGTTCCAAGTACTCACAAATAATATTTTTAAATTACAACCAAATAACTAAAATTGTTATTCTTCGTTTAAATATCTAATTTCATCCACATTTTAACTTAATATATTATCTAAAAATAAAAACTGTGTTTACATAGGTACTTTTTATATTTTTTAATTACAGCTAGAAATACTTACGAGAAACCTAGTTTTACATTTTAAATCCATAGGTATAAATGTTGAACATTTTATAGACTTTCAATTACCTCCAAAATAATGTGTGTATATTTTTATGATTTTTATGAATGTTGTCAAAATTAAATTTTTAAAAGCTTGTATAAAAAAATCATGACTACGTATCTTTAATATTATTAAACTGATATTATAATAACTTATGAAGACCGCTGTATTCAATTTTCAAGGTTTTTGATATGTTAACATTTTTTAACATTCTTTATAGAAAAAAAGTCATATAAATTTCAAATTTCAAATGTCCGTAAAAAGTTCAAACATAGTAAAAATATATATTTTTTCTTTGGATATTACCGAGACAAATAGAAAATGCTAGTATTATAAATATTTATATTAATATAATGTGTTATTTTATTTTTAAAAGCACTCGTGGCTTTTAATTTGTTACGTGCTTGGCGATAATAGCCTCAATCTAACTTTCAGATAAATATTATGAATTTATATTATGCACTATCGGTGGTTCGATACGTGTATCTCTGCACATCTGCCCACATCATCCGTTATTGTGTTGCCCTGAGCGGCGTTTAAACCCCGGATCTCCTTGAAACTATAATATAGTAAGCTCTAGTGTGTTCTCGCCAGATTTTCTTTCCAAACGATTGATTTTCAAAGGTTCATTTTAACTATTGTGATACAATATAATATGGTATAAGTAATTAACAACTATATATAACGTGGCTCGGCGCGGTGCAGTGGCTGAAATCAATCACGCGACGTGATTGAGAGCAAGCAACGGCCGCTGCCACCAGTACTCGGATGGGTAACCAAAAACCTCGCCACACATACATGTGTTCCAGACCGACAGTACCAACCGTTCAAATCCTACTGTACCAACCGTCCAAACCCTACTGTACCAACCCTACAACCCCCGATGGCCTATGTTGTCGCGGGTTAATTACGTGAAATTCCCGTTAATTCACGTGATTAAATCATATCGAATAATAAATTGTGTGCAGCTCAACGTACCGCAAAGAAAATACCTTTAAATAATTATTCGGCGCGAGAGGACACGGTCCTACAGCATCAAATAATAGTATCGTAGAAGAAATTAGTGGTCAAATTTTTCGCTAAATTCACGCACCTACAAGTCACGCAATCGAATCGATTTGACCGCAACGCCACAAACTGCTGAACAGACGAACTTTACGGTTTTCAATTAACGGCCGTGAGATCATATTTCATGATTTCGTTTGGTGGTTTAAGTTTCACACGAACACGCGTGTTGGTTCATCATCACGATTCACGACCGAACCACACGAAAATACCATATACGTGGTATCAATTAATTTATATACGCCAGCACATACTATTATAATACGTATTGCATGCAGGTGAAAGACAGATTAATAAATCGACGGAAAAAAGAGAAAGAAGGAGAAATTTATGGAGAAAGAGGTATGCAGTCGTAGTAATCTGATCGACCTAATGTTTACAATAATTCGATTTTTATTTAAAGCTACGGACAATTATTCCGATTTTCTTTTCGGTGAAAAAAGTGTTTGCAAACAGTAAAAAATTACACAATAGGAACAATAAAATATAATATTTTGATGATATAGCTGCAGCGCCTAGTGTGATAGTGCACTGACTAGCATAAGAAATTATGTTCTTTATTTTATCTGCATTTTCCTACGGTAAATAACCCAGATTTTCTTCATAAAGTGTACCTCAAAATGGTGTACCATAACATTTTTCTCAGATACTGTAAATAGTTTACAATTATTAGTATATTTTTATAACTCCTTCACTAAACCAAGATCTCAAAACGTACGCGCACATCGCGCTCTGGAACGCGTGAATTAACTCTTCTGACAATCTGCATATAGATTACCTCATTAGTTTGAAAAATCTATCAGATGACCATGAAATACGATTATGATTAAACAATCGTACACATTATGCAACCGCATACAAATCTTTAAGTTCCGCCGTTAAAATATTAATATGAAACAACAGTATTATTTTTTCGAAGACAAATGTTGCTTTTGCTTTTAGTTCACCGAAGACCACTCAGACGTAGCAAAATTCCAATGGACACAAATATTTTTCTTGCTAAATTCATAATATAATTCTGCCACATATTCTCAATAATCAAAATAAAATAAAAGTTATTACTTCCAATAATCAATTATCTACATCTGGACTTTGATTTACTAAAATTCAAACGTTTTGAATAAATAGTCAAGATTTTCTTTCTCGAAATCACTCGAAAAAATATAAATATTTAAGTAAACTCTTCAGATAACGACCGTTCAATAATACGTATTTTTAGTAATCAAATTAATGATAAATTGCATGGTGAATATAACTTACCACGAATTCATAAGTACTATCTACATAGGATGCTATTTTTGACTATATCATCAGCTCCGTTTTAGAGTAGGTATATAGTAAAAAATAAGAATTTCCGTTTAAAAAGGAAAACAGCCAAAGTAAAAGTTCTGGGTACTTTGAAACTATTAAAAATGAGTATTTATATATTTTAATAACATTTCTTGGAATAAAATTTAAATAAATATTATTAAAACCCTACGACTCGCGTTAAATAATAAGTCATATTGTTTAATATACACTGCACCAATGAAACGTGAGTGGAAATATTATCTAATCATTAATCATAATTATAAAGATATTTATACCGACTGACGTTTAAAATGTCACAAATGTCATACCACGCTAATGAAACGTATGTGTACGATCTCGGTAGCTATACTCGGTGTGAATTAACTAATTATTTAAGTCCTTTAGGACATACCAACGCTTTTAAATACACATATTTACACAATGATTCATCGTTTTTATAGTATGGACATACGAGTGTAAGATATAAATTACAATATAATTGCAAGATTGCATAAGATTTGATACTGTCTCGCTTAACAACTGCATTATAATTAATGTATTGCTCGTAAGTTGGTAGGAAGCGTTTTGTATTATGACGATGATGGTGATGATTTATCAAACGCGGAATCAGAATAAATAAAGACATAAACATATTGGAAATATTGAGATTGTATAAAAAAAATAAGCTGATTTTTTTACACCAGGACGATAATCTTTTGTTCTATACAACAATTTATGAACGGATGAATTTTCTGTTTGAGAGAGAGAGCATACAGAAATTGAAGACTGTTGTGTGTACCTGCAGCCATATACTGCTTAATTCGCAATTAATACTCTTGGAATTGCAGTTTGTGTTGCTTATATTTTGTATACATAAAGTAAACGACGGTGAATAATGTATTATACATAATATATACACTTTTAAGTTTGAAATAAAATACGAGTTCGTAAACTGAAATTCTATTCAGTAAGCAAATCAGGTGTGTTTTGCAATTTTGCTGGCATAAATTCTTGAAAAATAAACTTTTGTATTTCTTTCTCCATTTCTCTCTTTTTTTTCATTCGTTCACTCAATTCCCGGTGGTGCCCTTTACGGATCTTTCACTTTTTTCCGTACCGCCAACTCCACCCCTCGTTTATATAAATGATTCTCACTTACGCTATCTGATGAATATCTTAATATAATATATATTATATACGTTTATAGAAACAATAGTCGTTTTAGCAACTATCCGAACGGGTTAACGATTTAAATATACAGTCCAAAACATAAGTTCCGTTAAATCTAGTGACGCGAGGATATCATTCAATATTATATGATTAAATTCTAAAAAAAATTGTAAATGAAAAACCAGTTAACTGTATTGTAATAATCGTTTCTATTTAAATGAATTTCAACTCAAAAAATATTTTTGTACAGAAGACACATACAAATAATACGTTGCATGTATTTAATAATAAATCTTTATTTGTATGAAGATCGCTCAAAATGATATTCAATTATAAACTATCTGTGAAAATAATGAGTATTTTTAACCGAATGCCGAAATTTTTAATTACAAAAAGTGTTCGTGTCGTTTCCCATTAAGTTGGAAAACGAGGTAGTAGCCTCTCGAGCCGTAAATAGTCCACCGTCCTACCACCCCGGCCGATTCAAAGTAAAAACAGCTATGGCGTGTAAAATTAGAAAACGAGGAAACAAATAAAATCGATTAATAACTTTGCGACGATGTCCCCGGTTCGATTAACGATTTTCAAACTTTCCATGAAAAATAATTCGAAAGGACATTCCTCAAGACAAACTTAACTTAAAACTAAATTCGCTAATTTCTAGTGTTGGCTTTGCCCGTCCACGAGAATACCTGTTGTTTTTGTCGTCGTCGACGTCGATATGAAAAACAATATATTAATATTCGTAACTTACATAATATTATTGTTTATAATAGGTAATACTAATAAATTCGTTTGCTAAAATCAGCACTATAAACTGCCAGAAAGCCATCTACGCACCGATGAACCGAAATTGCCTACACGACGCGCCGGCCAATGGATTTACAGACATTCCGTGACAACGCGCTTAATATTATTATTACAGTATTGTAGTATCATATGGCATACTGAGTTCAAAGTATTTTTAGAGTGAATCAATGTGTTTCTCATAAATACACCATCGCAATAATATTACATTGTCGGACGAATGACGAATACCGATGTTTTCACGAACGATGCCTTGAGCCGCCATTGTGCGCCTTACGACCGATGGCATTAAATCATTATTAATGATATTATAGCTAGTGAAGGTTTTTGTCGAGTGACAAAACAATATAATACTATGCGACGCGTCGACATGATTTTGTTTTTACTTTGGTCATTTTATTTTGATCCGTTCGTTAACGGTTGACTAGTCCATGATATTAACACCGAGAAAGTATCTCCTAAAAAAATGTACCACGGTATTATACATACTGCCACACAATTATAATATCGCGTATAACAAAGACATATTTGTAATAATAATTGTCAACTGGTCTTGACATAATAATTATAATTTTTATCATAATTATACGCCATAATATCTTCTGTTTAAAATTAATCAGCTGTCAATATACATCGATGTCATCGCAAATTCTATGTGATCTAAAATTGTTTTAAAACATTATAAAAGAGCGTTAATTTTTTTAATACCGTATACATTATTATAACTTTATTATTGTATTTTTTTGATCCCTTGACTCCTTTTATTTATATTATTTTCTTGTCACGTCTGGTCAAAATGGCGTTTCATAATGTGCTTCGATCACTGCAGTTTACAATATAAGAATAATAAGATGCACTGTTTTCTAACTTATGTAAAAACTTATACAAATAATAAGAGTCATTGATTTTAGATGTGTACTGCGTACATTAATCGAATCGATATCAAACTTGAGAATTTAAATGTTATCATCAGTCAGTAATAAAGTATTTGCATTTGTAATTATTAAATTAACTTTTATTTTTTAATTTTTTACCGTAAACATCTATATTCTTAAAATTGTTTACTTACTCAAAATTTGACTGTATTGTATAGGAATGAAACACACACAATAGAACAATATTGGGTGACTGTATGTAAAAATATTCGACGATTAATGTCAAAAATAAACTTTCCTCGTTATGTTGAATTCGCCAGTACTCGGTAAAGCTACAAACGATATTAAAAATTATACGCTGAATAAATATTATTTTTGAAAACTATCGACACGTATTTTAAACTGATCATTATATTTTTAATCAAATCCGCAAAGGTATTATAATAAAACAAGCTCACAAAATATGTTTAAAAAGTTTACACGTTTCTAAAGTCAATCTTGAGTTTCCTGGAACTCCGAAGAAAATATCATTGAAAAGTTATTACACGGTTTATATATTATATGGGATAAAAAAAATCCCAAGGGACGCAACTCATTGGTATATTATCGTTTCCTCGGTAAGAAACATATAATTATATATATATATATATATATATATATATATAGACAGAGAGAGAGAGAGATCTATTACTTTATTTTTTCTTTCACAAGGCGATAATTCTCTATATACTTCTAAGAATATAGTAGAAAATGAGAAATATCTCCATTTATAAAATACGTCAAAAAATAAAAACAATATATATTATATTATACATAGTATACACACTTGTCCGAAATAAAAGTTTACATTTCAACTGACGCACATATTATTAGTTATTACAATATGATCGTAACATGCGTTGTTATAACGGTATGATGCCCATCTAAATACGTCACCATCAAAACTATCGTTATATAATATTTTCATACAATCCATGGGCAGTAGTGCAAAACAATGTTCGAGCAGAAATAAATTGTAACCCATACATTACAGGTAGTAAAAACACTGCAGGTAGTGAGTTGTGCTATAATTGAGGTCGAAATGTTTATAGATTGATTTTCTCTCGTAACTTTTTCGTCGGTTATTGTAGCCCGTGGGTATAGACGGATATCTTGGTAAATATTGGGGAGGACATAAATATCCGAGAGCATATAGAGCCATGGGGGTTTCACCTGCACGCACGATACACCCAACAAATTTACAAATGCAAACAATTTTAACAGAAGCAATAGGCACAACACGTGTACCAATTATTTTATTGAAAATATAATAAAAACATTTATTTAATATATTGATATTTAATTTACTATATTTTATCACCAAAAACATTTCACCATACTCCGTGTAAAAAAATCTATAGATATAAACTTAGATATTAACTTTTATGGTAAAATAACATCTATATAGTTCAAAAACTTAGCTACCTATCAAACTATATCACAATTTGTAGAGCCTTTTTTTTTATAATGCGGGCCATGGGGAATATTATCTAATAAAATGTTAAAAATAAGCTTCAATAATTTTTAGTGAAATTGGCTATAAATCTGTTGTTATTGTTCAAAACGATTTGAAAACTAAACCATACACTTTTACATAAAATTGCCAATTAGATTATTGTATTTTAAAACTTTATTGTTTAACTACAAATTTGCTATGTTTTCTCAAAATTATCTGCTTAATCTAAATGACGTCCACAGAAATAATATATCCCATTATTATCCACGCTGTCGATGAGTTATAAAAGTTTAAAATAATATATTTGTAATCTTCCAGCTTCAGTGTATGTTTGGTATAATAATATGTTTATGTTATGATATTATTATAATAGGTGCTGATCGTGAGGTATGATGGCGCCGAAAGTAAAATACTTCGTTACGATTAGTCCAGGATTTACCGACGGTATGATCTTGCCCAATTTATCTCATTCGATTTTTTTAAAGTGCCTCCTGAATACAATTTTTATATATTTTTGAATCCGAATAAATTTATGTCTGCCTGCAATTGTTTTATAACATCTTTAAACAATCTGGAATCATTTTGGTGTTAGTGGTGTGCGTGCTAAAAATCGGTTGGTTATTCAATGCGCATTTAACTGATATAATATTGATCGTAGACAATAATATATTACGTAATCCAAAGTTAATTGTATTTTTATTTTGGAAAACTAATAAAATTACGCTAATACTAACCAGCTGATGTGGATTCCGGAGTTCTACATTTTCTTTTATTGCTCGGCCAAGGTATGACGTTGGCGACGACCATCATCATTAATAACACGTGTCATACGCAGATTTGCAGTTTATCCGCACACGCACATTTCTCAAAAAATACTTGAAACTCGAAACTTCGTTTCGAGTCTCTGAAATAAATTAAATGTAATTTAATCAAAAGTGAGTACTTAAGAACACAGTTTTACGCGTTCGCTAAAATCGTTTAACTTTGACTAAATCGATTCTCCGTGACTTTGTTGTAAATAATAATATACAAACAATAGGCACATAATACTCACTAATATTGTCGCTGGTTGTCATTATTAAACTGTTGGGTATTTTTACTTTTTTATCATAGTTTAAAAATTTTGAATTTAAAAATTAAAACTTCGTTAAAAATCTTCAGTCTTCTGGTTCAAGTATAAGCGGGTACTCGTACTACTGAGTTATAAAAAATGTATAATAACAATGCGAAACAAGCGCGTGTATACTATATACTTTTCAACATCTCTTGTCGCACCGCTTTTGAAAATTAATTAAATAACTATTGATGTTCGTCAGTCGTCGGAAAAATATCATTAATTATTATTATTACAACAACAACAGAACGGAGAAAAAATGAGAACAACTCGTACATTTTATAATATTGTTTACCTATTATATTACACACAATTATGGTACGGAATCTTGGTTTCAAAACTTTTTTTTAATTATCCCACAATAAACAAACGCAGAGGTATTCATTTTAAAATAAAGTGGCGCGACCGTATAGTTCCGAAATAGTTTTAAAATCGATAGGCATGAGAAATAATTCTGATAAAAATTCGTCATCGAAATATACTAGTGTTGGCGCTACAATCGTGAAACCGAATAAAATGAGTGACGTTGGATGGAAAAATACAATGTTCTCGTTAAATAAAAAAAACAATCGTTCTACAGGCGCCGTTTTGTAATTCAATGACCGAAACCGATAGGGAAGGCCTAGGGGATTTTCGTTTTCAAAATGCCTTCATACTTGGTGTAAATCATTTACTTATTATTATTGAGCGGCGGTACACGATAACCGAAATGGCCTAAATCTATATTGATATTATATTATTTTACAAATCCGCCTGATCAGTCAAAACATTTATAAATATCCGATATATTAAATAGGTATTAATAAAAACCGGAGCTGCCTTAAAATATATATTATATTATAAATCAAAATCAGGTTGATCAAAGAAAAAACACACATCGCCACGAAATCAACGTTCACCGATTTATTATACGAAACATTTCCTTTTGTCATAATATGTACTAGGTACTTACTTCTATATCATTATTGGTTTATCCAAAGTTCACCAATACCCATTTTTTTTACCAATTTTTCGAACAAAGATCAGTGTTTAGGGTTATATCATATAAATTCACAATTCGCTGGCAACAACTCTTTTAGACCATTTTTAACGAACTTAACTAACTTGACAATTTAATACAATATTACACATACGCTGTTCTTTTTTTAATTTAAAAACATATATATAAATATATAAATATTATTGAATATATAGAAAAATATTAACATGGTTTATCGGTTATATGTACAAGAGCTTATCTTCAATTTTAATGTATGAAGTTATTAAGCACACCATTAAACATTTTAAATCCTTTAAAGCCGATCAGGTTAGAATATAATCATAAAAAACATTTTAATCAGATAAAAATTCACTGAAAACTTTTATTACCTACTATAAATTAGTAGTAACCAGTGGATTAGCTTATATGTATACAAAATATGCAGAATATTAAAAATATGCAAAATACTACAATATCCGAGGCCTAATGGTTATGTGTTTTAATAGTTAATAATTAATTATTTATTATTTCTATTTGACTGTGAAAGTAAATACAGAATTCGGCTGAACGTTTAGTTTATAATCATTATTCAACGGACTGCGTATTTATTATACTATTAGCGGTACATCGTTCGAACTTCGCTCATGTCCACAGCTCCCCGCCTCCCGTCCACGCCGGTCAAACCACCATATGAGTGTTACAAATAGATACTATTTTTTGTGTACTCAGGTATAAGTGAGTAGTTATTTAACATGTAGTATTGTACCTGTATAATACTAAAAGTTGGTATTAGTTTATGCGACTAAGAGGGCTCAAAAGAGTAGACCGTGGTAATATTATGAAAGTTCCGACAACTACAAAACAATATGGTGTACTTTATGGAACGAATGAACGATTAACGAATAAATCGACAACTAATAATACCTACATATAAAGATATAAACTAAAACCAAAATACATGGAATGCGAAACACCCTGAACCCAATCTTGAAAACAAACATAGATTATTATTATTATAATTATTATTAAAAAAAGCCAAACTATATGCAATGTGATTTTAAAAAAACAAACGTATAAATAAATATCCATAACATAAAATATTTAGATGAATACATATTTTATTCTGTATTATTATCATAGTTATGAATGCACACGTGTATAGAGTGTCTGAAATTGCGCATCCGGTAGCTGACGGTCGTATTTATACTCGCAATAATAAATAAAAATATATTGTACACCTACATAATATAGGCAATAACTGTTTACAAAGTGTTTCCACAACGGATGACACCGTTACGACACATGCACTCAAAGAAGTGGCTACACAACGGGACTTTTTTTTCTCATTTTTAATATTTTATGTACCAATATTCCATGGTATTTCTAAGTACGAATTACGTGCAAGGTTACGTGTCACGTGGTTTTGCACCAATCTGCACTGTATAATGGGCACAGGCCGATTGGTGTGATAATAGAAACGACATCTATACCCACTCGTAAATTCCACCAGTAAATATAAAATATAAAAAATCAGTCGTTGGGTGTGGTAAAAATAATCTACAATATTATTTTGAACACTCAGCTGTAATAGAGTTGGTTTGAGATCGACAACTTACTAATATTGTTTTTTATACATTTATCGTCATCATTATATTTTTGTTTATTATACTGTCATGTTATTATGTATTATATACCAGCTGATTCTGCACGGCGTTTTTTATGACAAATTGAAAGCCAGTGGATTTACCCCTTTTAAACTCCATCAGATGTAAGCTACACACATTTTGAACACAATTATTTGGGTTGTTTTTACCAAATATAAAAGACGGGTCTGCAGTTATATACATTCATAATAATAATTTAATTTTTTTAAGCAAATGGCAACAATATATGAATGAAACATGATAGTTTTTTTGTTAGTCAGTAATAAAAACCTATTGACTTTAGCATATGACTACTACGAATCTTGCTGAATATATTAATGTCGAAAATGTTATTAAATGTTAACAAAACTGTGGATTTGCAAAAGGGTCGTTAAAGGTTTTAGGACTTTGATTCTATATAGTGAATATATGTATTAATTATAGCTGATTCTACAAGGCTTGAGGGTGAAAAATTAAATAATGACAGTGTATTTACCCATTATTAAACTCCGTTGAATATAAGCTACACAGATTTCTAACAACTGTGTTAAAAGTGGGTTGTTTTGACCAACTGTAAAATACTGGTCTAAAATTGTATCCAATTATTATAAGTTTTTTGTTTTTTGTAACCAGTGGCAGTCCTTTACATACGAAAATTAAAAATATATTCACTTATGTGAGCCAACTCCCTACGTGAGCCCCTCCTTAACGAAAGGCAATTTGTGTGTTTGCAAGAAATATACGGCCAAGTCTATCGCTTTCATTGTTATGCAATTTGGTACACAGATTATAGGTAATACGATTACCTATACCCGAGGATGTTCACCATTAAACCAATTTTTTTTTAATACAGACGAATGATATTATCACAACGGTATAATAACAATATTCTATTGTACACATAATTTATAAATTTAATATGTTTTTTCCATACCAAATTAAAAAAAATCGGGTTCTGTGTATATGTCTACCGAACAAAAACTATTTAGGACCATATTAAATCCCCCTATATATCAGTAAATTCAACCTATATAAACGAGCTCGACTAAATATTCAGAACTCCGAATTCAATTTTCAAAACCATTTTTATTATACAGCCAACGATTCAGCTGCTAATATGTATCTCAGTCGGAGCGGTGAGCTCATTTATTTAAATTATTATAAAAATAAAGTAAATTGTTTTTAAAGAAAGTTTTTATTTAAAGTTTCGATAGTTTCTAAGTGTATTTCAATACTATAATATACATGAAACAAATTTAAAAAAAATCTTCTCTTTAAAAACATAAACAACTTGTAAATATAGTAAAAATATTTTCTTAATACCATAAATGTTTATTTTAACTCACGGATTAATATAGTATAGTTCCACCGGCCATCCAGGTAATATCCTATGTGACACACGTATGTGAATTATAATAATATAAATATCTATAGTGTCAATTATTATAATATGCTAGAAAAAATTACCTAAGTAATAATAACATTTTATTGTACATGACTACAATTTAAAATCAATTTCCCCTTGTATTTTCACTATATCATTAAGTTTTTAATTAAATAGTGTTTGTAATAGCAAACGATTACATAAACTTTGAATAAAATGTCACTAGAGCTAAACTTCGGTATTTTTTGAAACAACAATATTAAAAGCGCCTCTGTGCAATGGTTATTATCATAACGCTGCATAATTATTACTATGAAAATTCTAAATTGAAAAATAATTATAATCGTGTTTTTTCACGATTACTACGGTTTAATTGAAATGAAGCGAAACTAAATTAAACTCGACAGTTTGCGCGTAGCCAGCTGCATTAATAAAGCTACACTGACGTGGAGTAATAATTAATTACGACGATGCAGGGCCACAGCGTGGTGTATTAGATATTTTTAGTGTGAATATCGATGTTAAGGTGATTTAGTTGGTTAAAAAATATTTTTAATTTACACCTTTCGCTATGCCAAAACTGTGAGACTTTGGCTGATCCGATTTTTATTCTGTAATAAATTGAGGTAGATTCTCGAACTTATTGAAATCTTTAACCCCAAACGTCGATAAATCTAAACAGTTCAATTTGTATTGGAAATTAACACTCAAAATCAAATACTTCGATTTCAAACGTTTTAAACAGTTCGATATTTATCAGTTTTCATGATTTTAGAACCATGTTGTTATCCGATTGAAGTTCCGAAGTTTAAAACGAGTAAAAAATATATTAGAGTTCGAGTTTGATTCCATCAGTTTGGGGAATAAATGAGTTCGTGTTGGTGAAAATTGAAGATTTTTTGATATCATTCCTTAAAAATAATCTTAGCGTTTTTAAAAATACGAGTTTCCTACTTTGGTATGATTAAACAAAATATCAAAATGTTTAGAATTCATATTTTAAACATTTTTCTTTGTGTAAGTATATTCAAGCCGTCAATTAATATTTCGGAACATTCCTCGATTAAGTTCTATTAGTGATGTGAAGCAATATCTTAAGGGTATACAGAGTTGAAAAAAGTCTCTCGATTTTTCACAGTGGATGCATTTCGTCGTTCAAAAAGTGATTTGCATTTCAATTATTTAAATGTATATATGTATGCGCGTGGATAGTATCACTGTACGAGTTGCAAGCACGTTACGCTGATGTTCAATTTCTTTTATTGCGCTAAAAATGTATATCGCAAGAGTCACGTGACTCTCCCAAGAATATGACGGACTTAGTACCGTCCTCTAAAGCGAACAATAAATCAATTCTGCTTCGTTTTCATCATTCACGAAGTCTAAAACTATTCAATCCACCAACTCGAGATCGGCGATTAATGATACGTAAAAAATCCACCCATAATAAGCTACGGATATAATAAAAAAAATAGTAAAATGTCGTTACGGACGGTGTATCGTCACAGCGGCATTCCGACATATATAGTCAGTTTAATATACGATACGTACACCTACACGCAATTGCTCAATACAATATCATAGTAGTTCGAGTTGGTATATAATATGAAATACGCAAAAAGCGAATATTTGAGAGTTGAAACACAACTCCGCTGTCTGCACCTATTTCATGTCTGTTGTATTGTTTGTATTGCAAAATGTCTTATGTTATTTAAAACGCAGAGCGAGACAGAAAAGCCATCGATATAGTAGTTTATTATGAACGGCTTTTGTTTTATGTATATATTTGTTTTCTCCGAGAATCTGTAAGAGCACTGTGTGTGTATATATATATATATATATATAGGTATATGCATACATATATATTTATATCAAAAAAACCATACAGCAATAATGTTTTTTCAGACGGTTTTTGTTGAATATACATATAATATAATATATATGCGTGGGTTAAACGGTCGGAAATTGAATATAAATCGCATTTTGGGTACATTAAAATTTCGAAACTTCGTTCTTTGTTCCGAATAATATTATACACGAAAAATGCACGCGATAACACAACCGTCGAATTGTTCAATATTTCAATACTTCACGTTTTCGACCGTCCAAGCAGCATCGCTTCTCTCGCCTTGCCTCCGACTATTATATTAAATAGGCACCTCTTAATAGTTCGATGGACCTAACCTGTACGACGAAATTGCTGCAGGAGAATTTATGTTGATGGGAGTCATAATGTTTACGTATGGAAATAATATACATTGTCGTCGTTCCCGGAAAATCTTTCGTCTCCTCAATCACCGTCTATTCATCAATCTATATCGCCGTTATCCAGTCTCTAAATTTCCCCTGCGCCCGTATCCCCTTCAGCGCTCTCCATCGATTCCGTTTTTTAAGTCATCGCCACCACATCTCTCCATAGAACTTACGAAAGTGATTTATAGGTATTTCCGATATCCGCCGGGCGTAGAAACGACTAGCAAACGCAACTCACACTTGAAGTGAGAAATCATTAGTATGTATCCACATATTATAAGAGGTTTTATTATTATATACTAAGTATATTATAACAATCATTTTTTACACTTTTTCTAATGTCATTGTACATATTGAATGTTATATTTTGAAGCTGAATATTTTTGAGGGTTTCAGTTTGAGAAATTCAGTTTTGGACGAGTATAATATTTTAGTTAGTTATTAACATATAAATTTGTGATAAGAAGAATAGTGACTAGTGGACAAAGTCCTCTACGCCACTCAATTTCACTTTAAAAAAAATGCTAGAAAAAATGTATTAAACGTGTGTTAACTTTTAAATTAATCACTTTGTACGTTACTGTTTGTACTTTGTACCTACCTACAACAACTAACATTTTACATATGTAATATAAAATCTACTCTGTTACTTGTTAGAATAATAATTTAAATCATACAATAATGTCAATAACAAAAGTTTTATATAGTAAGTATTAGATTTTAATGACAAGGCCTGTAAAAAATTTTAAGTGAAACATACAACTCAAAAAATAATGTAGAGGTTTATTGTTGTGAGTTGAAATAAACGTTTAATGCGAATCGTGAATAAGGGACAAATGGTAGTGTGAGCGTTGGCCATTGACTCATAGTGTTGGACAGAGGAAGAGGATGAGGCAAATGTCACAAGTCATGAAGGTATAGTATTATGAACGGTGCAAAAAGGGGAATCATTCGAGGAAATATTTTAGGAATGAGTAGAAATCCTCCACACGACGTGGTGAAATCTGTGACGAGAGAATAAGGAAACAAGGTTTTCTTAAACAAGAATTTTTACTCTTTTACAAAATATATTTTAAATTTCATATTTCGAAGTAGAATATTATTTTGAGTATTTGGATCCATAAAAAATTGAACTTTTGGACAAATAGTTTATAAGCTATAAGTTATAAATAATGACTTACAAGTGTACACAACACTGTTTCGATATCCTACACTACGCGCTATAATACCTCATCGTGGCAATTTGTCCCAGTCAACGCACTATTATATTACCAATGGTTAATTTTTTTTTATTACATACAATCTAATTACAATAATAAATACTTAAGAAGTTGTCAATAATAAATAAATAAAAATAATAATAAATTACTAACACAATTGAATCATTTTATGATTTGGCTTTACAATACTCAATTTTATTATAATAGTACTGTGAAGAGTAAAAACACGAGCGGAATACTGAATATTTTTAGTACATACCATGGAAACGACGAATTCACGATCGAATCATACAAAGTACTGTCCTGATCCTTCTTTATACCGATAAATATGTCTCAAGATAATAGTATAACATGAAACTGCCTTATGGGTAAAGTTTTGAAGTATATTCAACTGTCGTTGATAATTTACAAACCAATTGTATTTATTTGAAAGAGTGGTATCCCGTCGTGTTGAATACTGCAGCTTCTAACAAGACTTTCAGAGTAAGTTAAGGAATTTTAGTTTTGATGTGCAATCTCTGAAACGAAGAATAATAACACTTACGTAGATACACGATGCAGATTAATCATAATCATCACATTAAATCATCAAGATCGTTTTTGGAATACGTTGAATTACAATATAATATAATACATTTGTATATAATATTAAGTACTTATCTACATGGTAATAATACGTCATATTATTTATTTACTCATATGCATTGTTTTCCGTCAATAAGTCACTTTTATTCATGCCGATGCAGACATTAAGAAACATTTGTATTTTATTATATTAACGATAAAAAAGTATAGGAAGAACTAACTTTACGCATTAAATACATTGCACACACAGTACTATAAATATTTTTTATAACGTCCGAGGCAAATCTATACAACATAATATATGGAACATCAACTACGACATAATAATAATAAAAATAAAAAAAGATATAAAATAAATCATTGGCATCAAATATTTCGTCGGTCCGACGCCGACGTGAACACTATTTTGTTGTTTTGTTATGTTATCGGCCAAAAGCGAATGGAATTTTGTTTTAAAAGTGAAAAAAAAATTAACGTATTTTCTAAACAGTGTTTTTCTCCACCGTGTCTGTCTCGCTGAATACATTTTTATGAGCGTTTGAAATTCATATTTTTACAACATTTGATATTCACTCGATTTCTCATGTAACGATTATCTTATTTTATTGTAATTAAAAACAAATGACTGTAGAAACTTGAAAATTTAACTGAATTTTTATATTAACATTTTCTATTCACCATACAATTTTGAAAATAATCTGAATCTTTTTGAGCTATTTATGAACATTGTCAGTTTTAAATTTTTTTAGTTTTTTTTCTATAAATATCAATACAATCTTATTTGTTTTTGGTAAAAAAGCGTGAAAATTTAATACGAGGCTCGATATATTGTTACAATAGCAGTTGAAAAATATTAAAAATAAATAGGCACATTTTTTTTTTATAAGCATTTAAAGTTCAAATTTTGACAAAATTTATCACGTTTAAAATTTTATAATAATTTTGTTGTTGCAAATTTATAAAATGTTCAACATTTATAGCTAAGGATTGAAAATTTAAAACAAGATTCCACGTAAATACCTGGGTTATATATAAATTACTTTATTCACCTTAATATCATCAAATATACTTAGTATTATCATAGGCTGACTGACCGTTTTCACTCAGAATCGTTTTTCTTATACAATGATATTATATCATTGAATTCAAATTTAACACCATCCATTATAGTGACTAACCTACTATACAGCAGAGCGACATCCACTTACTCACTTTTTTAGTTTATTTAACATTTGTTGATTTAAACTCACAATATAACTTTATGTTGGTTTTTACTTAAAATAAATGCGATTTTAGTTTAATATTTTAATTGTATTCATAAATTCGAGACAACCTGTTGGATATTATCTATAGAGTATGTCCTTGCTGTCTTTAAAAGTTAATTAATTTTAATTAATTATTCAGCACCAACGTATTTTATATACATATAAAAAAGTCCAAATTTTGTATCATAAATTAATTTTTATAAAATATTATTTAGGAGTTTTTACAAATAGATTTTACAATACCTAATTAATTCTTATAAATAAACAGCGGTTTATTTCGTTAATTGTTTTTTTGTTATTATTTTAGAATGTGAAAAAAATTGTTTGTTTACATAATAATATGGCGTATACCTACTTATGCGAACCCATCTAATAATTGGATAGTGCAGTGTTCATCAGATATTTATTTTTGAACCAAAATGATTTAAATTAATTACAATTATACGAGGAGGGAGCTTTGACAAATATTTTATTATTAAACAATATATGGAATAATAAAAAAAAAAAATCAAAGAGTCTGAATTGTATATATTACTGTTTACGCATACGCATGTTATTATACTGGGTCATACAAATTTCGGAGCGTTTGTACTTTAAGTAACTCCGTATTATATTACCTACGCGTATTGTTAAGTAGTATTTATCTAAAATTATTTAATTTGACGGTTCAATGTAGAATATTTTTGTACAAGTCAATACACCAAAAATAAGTATAATAAATATATAATAATATAATATTATATGGACGGGAGACTTTGGTAATAAAAGCAATACGTGAGAAAGCGAATTCTTTTTTAGAGCGTAAAAAACGTGTTGCGTAATAATAAAAACTTTATGACGCGAATCGAGATAATAATATATTATACGAATCGATGTGTTCTTATTTATTTATTTTTTTCTATACGTATAATGCACCCCATACAATACGTATACGCCTTTTCAGCATTTTTTTCTTCGAATGGTGATGGGATAGTAATAACAATATACAGTCGTCGAGAATAATAATTGAGCGAGAGAACAAAGCACATATTATTATTAACTGCCCCCGATCGACGTTTACGGTCCATTGACCTGCAGCTGTAGCAGAGGTAAGAAGGAACCGGACCGGCGTGTGACGGTAAAAAATGTAGAGATACCTAACCGAAAGATAAAAACAATAATAATTATAATGATGATAATATTAAGGTATTATGATGTGAAGTCCAAATCGTACACCCGACGACAATCGATGCATTAATGGACTCGTTTGATAAATGCACTGCACGGTATAACGGAGAGTTGAACCATCGACGATAAAATACTATATTATTATTAACCTACACACTCTTTGTGGAGCACCACACAATCGATTTTAAAGGACATTTCAAATAACGGTGAGCATTTAAAAATGCATAAGTATTAATTCAAAGCCACTTATTATAGTGGTAACGGCTGTTCCGTTTCTTGTAGGTGTGGAATATGATAGAATAATAGAACATATACTACAAAAAAATGGTTTCAGGCTACTGCATTTAAATAGTACATATTATAATTACAGACATATTCACCATACATGATACATACTCACCATATTTTTCTTCTTCGATATTGCAGTTTCTTCAAAATGTGGTTATTGGAAATTTCAAATATATTTAAAACCGTATTATTATCATTTTATAATTCTTGAGATTTGTCGTACTACTTAATGACTACCTAATCAGTGAAAAGTAGATAATATACAGATTTCTGTTTTTTAAAACATGAGAACGCCCATTTTCTACAGTTTACTATTTGGCAGTTGTTTTTGACGGTTTTTGAGTTATTTAACGCTGTGTAGATACTAATGTTTTTAAAACTTAGGTAATTTATTTCAATCCATCAAAATTAATAATTTTTAAAAATGGTCCAAGTATAACAAATATTAAATGCAATATTACATAATATATATTTTATATTTTTATAACACGGGGTTCTGATTTTAAAAATAGAACCTTGTAACGCCACGGGACACACCTGAAATAATACAAAAAATCTCAAGAATTTGAAAAAGAGGTGGCGTAATCGGCAAATCACTTTATAGGTGAGAAACAAATTTTTCACCATAAAATTAGTAGACCTAGTTTTTAGTGAAACGTATCGCTTTCATTTTTTCCGTATATCTTATATTCAAGTTGGAAAAGTATAAAAAATGAATGGTGATATTTAAATATTTTTGTAATCACAGCGTGGTTTTTTTGATGGAAAGTACTAATCTTATAAGCATGAATACATGTTTTACTCGACAATATATATTTGTGATTTTATATACCCATGCATAGTGTTTTTAATTGCAATGTATTAAAATTTAAAATTTGAATTCAAATCAGTAGTTAATTAGGCATATACATATAACTCATAAAGTCATAACTTAGAAGTATTTAAAGGTTAAATTAGCGGAGAACAATAGAACAGTCCAAAGTGGTGAAAAATGTCGGGTCTATACTCCACTCTTACATACTTTAAGTGCTTTAAGTGCTTATAACTAAATAACTAATCGTTTCAAATTCGTTTTTATACCTATTGATATTCTCGGAAACATACTATGCTTTAGAGTATGAAATTAAAAACGTATGATGTCATTTAAAATAGTAAATAATATAAACTTTTTTTTTCTAAACTGTTGTTTTGATATTATTTAAAATTATTTCCAAAACGTTAATACATTACAAAAAAAAAAATGTGATTAGCTTTCAAATAATCGCCTTGTTGTTAGAACTATTTTATCGTTGAAATATAAAAACGATATCACGTGGTCAATGTTTGCCTCTTTTCGTGGTGAATCCGTAATCATAATAGGATAATCATAAAATGCATCCAGGATCCATTGTAGTGGAACCGTTTTCAACAATAATTATTATAAACTAATTATAAATAATTTATAGACGCCACTATGTCCTTTTAAAGCCGGAATTGGTAAGAGGGAGGGGGGAGAATTATTTAATCTCTTCTTGGAATCGAAAGTCTTTTGAAGCAGGGACTAGAAACCGGACCAGAACCCTCAAATACATTTTTATAGGAACCGAAACCGAAACCTATATTTTGATGTAGAGGTTATTTTGGTTTTTTCGGTTCCAAAATCCAATAGATATTTTATCTGTAGTAGTAGATATAATAAAATTATAAAATTAGTTATTACTACTTATTAGTAAATACAACATATTATTATTATAAAATTATGGATCTATAAGAGTTGATCAATACCTACTAAAAAATAAGCATATATTATTATGTGTACAACAGAATTGTCATAAAACCAATTCCAAAAATCCAAACTCTTATTTCCATAAAATCTATAACAAGCCCGGTACCTACCTGCGTTCAATTATTATTGAATCATAAATCGCAATTAGTAATAACTAATAGTATAATAGCATTTCTAAAAATAATAACAATTTGTACGTTTATAAATGTTTCAGAGTAAGTTGTCTTATAATTATGTTCTCCAACTAATACGCAGAGCTGCAGTAATAATATTAAATACCTAATAACGTGGATATCGTCTATTAGTTTAAAATTTAAATATTATTAACTATTAGTTAGGTATAGTGGATACCTAGTTATATTTTAAATATAATATAATTTAGGTTTTGCTAGTCATATACAATTAACGTATTATATGCCAGTAATGTTTTTAGATTCTCAGCGGAGCGAGAAAGCTAGTGGTTTTACTATGGTGTTTTTTTTTTATTCTGTATACAAAATTTATAAAAGAAGGAGTGCTTCGATTTCAACATATAGTACCTTATATTTTTGAAAATTTAAATCAAGATGGTACTTTAGAGAAGTCATTTTTCGATTTTCTCAATAGTTATTCAATACCACAGGAAAAACTACCGAGAAATTACGAAAAACCTCTAAAAATGGGATTTTCATTTCTAACGCTTTGTTTATCACCCGTTGCTATCAACGAATAAAAAATAATATTATTATAATATTAATTAAACTAACCGGCTATAATAAATAATAACAATATAAAAAATCCAGACTGACAAACCGTCTCTGCTCAGAATCGTTTTTCTTATACAATGATATTATATCATTGCATTCAAGTTTAATAAAATCCATTATACTTTTACCCACTTGTAACTTGCTGTACAGCAGAGCGACGTCCACTTATTTTAAGTCTTAAAATGTTTAGAATTCAATGGTATAATGAAACTTTCACAAACAGTTAGTAAATTATTGAATATAATAGAGTATGTCTTTTGTAGTTTTAGTATTAATGATATTATATTACATAACCTCTCAAATAGGTACACTTAATTACAATTAATACCTGTCATTAAATATATGTTTTTAATAAGTTATTTTTTTATACAGTACTTAATTGATAAAAATAAAACAAAAAGCAAAAGTCAAATATAAATGTTTAAAACCGGTATTAACCGAAACCAAAAATTTGATATTTTTGAAAACCGAAACCGGAACCGGAACAGAAACGTTGGATTCTTGAGCACCGAAACCTAAACCCGAACCGATGAAATCATAAAGGTTCCAGTCCCTGTTTTGAAGTCTGTGGTGAAGAATACAGAAACGTATTCTACCTGTATTAATACGTCATATTTATTCTTATCTAAAGTACAACGTACCGGCGATTTACCCACGCGTATGGTACACACATCATGTTATAGTAAGTACATTATAATATTGTAGAATCGTGTATATTCACAAACGTTATATTATTATACAGTACGTGTAATCTCGGCCAGAATATACCGACGTAGAGCGCCGCAGCAGACAACAAACACCGAACACGCGCTAAGCTTCCTAAACTGGCTAAGCCGCACCGAGGCAACTCCAAAATTAATTGCATTTGGATGTCGCGAACCGTGATGATTCGAGAGCGGATTACTTGATTATAATATCATATACCTGTTACTCCGATAGGCCGTGATGTCGTGTGTACCTACGTGTTTTTCTTCATAGATAAGGGTGTCGAGGGTAACAGACGTATCCGGGTAATATAATATTATAATAATTCTGCGTGTTCGCATAACAATGATTATTATTATTATTATCTTATCATCGTCATCATTATTATTGTTACTGTGGTTATACGCAACCGTGGTATCGTTCGTGTTATAATTTATATATTATTAATATTATATCATAATAGTAATTGTAAGGTTGGTGATTACGATGCAGATAATAGAAACGGTGAAGGTGGACATCGATGTCTCAAAACACACCGTAATAATAAATTAAGAACTAGATAACCACCCCCCGTGAGTTAGTTGTGTGACTATATTTTAACCCGTGTCTAGAAAACGGTAGTATGTTGACGTCCATGAAGTTGGCCCTTGTGTGATAAGCACTTTTTAAAAACAAAAATTGCATAGTGTCATAATTTTGCAAGTAATAAACAAGAATTTGTAAGTAAACTGCCGAAATGTGCAAGTCAAAACCCCCACCCCTACGATTTTTTAAAGTATTTTAAGCAGCCCTTACTGGCCGTCAGAAATTGTCAAGGCTCATGTCAAAACACTCTTTATAAGTAGCAATAATTTGCAAGTTAAACCGCACACCTATATGATTTTTCAAAGTTTTTAACTCCAGCTCTTACTAGCTTTCGGAAACATTCAAAACTAGTGTAAAAACACTCGTTATAAGCAAGAATTTACAAGTCTACTTCCGAAATTTTCAAGGTTTGTGCCTTTCATTTTTGACGTATATCCGTACAAAGCATCGGCCAAATGGCCCAAAGAGGCGGCCGCTCTTCAAAGTGGTAAAAACAAATGGCGCAGAAAGGAGGGAAAACGCATAGTACGTCGCCGTCGGTTGTCGAAATTATAGAAAATTTGAGCAAGCACCCAGTTGTTTTCCTCGCACTATGACATCACAATTGCTTCAGCCGGTTTAATTATGTGAACTGGTCTGTGCACTCGTGGTTGGAATCAAAAATGCAGAAACATATGTGAAAATTCTTTTGGTCCCTTTATAAAAATGTTTTGCATGTGTTCGCCAACAATCAACAATAATTTATTCGTTCTATTTTTGGTGATTTAACCCTGATTACGACGTTTTATGTGTATGTGCACTATTTGAGTATACATGTACAGGTTCAATTTCTTTGGAAAAAAAAGGTAATGCCTACATATAATTTTTCTTATGGACAAGACAGTGTTTGTGTAAGAGTGAGTACTATGCAGGTCATAATCATATTACGCAGTTTGACTATAATGTTTTCACACGTACAAACGCAAAGGTGAGTAACAATATATATTATTATAATACACAATTTTGTTGAATTAAAGGAAACTTATTTTGTCAATTGCCAAAAAATAATTCGATTCATTTAAAAAAAAAAAAAACCCAGAATTAAAAAAGGTGGGTAAGTGGGTGTCGCTCTGCTGTACAGTAGGTTACAAGTGGGTCACCGTAATGGATGGTGTTAAATTCGAATTCAATGATAAAATATCATCATTGTATAAGAAAAACGATTCTGAGCGAAGACAGTCAGTCAGCCTATGATATATTGATATTACTATGTATATTTGATGATATTATTGTGAATAAAGTGATTCATATATTATAACCTATTTAAGTAGAACCTTGTTTTAAATTTTCAATCCTTAGCTATAAAAGTTGAACATTAGATGTTTGTAAAAAAAAAATTGTGCTTATGTAGTTTAATATTTTTTAACTCTTATTTATGCAATATACCAGGATCCTTGTATTAAATATAATTTTTGGCCCAACAAATAAAAATTTTTCGATATTTATAGAAATCGTAAGGAATTTGAAAAATCGTAGGGTTGGCGGTTTTGACTAGCAAACTTTTGAGATGGACTTACAAATTCTTGCTAACTATAACGAGTATTTTTACAACAGTTTTGAAAGATTTGGAGAACAAGTAGGAGCTGATTGATGCCTTCCTCGGTTCCTCCCCTTACAATTCTTTTGTTATTGACTTGGAATTTCCGGGATTGGGCTAGGAAATTCTTGTTATACAATAGTAATTCTAAAATTCTAATAAAGCAAAAACGACAACTACAGGTAATTTAATATAATATCGGGAACAGCATAATAGTTTAATAATTTTACTTAAAACATAATTTATAAGTAGGTACTGGATATTTTTTATTTTAATTTTAAGGTCACGCAGTTATATAACACTGTAACTATAGTATATTGTGTGGCAAAGGCGGAGAGTGAGCTATTTCAGTCACGGGAGCATTTCGCCCAAGACTAAAAATGCCTCCCTACACGAGTCACACTTGCTATTTTTTTCATCGATCAAGGAAAATGTATTTTTTTAGATCTATGGAACACCGAAACAAATCTACGAAAACAATATTTCATGAAAGAAGCGATTTGATTTTAATTATTTAAGCGTCATGCACGGAGGTTATAATATGAATATAAGATGTAACCAAAAGTTTATGTTTTGTAAGGACCGCGGTATCGGTGATACCAGAGATTTCAGTGTCTGGTTGTGCAGGGAATATGCTTGATATGCGTGACCAGCACTTTTGGGGATTTCCATTTTACCACCCAGGACTAAGGGGATCCTCACTTTGCCACCCACTCGACGAAAAAAAGTCGCTTTCCAACGCTTCAACTGCTATCGAAAACCAAACTTTCAGTGCAGGCGTAAAATATATTTGACATCGAATTAAAATAAAACCCAAAGACTAGAAATATTAGCGAAACAACATTAAAATTATATTTAGATTATAAGCTCAATTTTTTTTTAATGACCAATGAGTAATCACTCTCGTTTGATACATTTTTTTCTATTGAACGGGTAAACTAGACCTATTCTTGGGATTGGATGTTTAACATTATTTCGATGGAATAATGAAAATAAAATAGAATACTCCATTTATTACGGGAAACTAAAATAAATGGAATTTACGAAAAAAAATTCAAACCCCAACAACAATATCTCTACCTCTATCCGTGACCAAATCCCGTTAACCGTAGCGATTGGCTTGGTTAAAAGCATAATATAGTTATAAAAGTGAAAAATTATAAAACACTATACGTGTACAATAGCTAGTACACATACCCTATATTTTACTCTATTTATTATAAGGTATTATTATCCAAGTGCAATGCCGAACAAACAATCCAGTTTCGCAATACAATACACTATTGTAATAATAAATTGTAATATTATGTGATTGCGCATAGCAAAAAGTGCATTTCGTCTTGAGCTATACAGTAGGTGAAAAGCGTTGGGCTACACTACTAGTGCAACCCAGTTTTTCAAAAAAGCGTATGACAAATAAAAATTATATTTACACAAGCCACAGACTTCACGAGCAGACACGAATATAAAAAAATGTATCTTTACAATGAATGCTCGTGCATTACATCGCATATATTGGTTGCGCAAAAATAAATAATGAAATTATTCTAGCTCGTTCTAGTGATTCACGCACAACTGTAAAATTCCGGTGTCTGTTTAATATTTGAAATTCTAAAAACTTATAAAACGATGATTTTCTAAAATAATCGCAATAGGCACGGTATTCTGTTAATCAGCACAAAATATTTATCGTTAAGTTTCGTGGGAAATATATTTTATTTGTTTTGTTTAAAAATGAAAAAGTGAAAAATGTATAAGTGTTAAAGAGTTATAATGAAATTTGTTAGTTTATTTCTTAACAAAATTAATATATTTTTACCTTATATTTCTTACGTAACCTGTCTAAATTTTCAGTTTTTATGTTATTTTTAGTTATAATATTAATGAAACGTATATTTGATCCATAAGTTATAAGTAACCGTTATGTATCAATATATATAGTAATAACTAATAAGATAACTATAATGCTGATAAATATACTATTTAGTATTTTTACTTTATTATATGGTATTAAATGGTATATAGATTATAGGCATATTATTATGATAACATAAAATCACTAAATTTAATGAAAAATAAGAAGAATAAGAATAAAATATGAAAAACATTTTTCTTTCTATTGTCACAGACTTACCATTGACAATAGAAAAACAAATGTTTAATTAAAACATTAGTAGCTGGTACCTATTAGTTTAATATTACATTAAACAAATAAAAAATAATATGTAAAAATAGATTAAAAATATAAAAAATTATGAGGAACCTTTTAAAGAAATGAGAACTTTACCTATTTTATGTCTGTAAAATATATTCATTGTATAAACAATTATATTAATACGTTCATTTCCATTAATGGGTGTCTTGTTATTTATTTATTTAACGGATAATGTAATCATGTTACATATAGCCCTTAACCTATATGTTCATTGTGCAAAATTTGTATAGATTGTGTATATTAATGTGAAATTAAAAAAAATTATAAAAAAAATTATATTATAATATAGCCCGATTCAGACAGTCGCTATCAATAGATTGCGTACAATTCGGACACTTTTTTGGTGAAATTTGAATGCAGCATATTGTTTGTACTTCACTACTTCACAAATCCACTTAATAATAATAGAAATAATATATTATTCGTACGCATATATAACACACCACAATGGGATTCGTGTCCGAGAGAATTTCACCCACAACAACGACGAACAATAGAAAACAATACACACACGCACACTCGAGATCCTTATAATGTCAACAGTTTTTAAAATTCTACAGATACATGTCCACCTACAAAAAGTCCAACTCTCTGCCGTCATAAATATATAAAATATGATAACAATATTATAATCGTCCGACTTGCTGCCCACTGCACGGACCGGACGACAACCGTTTCCATTATTATTATTATTTTAACAGACAATACATAATTAGCGCTTTTAATGGTCTAGCCATAGAGCTGTCCACGGGAAACGATCAAAACATAAAAGTATCGCGTACAATACAATATAGTTAAAAACGGTAAAAGAATTGTATGCAATCTGTCGTTAATTTTAAACTACACTCTTGCATATCATTACTGTAATGGTAATACACAACAAACGCCGTCTTCATCAATTACCTTGGATTGAATGCACACATAATGCTGTAAATTTATAATCGACAGCACTCAACTTTCGATTCAGCTGTTGCCTATACGATAAACGTTTAAAAACTCGGCCGCATTATATTATATTTAATAAAATATTAAAGTTTTTTAAACGTTGGAATATAAATTATGGTCGAAAATATTAATTCGTTTTCCCGGGATATATTTTAATATAATATATAATTCAAATGACACGATGTACATAAATAGTCAATGAAGTAGAGGAACTTATCAAACGACTTAGCCATTTATCACCAAACAGCCTTGTTATAACGAAAACGATTTTATATTCATTAAAATATTATATATATATTATGCATATTGTATACAAATTTACTAATCAGATTTATTTCGCACAATTCAGATTCATTTTCACGTCTTCTCGTTTATCGTGAGTTTAAATTGAATCAAATTTTAGTTGAATTTTGGATCGGCAAAACTATAGAATTTTCTCCAGTCGTGTTTATAACTAATATTGAGTGCATAAATGATTAACGTATATGATAGAAAAACGCGGAACATTCGAATAAATCTAAAAATATGCGTATTGATAACGTTTGTGTTCATCTCGTGAGGTAAATTGTTTTCAGTCATTTTTGTTCATCTAATGTATTTTCTCTTAATGTTAGCCCACGACTGTTACTGCACGTTTCTTTGAATAATTATTTTTTCCACCAAAAGCAACGTAACTAACTCAAAAAAAATGTTTAAAAAAATTTATTTTACATTACTGTATATTATTGTTATCCATGGTTTTAGATTTCAAAATCATATAGGTATTTGTTTCACAAATAGAAAATAATACGCAGTCAGTATAGCTCGTCCAGTCAGAAAAATTTCAAACACATATATTATTATAATATTATGTAAATAATCTACAATGTTATATTTGAACGGGGCAATTTGATTGGTTCATTCATTCATTCAGATGTATTAGAAACATCCTGAAAATTCGAAACATTTTAAGTCCTCGACAGGAGGAATTAATTTTTAAAACTCATATTTAAAAATAAATTCAATTATTTATAATACGTCATATTATTACACAGCTATAATATACACGCGTCATTTTAACCACCTTCAATGTTATGTACCACAATTGCCTATACAACGCGCCGTCTTAAAAAGGATATATTCTTTTTAAGATAATATTATAATAACTAATAAGTAATAATATTATAATAGCAGGGATTAAGGTGGGGGCGCAAAGAGGACTCCTTCCACCTCTGACAACAATTAAAAAGCATCCTCTTTGACAAATTAGGATTAACATTATTCAGAGTTAAAATTAGGATGAGTGCATACATGCTTACACAATCACTGTTTTACACTACATAATTATTAATTATTGTAAAAAGTATAATATGTTAACAATTATAAAATCCGCAATTTTCAGTTTATCAAACAACGATAAAGTATAAAAACATTATTAAATTTATTATGTTAATGACAGTCAGACATACATAAATTAGCATGTTAAGTGAAAATTATAAATTAAATAATAGGCCCTTAAAAAATAGTTCTAAAGGTACTTACATAATTTGTAAGCATTTTAACTAAATTCGGGACGGATGGTCCGGGTGAATAAATAGTGTCTGCTTAAATGAAGAATTAATACGAATCATCTTATGAATAATGGTTAGCCTTTACATTTCGTACAGAAAACTATATATAGGTATATTCAAAATAGTAATATTTATATAATATAAAATAATCAATTAAAAACTACTTTCACTGATCGGTATGCATTAAATCGAACTTACAAAATAACCCGTGAGTTAAAAAGACGCTGGTTGTAGGGATTTACTAAGTCCCTAAGTATAATGCAGCTTGTAGTTCTGTCACTGGACAGCCTAGCTTCTCATATATACTATTGAGTAAATATTCTCCATATCATATAATATTATATCCCATTTGCTTATTGGACAGATCATAAATTCTCTATTTTAATAAAAAAAAATCAGTTAATTACATATATGTATGAATATATCTTCTATGTATATCTATATAAATGTGAAATGAAAATCTCTCTACAGGCTAAACTCTGGAACAACTTATCAGATCGTCTTGATTTTTTAAGACGATAAGAAGATGAGATAAGATGCGCCAAGATTTCAACGAAAGAGTATATCACGGAGAAGGTTCTATGAAAGAAAATTTTAGAAAAATCCACGGAAATGTAGGAAATCTAGATGTCAAAAATATAACGTTGGCGCTTTAGAGGCTAAGCTCTAAATTTTTTTGAAGCTTAGACGATATTATTATTGTAAGGGTTTAGCCTCTCAAATCTCAAACGCTGTTAGTGCCTATCCCCATAGTAGGTACTATTGCAATATAATATTACGGTATCATTAATGCAAGTATGCAACTAGTGTTATTTAAGTGAGGGTATAGTGGTGTTTATTAAACATTAATAATATTTAGACATATATATTAAAAAAATGCTGCTAATGGACTACGGTTCCCTGCCAGATTTCTTTTGGTATCGTTTCCGCAAAATAATCTGTACCCAACAGAATTAAAAAAAAATGATGGTTTATCTTTCGTGTTTTCAATAAGTTACGGTGAACACTATATTACATTATGTAACATAACGATGATCAATAATATAATTATTATGATACAACACGGTTTGAGGGCGGTGCCATAACACCCACCCCCATCCGGCCACCGTGTATATACCACCCTTGTATGGTACAATAATATAAAATTATATTGTGAGGACTTTATAAATATTGAACGCCAGATATATCATGATATATTATAATATCATCAACAAGATGACATTTTCTAACGTCGGATGTGGTGAATGTACTACCCCAACGATACCGTAGATATATGCCTTCACATAACAATAATAACAACAATAACGATCGGCACATAAGCGTTAATATCAACACGTGCCGTATACGATTTGTTGCACGATATTTGAACCATTTATTTAAATAATAGGACAATAAACATGTTTAACAGCTTAACTGTGTGCCACTAAATCTCTTTTCCGCCATACCGTTTGCGAGGTGTAACCCCCTCTAACCCCGTTTTTCCGATAAAATGTACGACAGAGCACACTATTATTGTCAAGCCACTTTTAAAGTATGACAACTATTGCGAGCTGGGTTAATTTTTTTTAATATTTAAAATCTTGCCGAACTTTTTTTTTTTATCAAAACGATTAAAACATATAGGTTGTTGTAATTTATACCGTCAAAAGTTCGAAACATATTCATAAACTATTGGGATAGGAATTGAATACGTATTTATTTTTTTGTTTGATACAGTCATAAGCTACAGTAATATTAACGTTATAATACTTAACATAATATTAGCAATTGAAGTATCTAAAGCTCATCACTGCTGGTCTGTTATAAAATAAATAACTCGTACAATAAATTATTATTTATTACTTTTTTAAGTTTTTTTATTTAAAGGCAAACGATTTTTACTTAAACTATATCAAACATTTTTTACTGACATTCATCAATGATTGATTTTTTAAAGTACCTACTTCATCATTTGATTCTGAAAAAAATATGAATGATCCATCTTTAAATAGGATACTTTACCTATAAAGGCTGGATATAATATTGACAGTATGCCGTTTTAAATTCAGATTTAACGTGATAATATTGATGAAAATTTAAATATGACAATATTGTACTCAATGGGGGGAGGGGGGGGGAGAAAGCTAATTCTCTGGTACAATATATTCATTTTTTTTTTTTTTCAAATCGTTGTTCAGTGTATTTTTTTTTAATCAAATATTAATATGATTCCAACCGTAGTTGTCAATCACTATAATATTATCTTATATTTTAAAATAATGAATACAATCATAGTGAATATTCACTGAATAATATAACAATATTATTTACCTGTATACACTGTATCCATGACATCGTGTTTTGTATAGTGAGCCAACATAGTACCTACTAAAAACAATATGAAAAGTAATAATATCCATAGTAATATAATCTATGATAATATTAGAAGTGAACATATTTCAAATTTTTACAGACCAATAATTCTGTCGGGTTAGGTTAAACGACTTTAAATTAAATAAAAATCGTTATGTTTTCTTATACTATCTTTTGCTAAAATACTAAGTAGTATAGCTCCTTTATTACACAAAATATACAAAAACTACATAATTCAATTGTTTCAAAAATAATCAACTCTTGCAATATGGTAATCGGTGTTTGAGCACTAGTCAATATCAATTCTAGACATCCTATTCGTGATTGTGGGTTTCGCCCATTCATTTTCCGGATTAATAAGGCCTCCCATTCGATAAACATAAACAGTGTTAAATGTACGAGCTACACAACAAAATTAATGACTTGATTTTTCGTACAAAATATTTTCATGTTTTCATTGACATCGTTCGTGATGAGTATCGGTGACGATTAAGCGTAACTATTCGTATAAGAATAACTGATTCGGTCGTACCAAGTTTGAACGGGGTGGAAAGATCCAATCATAACACCACAAAAAAAGTTTTGGTTACGCGGCACTGGTAACAATATTGGCCGTAATAATTGTGTAAGCGTATACATTATAAATATATATATATACACTGGCGATCGGATGTATAATAGGGGAGCCCGCCCGGTTGTCTCGTATTCTATAGTATAATGATAATATATCGGATTTCGATTGAGGACGGGTTTGGGGGGAGGAGGGGGAGAGACGAAACGTTTATCGGCGACGAAGGGTCCGACCGACTGTGGCAGCGGTTCGTCCGGGAACGGTTTTGGGGGGGGGGGGGGGGGTGCGGTGAAAAGACTTATACACATCTTAATTCCCCGGCGACCGGAACCGTCCCGTTTGTCCGCGTGTCGGGAAGAATTTAATTCCGATAAATATCGCGTGGCGCCGCCGGGCCATAAATCTAAAACGCGGAAACCTAGTGGGCGGGCACGCGCCGGACCGTAAACGCTATGTAATAATATATACGGTCGGGCGGCGGGCACCGCGACGATTGGAACTGGTACGAAAAAAAAAAAGAAAGCCAAGCGCGTATATTGTGCGGGCGAAATGTAAAACGAACCGACGAAACCGTACACGTAGTATAAGCCCCGGCCGGGTCGACGACGTATTTATTGCTCGTCCGGCGACGCGACAATATAACGTCTACGGCGAAACGGATCGTCGCCTAAATCCCACGTCCCACGCGTGTGTGTGTGTGTGTGTGTATGTGCGTGTGTGTGTGTGTGTGTGTGTGCCCGTGTGTGTGTGTGTGTGTGTGTGTGTGTGTGTGTGTGTGTGTGTGTGTGCCCGTGTGTGTGTGTGTGTGTGTGTGTTGTGTGTGTGTGTGTGCGTGCGTGTGTGCGTGTGCGTTGTGGAATGAATAAAATTCGAAGAGGTCTTCGCCACCCCCGCGCGCGACGACCCGGTGAATAGTGATCGTTGTTGGATCGGATCCAAAACGCGAAGAGATGAATGGAAAACGAAAAAAAAAAAAAAATTCGAATATATTATGCACGCGCCCGGCGCACATATTTCACGGCATTGTAAGTTTCGGTTTTAATGGAATTGAAACATGCCCCAATCAATTGCGTATTGTTTTTAAAAGCCATTCGGCTAATGAAATCCGACCCTTCGTCGATGGTACAAATTAATGTCGATTAACTCGTCCGAGCGGTGGGTCGCGGGTACCTATACGCTCGTTATTTCACTGAATCGACAACAGTTCGGACGACTAATATACGCTATATATAACCGTAAGAGCAGGCTTATTACCATTTCGTCTGGTCCTCTGAAAAAAAAAATCGTAAAGACTTATAGTTTAGGCGTGGACGCAGCGTGACTAGCCCGGGAAAATATGACCTTGACCCGACCAAACTGTTCAGGCGGTTGAGCCTTAATAATTTAACCTAATAAACAATTTATTATAGCTCTGCTGCTATGTTTAAAGGTTTAAAAGCTTCTAGTGACATAGTCATAGGTTAGGTTAGGTTAGACTTCTAGTCATATTGTCGACGCTGGTGTTCCAAATTCTGTCCGGTGTAATATGAGTGAAAACCTTTGTTTCAGTAAAGTAGCAGCTGTTATTCTATAGAACAAGGTATCTAAAAAATAAAGATGTTATTCCGTATGGCTGGAACGACCAACTCTATAATATGCTACGCTCCAATATCATTTAATGTTATTTCGTGGTGAATATGTGGTTCTACAATTTCTGTGTCACAGATAGATCTATTATCAGTAAAATAAGTATTAAAGACCGGAATATTTGTTGAATAATTATTCTAATGATTATGAGTCAATCAATTCAAAACGTTAAAGATATAGGAAATAAATTATAAAATTATAAAAGTACAATGTTATCATGGTTATTTTTAAGAGAGCCTTAATATAAGTATACATTAATTGGCTCAAAATGCTATGATGTACGAAAAGATGTTTAACCGCACATATTTATCTCTTTCACGTTAAATCGAACAGAAATTTTCTTACATTATCTACAATTTAGGGACTAACATAGTTCAACAACTTGTTTAAAAAAAGAACCAATTGGCCATCTGGATAGAGTCGGGAAATACTTCTAGTGTATATTATAACATATGATCAAAGTATTTATCATAATACCTAATCAGTATTTATATTTTTAAAAAGCCTATTATCGTTTTCCACGTTTATTAGACATTATTGAATATGAATGGGAATAAATAGAGACTAGAGAGGTCTACATAAATCAGTAAATGTCTTTTTGTTATAAATGAATAACTAAAATACTATACCTATTTAATTTCCATCAATATTGTAGGTATTTTCTTTTTTGGTTTACTCAGTCCTCGGAAACCCTCCAGTAAAAAACATTTGAAATGTGACTCACATTATCCTCAGTTGATTATTTTTGTATTTATACAGGTACATGTTTTAATTTAACAATGACTAAGTCTAACTTTTATTGACATTGTAATCATTTTGTACACAGACATTATTTTGTTTAAATTAAAACATCTACTAAGAAACATAAAGTTATATTTGTTGCTGTATTTTACCTATATATTTTTATTTTTATTAAATAGTTTCAATAGATGTCAAATACATAGGTACCATCAGATCGCCCAGAGCCTACACGTCATATACACTAGCAACCGCTATATGGAAAGTAGTCTCCGGCTTCCTTAGAGTTTCTGTAAGTTGTTGTCAGTCATTAATAATTGTAATTAATTAATAAATGAATAAACGATGGCAGCGTTGGCAAAGTAACTCGCAAGAAGTCCCGGCAGCGCCGTTGATACCACGAAGTAATCAAAAGATGTCAAATACATTCAGGAAGACTCGAGTCAACGTGATGATTTAGATATGTTTTTGTGTACGTATATTACACTTTTGATCGAAATAAGCGTTTTTAGAATACTCGTGTGAAGTATACTAATGCAAGTTATGAAAGTTGTACATGTCTTCGTCATAACAGATGAGTCATCTGTAATAAACCAAACGCATTGAATACATTGATACATAATATAACAAGTATCTTTAGTTATATATTAGGTACCTACATACTAATATTTAGACAAATGTAAATCATATTTTGGATATTATTTGGTATATGTCATAATAATAATTTACAATAATTTAAAACAAACATTTATGTCCAAAATGTCTGAATGTATGTTTCAGTTTGTATGACTATATAGCTAAACGTGCATTATTAATACACGTCGTGTTGTCTGATTTTCGACGAAGATTTTTGTTTGATAACTTAAAATAACTCTGATCGTCCAACCCAACTTATACGAAAATATAGGTATATTTATTTTAATACCAATATCTTATTTATTTGTATAAACTATCTAAAACAGTTTGTTCAATTTACAGATTAACCATCGCAAAAAAATTAATACAACATAAAAATAATTTTAATATTACAAATATTTTTAAGAACCCATTGTATAGGTAGTTAGGTAAGAATATTTTTATTTTTTAAATGGATTTAATTGTTTGTTGTTCAAAAGATCTTTAGATCCTTATTACCTTATATTAAATTTTTATTTTTCCATAGTTTTTTACTGCTTAAAAATTCGTACTCCATCGCTTATTATACACATATTTTAACGTAACACATTTTCACGTATCCATTTTAACTATCACCATAAATAATATTATTAATATACTGTAACTTGCTCAATCAGCTCAAGTTGAAGTGATGGAAGTGTAATGAAATAAACTCGAAGATGATAGAACAATTTGTATTTATTAATATTCAAAGTCCAAAGAATTAAAACTGTAAGTTAGCGAGTTGTGACTAGGTATATAGCTTAAGTGACTGTTCTAATGGTGGCTTGTTGCTCGTCTGATGAACGATTGTCCATCAGCTTTCCTCGTTGGGTCAGTCCCTGTCCCTTCCATACTCTGCACAACCGTACATGGTCGTCCTGCGGTTAGGCCTAGCGTGAGATTGTCACACGCTTTTGCACACGCCGGATGTATAACATACTATTATATTTATTATTATTGTGGATTTGTGGTGTTTTCCATGTGCTTAGAATCAATTCGGTTGAACACTTTTTCGGCACTTAAACGGTTTTTTATCCATTAAAAATGTCGTGTGAATTCCGGGGATAATCGTGTGAATTCATGCTAATGGCGTGCTAAATATTGGCTGTATCATAATGGCAAAAATCACAACATTTCTATAATGGGCCGGGCTGGGGCAACGATAATACTGTATAACAACAAAAACGATTTTTTAACCATTAAAAAATGTCGTGCAAATTCTGGGGACAGTCGTGCGAATTCATGATAATGGCGTGCTAAATATTGGCTGTATCAAAATTGCAAAAATCATAAAATGTCTATAATAGGCCGGGCTGGCGCAACGGTAAAACCACTAAAACAGTTTTTTTATCCACTAAAAAATGTCGTGCGAATTTTGGGAACAGCCGTGCGAATTTATGCTAATGGCGTGCTAAATATTGTCATATATATATATAGTAGATAACTATATTTTTGCTCTTGGGCCGGACTGGTGCAACGTTGCGCCAGCCCGGCCCATTAAATTTTGGGTTTTGCTGATGAACGAATATCATGCAAATTTTAATTATAGTTATGCAAATTCATGCTAATTGCACGCTAAATATTGGTTCAAAATTTTTCCAATATTTCGATAAGGGCCGGGCTGGCGTAACGTGCCATGCTCAATCCAACCACAGTGCCAATCCGACGCCCCATCCAGAACGTCGAGCCATTACCGCCGTCCGTGTGCCGACAGCAGCATATTGACTACTGGACTGCTGGAGTCGCAGTCCATAGTACAACACACCACTACCCACTTTGATCACACATACCAACAGATTCATTTTTCCAACCACACGACTCAATAACTATAATACACTTATATAAAAAACTCATTCCTTGTTTTATGTATTTTGAACTGTCAAACTGTATTCGCCAGTGTAATAAAATAAAAAGAAAACACTGTCATATAAAATTTTATTGATTTATAATAAACATAAAAAATAATAATTTGATGAACAAAATTATCTTCGAGTTCATTTATTTTATTACGACTGGTAAAAATTGACCAATCGTACTGCACCGCTAAAAAGATACCATGTCCGGGTATTGGAATTAAATACGTATATACATTTATTGTTAAGAAGTATGATATAACGCATAGCACAGTATAATATGATATGACATAATTTATAAATATATCATACTTTTAAACCTACTATAAATTCAAACAGGTACGTTAAAAATGTAGCACCTACGTCAAAACTGTATAATTACCAATAAAATATTAATACAGTTTTAAAATGTTTCGAAATTAAATATAGATTTTCGACACTATCTGTGATATTGCGCTTTATCGCAGTCTACTATAATTATAATTTATAGTTATCGTAGTTGAGATCCGTTTCACAGTCACGCGTATCAAGTTAGGACGCGGTGTTTTTAAATTTGTATTGTTAAAGTTAGTACGTGACGTCGTCATAACGCTCCATTGTGGCTTCATAATTACGGATTTTTAGTTGTAACTATTAATTCACATGTTTATGATTTCAAACTTATAAACTTTGTATCATATTGGTTGTGAAATGTGTATTATAATACTATAATATAATTTTTATACGCCAAAATAATTACGAATAATTCTATTTTAGATAAAACTTCATTATTTGAAATACCTATAATAATCAACAAAATGGCTTTTATTTTTGTTGTCTAATATCAATCGATTCATTTCTCTTCGGAAAATCAACAAAAAAATTACTTATTTGAAAACATGATTCTAATAGATCATACGTCATGGCCATTTTGTGCTTTCTACGAATTTATTTTGTTCTCGACTATTAATAAATATATATCATTTAAATATGACGTTTCGTGTAAGGTTCGTGATACCCAAAGACGTGCGATTTGACTGTATTCGACGGCAACACGATCGATGGTGCAGCGATGCATGCAGTTGAGTTCCACAGCGGTGCTGAATGTATCGTCGTCACAAGTCTGCTTGGCCATGGAACGCCTAACAGGTGCCTCGCCGTGGTTTATCGGATGTTTTAAGACCGGTCTGCGAGCTTCACCAGTGACGATGACGGGCTTTGGTTTACTGGTCGCAAATCCCGACTTTGATTCGATGACGGCCAAAGGTCGGCAAGCGTTAAAAGTCTTGCTGATTTCGTGGTAACAGTAGAGGAGTTAACCGTTAACCGGCGAGACTGCCATTCGAGTCATCGGGCCGTCCGTGCTATACCATTGAAGTATTTCTGTGTCATTTCAATATACATAATAATATAATATGTGTTTATATCTCAGAAGGGTGAGCCATCGCATATGGTACGGTCTATACCACCACAAAGTTCCAACATATAACTAGTTTTGATTACTTTACAAAATGTACAGTAATAATCCTTTGGGCCGCTGCATAATATGCGTGTGCCAAAGTTGTCTCGTCTCATCGCTTGCTCCGTGTGTATTGCTACCTGTTCATCTTCGGTAAAGTAAAATATATTGTGTTAAATTGAAACGTAGGTACGTTCAATATTGTACACGGTATAACAAAGTGTCTTGTATAATTATTAACATCAAAATCCTCTTGTATCTCTCCCTTCTGCGTTTGGTATTAATCTGTCACTATAACTATACCGCATGAGAGATACTCAACGTTTTATAGTTAATACCACGTAACAAGTAACAATATTGTACTGCGCACAACTTTGCGTTTGTTTTTATATTATACAATGTATAACATAAAATATTTACTTATATTTTAAAATTTTTAATTACAAGAATATTGTATAATATTTAAGCGATCGATTGGGACAGAATTAAAAAAAAATTTCCTGCTTAGTTGCTTTAAGTCAGTTTCTTTTGTCTGTATTTTTATATACTCACTTTGAGATCGATACTACGATTTAAACTTGTTGAAACTCTGTTCCGGACGAAATTATTATAACATTGCTATTAAATTTCAAAGAAAACAAAATTATACACTTCAAAAAAATGTTTTGAAATTTCTAAAATGTATGTGAAGTAAGATCACCGACGTAAAATTTAACTGTAATTTCATATGTATATAGCTATTATAATAGCTATAATAAAGCAGAGAAAAAATTCATTAATTTAAATGAAAACAATTTAATTTCCACTTAGAATCTAAAATGAAAAATTTCTTAATCCGTTATAAAATGTCTACACTTGAAATTAATTCTATCGCTTTGATGTGGTAGCTTAATAAATTACAAAATTTATCTCAAGCCAAATATCAACTGGAAACAATTATTACAGTCAACAATTCGTTAAACATTATATCTAACCAATATGCACATTGGATAGAAATGGACGTTTGGGTATTCATTCCCAGCAACTTCTCAAAAATATATAAAAAATATGATTATTTTTAATAGGATATTTCCATGAACAATTGTTAATCGCTTTGTTCAGAAATGGGATTTTTGGAATAGATTGTGCAAACGTACGATATTTAAATTGTATATATAGGTACCGCATGTTTGCCTATATTATTTTTATATGTAGTGTGAAATTATATTTATTGTACCCGTTGGTATAAAAATTATTTACTACCAATGGGTATTTTAAATGAAATCTTTATTCTTAAAAAACGAGAAAAATATGTTGTTTTTATTTTTTTAAAGAGACCAAAATTATAGCTTCGCAAAATGTTTTATCCGCGATAGCCTAAATGATGTACCATACATATAGCAGTACCTATCCGATGAAACAAATATTATTAGTTTTCGAATGATGACCAATATGACATAATTATATAATTTTAATTTCAGTAATTTTACGAGATGTATAGAAAACCTAACATTAGTTGACCTATTTTTGTTATCTGAGTAACTGATTATTTGTTTCAAAATATCTGAAGTATGTAGGATTAAAAATGATTATATATAAGTTTTGATCTGTGTAGGTTGTCTGTTCACTATAATAATTGGCCTTCACGAACCGTACTAAATTTAGTTCAATATTGTTTTACAGTTGTTGGGTATAACTATATTGATACAGATAAAATATTAAACCATAATATAAATATAAATCGAATGTAGTGTAGTTTTAAAAAGTTGCCCACATAAAACATTATAATCACTTGTTAGATGTTACAGACGTGGTTATTATTATAATTTTTTTTTTCTTTTTTAATGAACTTTAAAACACCAAATGGTTTTTTAATATGGCCATTATCGTTGAGTTACCCATTATGTGTATGACGTGTACATCCCGATGTCCGTTTTATCAAGTCAAAACAGCAAAACGCACGTCTCTTTAACAGTTTTTCAACTGTCTGTAAAATTGCCATCATATCCCCAGATATTCATACTACCCTAGATCATAATTTTCCACCAATAATTGTACCTCTCCCGGTATATAAAGGATACCGGTGTTAACGATTTATCTTAACCATAGCCAGAGTGGTGGCAATAAAACAAGATGGCGGTTGTCAAGATTGAAACCGATGATTATTTGAACGATAACCAAAACCGAAAAAGTTTTTTTTTGTTTAGCGGTTAACCGGTTTTTTTTATATTAAACAGTTGATGATTCATATGTTATTTAGAAATATCCGAACATAAATCTGGCGTCGATATATTCTGTCAATATAATAACGGTTATTATATTTTCTTTGCATAATAAATAATAATTTGATTCCGCGTACCTATGATATTGTTCAAATTAATTAATAATTAATATGCATGTAGGTACTAGGTAAATAACGATTTACAATTTTCCAAAATATTCAGTAATTAAAAGTGATTAGTGACATGTAATTAACTACCTAGTTTAATTAAATTTTCAATACTTATTATTACTTATGGCTATAATATATTTAAGTGTCAGACGTCGACCAGTCGTCGTAACTCGTATTATTTGGGACAAATCATACAAATAAACTAAAATATAGCTTTTATATTTAATTAAATATCGGTTCTTAATTTTATTGTTCTTAAATATGGTATTTAATATTTGTAATTTCATTTCAAAAACATGATGTTTTTGATAGTTGAAGTATTATTTGTTGCCTATTTTTAACTTAAATAGTTAAATGTTGATATTATCCTATAATTTTTAAATTATTTGTATAATTGAATGCAGTAAAAAGTTATGTATAGATGTATAATTCACTGTTGAGTAGTTACCTGTGAACTGCTTATAAAAAAAATTGTGACTGGATTTTTAATATTTTTCAAATTTCATTGTAATAATATATTACGAGCTTAATATTACATTTTCAAGTTTTTAGGCCCAACAAATAACATTTTGTTGACGTTTATGGAAAAAAAACTAAAAAAATTGGAAACAGAAAATGTCCGTAAACAATTCAAAACAAATCAATATTTTTTGAAAATTGTTATCATATTATACAGAAAATGCCAATGTAAACAACCAGTGAAAATTGCATGTATATGGTGATTTGCTTTAGAGTTACACCAAACACCAAAATCAATTTTGTCCAACTAGATTCACTTTCCTATCAGAAAAGTTACTGTTGAAGAAAATCTAATAATTTACTGTTCTAAAAGGTTAGGTGATTTTAAAATCAATACATTCATAGCTACAATCAGAATCAAAAATATAATTTTCTTAGGATATTTTTACCCCCTGGTATGTTATTCTAGGAGGGATAATAATCTTAGTAGCCCCCCCCCCCACACGGTAATAATATTTTAATTTTATAATATTCCTTTAGTATTTGTACTCCCGCGGAGGAACCTATTACTCTCTTACGATATTTCGACTCTGATATATTATTTGGAAGGTATATTGATATCCTAGAAAATTCGTAGCGCAGGTACTATTATCCTAATAAAATTACACCCCTGGGGCATGAATATCTGAATACAGACAAATTCGTCGTCGGAGTATACGATCATATAGAGCTGTTTCCACCGTTACATTTTACTCGTATTTTATTCTGTATCTAATTTAAAAAGTTATTTGTATTGGTTAGAACAAACTGGATCGTTTTTGTATTTACTTAATTAAAAATGCATATAAAAAGAATATACGAATTGTAAAAAAAAAATATTATGCCCCAGCGGTGGCGCATTCGATCAATGACACGAGCCCGATATACGACCCACGTGACCCATTTGTGCCCATAGAAAATGTTAGGTCGTTGTCGATCAACGACGCAGACTGATGTCTTCGCATATGTGTATACAATATACATGTAAGACTGTATACGGTGGTATTTGACGTAAATTAGAGCTTAAGTTAGGGTGCAATATTATATTATGCAGTACTTGAAGACGAAAATTAGCGATTGATCAGTTGCAACCCTCGACGGCGACTATAATACGTGATCCGTGGACGATGTGGGTATCTAGCCCCCGGCGACAGACCGACCGGACATCGCTGACTAAGTGCTCGATTCGATTTACAAACTAAAATGTTTTCTAGCCTGCGGTGTTATCACTGGGAAACGTTAAAATATCCTTTTTGTACTCTCATCACCAAAAATGTAACAATATAATACTATATTCACCAAAGCGGACATAATATTATGAGCACTCGAAAGTTTTATTTTTTTAATCAATTTTGGTTATTACATATTAGCTACTTACTTAATAACTTATTAGTTATTACAGTAATTATTTCAAATATGTATACGTCGTAGCTACTTCGTGAAATCGAACTTTTCACAAAAAGATGACCATTTCATGAAACGGAAACGGATATTTTACACTTCGTGAAATTCGAAAATATTTCACAAAATAGTCTTTTTTCATGAAATGGTCACTCCAATTTAACATCGTGTAATTTTTTTCACAATTCAGTCGTTCACTTTGTGTAATGGAATACAACATTCATTACACACGTCAAGTTTGATTATATTCGTTATTATTTATTTAATGTATTTATTAAGTATACTTATTTTTAACTTTAACAATACTATAAGTTATTTTTATCTATATTTTATTAATTTAACTAAACATTATATTATTATATTTATAAATATTTATATAATACTTATATACTGTTCATATTACAATCATTTTTTTATTTATTAGAACAGGTAAATGCATTGTGACAACGACTGTTGCATTTTATAATAGCTTTAAAACAAACACATCTTTTGGTTTGACGAGAAATTTTACACGAACAACTTAGGAATCCCTGACCTCCAGATACGACCTGGACGGTTTCACGCAAAGTTAATTCTTTTTGTTTGTTCAGCTAAAATAAAATTTGCAGTGGCATGCTGCATATTTACAGAATTGAACCATCCTTTAATAAACCCGTGTGTAGTTCCTACTTTGTAGTTTGTACATTTCATTTTTTTTCTTCAATAATGACAGCAATCACGCGAGTAGGATCCGATGGCCCTCTGTCGACTTTTGGAACAGAAATTGTGATGCAGTCATTAATTTTGAACTCTAGAATTACGGCATTGCTAACCTATATGAAAAACCAAAATTTAATTTATTATCTATGATAAATTTGTACTTATATTAAAGTACCTGTAACATTTTTTTGGCGGCTTTTTCTTGACCTGCATGCCCAGCTTTACGTTCTTAGTGTATCATCTTATTTGTTTTACACAAATCACAAACATTTTCTTTGGATTCATTCTTACACATTTTGCAATATTTAACAAGGATATCTCGTTCAAGATTTCCCTCTTCATATTGGCTGTACATTTCTTCAAGGTCCTCTTCAGCTGTTAATTTTTTGATAAATTCTAGTGGTAAATTCGATGTGGATAATCCAACTTTAGGATCACAACCAAATAATGCTTTATATGGAGAGCCGCCTATTATTCGACGATGTGAAGAATTTTTCTGGAATTGAACGAATTTCAATCCTATAGACCACTTTTTGGTATTATTATCTTTCATCCATGCACGGAGCATATTTTCGACATCCTGGTTCCTACGTTCTATGCTTCCTTGACTCTGAGGATGACTTGATCTTCCATGTACAATAATACATTCAGGCCAAAGTTCCTTGATTTCATTAATTATGGAATTTACAAACTCTCTACCGTTGTCACTTTGAAGTATTTTCGGTGCACCAAAAGTTAGAAAAATTGTAAGTAAATTAGATGCTACTTCAACTGCTTGTTTACTTTCAAGAGGTAATAGAGATATACATTTTGTGTGATGATCCTGGTAATTCAAAATCTATTTGAATTTCCCGTCAGGTAATGACTGGAAATCAACCAAGTCAACTTGACCTCTCTCGTTGAAGTCTTTACTCACTATTGGTTTGATTATCAATTTACGGGTCACACCTTTCTTACTATTACAAGTTGCACATACAGATAGAAAAGTTTCAATAGCTGGTCTCGGAAATGAATACTGTTTGGACAGTACCGCACGCATTTTCCCCATACCACCATGTCCCGTACATATATGGTAAGTACTTAGTTTTTTAAACAAGTCTTCGTATGATACAATATACCTACAAAATATATTAAAAAATTATATTATATTATACTAAAATTATCTTAAATTTGTTTATAAGCAGGTACTCACATTATATCTTTTTTTTTATTTATTAAATACTTTTTCTCGGCCACTGTTAATACATCATATTTTTGTAGAATATAATAACTCGTTTTTTCTTAACACCTTTGAAAAAATAAAAAAATATTATGCATTTATTAAATTTAAACTAAAAAACAATATTATTTAAGATCCCAGAAATTAATACTTATACCTATTGTCCATGTATAACATTAAGACATTAACAATGTACCTACTAATTGTTAGACTGATTTTGTAATTATTTTTAAAAAAAGTAACGTTATTTCGAACTTCCTACTTTTTAAATAAAAAAGTAAAGTAACGCGATAAAAATAATAAAATATAGATAAAAATAACTTATAGTATTGTTAAAGTTAAAAATAAGTATACTTAATAAATACATTAAATAAATAATAACGAATATAATCAAACTTGACGTGTGTAATGATTCCATTACACAAAGTGAACGACCGGATTGTGAAAAAAATTACACGATGTTAAATTCGTCAACCGAGGTCATTAGCCTGGGGTACTATGGAGTAGGATACTGTGGGTTGAAACACGTGTGTGTATGTGTGGCAAAGATATTATGTCACTAAAAATCGCGGATGATCACCCATCCGGGAGCTAGTCACACTTACCAGTGCCTACACTCAGAACAGGTTCTTAACTGAATGCACACACCGAGCCACATTAATAGATATAATAAAGTAATAAAGCATTAAAATATGTAAGACAGTACAAAACAAAATTTCTTATTTAAATTATCGGTCATCATCAATGGTGGATAAAATATTTCTGACATTGTTGGATGGAATAACTTCTTAAAACTGAATAATAATAATATATAAATACACCCAGCTACGAGTATTAATATACTCAAACCGATTGTGTTATCTAATCATAACCATGTGAATGTGATGAGAGCATTGTATTATACGATGTGATGTAAAAAACAATATCATTCTTTTTCCCATTTACACTACCCTTCTCCCCCCTCCATATTTATACCTTAGTATATACTATATAGTATTGTATAACATATGTCACCTACTCACCTAAGAATATTAACAAACCCACTCCGTTGTAATAGGAAACTGAGGATCGGTTGCTAAATCTGTTTTCCGACTAATGTTATTTTACGCTGAAAAAAAAAACTTTCCATCCCATTGACAGCCGCAATGATGTGATAATATTATAATAAATTGATTTATATACGGTCATTTTCAACCCGAGGGAACAGAGTTTTTCCATCAACTCGACACCACTCTAAGTAAAATACAGTAAAATTCTACGTAGGTACTTATCTCCCGTAACGTATATTATTGTGCATAGTATAATCGAGTTAATGATCATTCCATTTCTACTTTCGCAATAAGGTCATAAATAATATGCTCCACTCCCAGCTCTAACAAAAATATAAACAATCGTACTATACGCTAATAGCGCAGCTAATGCACCACCATCAGTTTAACCAGAAAATACATTTTCCAGATTTTTCGATGAACTAAGTCCATCATTAGTCCATTACTAAAACTTGTTATTAACAACGTTACTCAATAATCTTCTGCCGTCTACGAGGTATAATAGTTATAAGCTGATTTCCTAATAAATTAAAAAATAAAATAAATGAATAATCAAGTACAAACATTGACTAAGATCAAAAATCACTAATAACCTTTATCTTGCGATGATGTGGATGTTTGTTGTTGTTTGTTTTGCACCACTCAAGCGTTCGACGGTGTTGAACACTTCAAAGGTATACACATTTGGAGTTACGATTTTGCATTTAAAAATCAATAACAGCTTTATTTTCATACTTTTATTAAATAAACATTATAGTTCAACCGTAAACTAATAATTAACACAAGACGGCTATTAAAACAATGTCTTATAGAGGTATTCCAATTGTAATATTTAGTTATTCTCTACTGTAGTTCAACTAAAAACCATCTATACCTATTTGGAAAAAAACTGATACAGAGCCCACTGGATTTGCTCTTTTCATATCGGCCATATCAGAGTTGAGTTATTTGTATCAATATACGACGGGCAGAAGTATTTCACATTTATTTACTATACCAGAAAAAAGTGATATACATAATTTTAGTTGAGACCAAAAATCTATTTTGTTAAATACGCGATGTTCATAGATAGAATTCTTGGTTTATTAAATTAATAAATATATACTTCAAGCAATTTATTTTCCATAAAAGGTATCAATAAACAAAAAAATCTAGATAATAATATGGTATAGTTATAATTTTTAATATTAAAACTGATAGTAGCATAAAACAATCAAAGACGTTCTACACAAAAAAATTCAGTTACAATACTATCTTCGCAGAAACTAGACAGAAACAGTTAAGACAACTTGAAAAAAAAAATTGTAAAAACAGAGATACGACCTTCTTCGCTGCAGGGGGTGATATTATATATCGTTGTAAATTTTTTCCACTAAAATTTGTATTCAATAACAAGATTAAAACAACACACTGTAGAAAAATGTACAGCAATTAATGATATTTTTAAGCAATTTTAGTATGGTATTGTAAATTAAAATTTAAAATATAAAGTAGCTTTACAATAAAAAAAAACAGTATTCTCTTTACATGTTTCAAATTATTTATTATATATTATTATGTTTTGCATTACTTTCAACGATAGTACCTATTTAATATTAAAATATTATACAAACACTTATAAGTTTTAGATTCTGAGCTGAGCGAAAGAATATATTGGTTTTACAATGATGTGTGTTTTTTCTCTGTCCGTCAGCAACATTATGGATAGTAAGCATGCTTCGATATTTGAGATCAGCATCTTTTATGATAGAAAAGTGAACCTAGTTGGTACTTTTAGGAGGTCAAAATTGAATATTCTAAGTAGTTTTAGAAAGCGTCGAGAAAAACAAAAGAAAAGTGAAAGACAAGTGATAATTTTAACGCAAAACCTATTTTTGAGGAAAACGATTTTACTATTTGGTGTAACCGTATGAATTAATAACCGTAGACCATTGACATTTTTACCAAATATTTATATTAGCATTTTACATAAATGGTAACATTTTCATAATATTTTATCTCTTTTAAGGCTAATTATAACCTTGAGAAATTTTTAAAAATTTTTAATTTTTTTTGAAACTATTCTCGATAAAAACTTTTGTTTTTAAAAAAAGTTGAAAATTGAATATAAGATTCATTTTAAGTTTCATAAATGTGAGTTAAAAAATCAGAAATACAAAGGCATGATTTTTTTAGATTCTGAGTGTATTAATGAATGTACTGGTTTTACATTAATGTGTGATTTTTTTTTTAATTTAAATTTTTTTTTTGTGTCTGTGTACACGATAAGTAGTCAAAATAATGCTTCGATTTCTGTTCGATAAGAAGTAAATATTGTTGGTACATTGGTGGAGGTCGAAATTTAAAATTCACAGTAATTTTCAAAGACGCCGTGAAAAACAAAAGAAAATTTGAGGAAAAATGGGTATTTTAATTTTGGTTTTTTTGTAACTTTAACTGAAATTTTGACTGAATGTTTATATTATCATTTTCTATACATCATAATATTTGCAAAATATTTTGATTTATTTTGAGCTATTAACGGACATTTTCAATTTCTAATTTTTTAATTTTTTTTTCTACGAATGTCAATAAAACTTTATTTATTTGATAAAAAAGCTTGAAAATACAAAGTATATTATATTGTTTCAATGGCATTTGAAAAATATTAAAAATCCTTAGTCACAGTTTTTTTTTATAAGCATTTAAAGTTCAAATCTTAACAAAAAGCGTAAAAATCACGAAATTGTGCAAACAGTTTTGAGTTAGAAACCCATAAAAATTTTTTTTCAATCTTATATTTGAAAATGTCTTACAAAATTCCTTAAGTTTGTTTACTTTCATCAAAAAAAAAAAATGTATACAAGAAAGTTAAATTAAATTTGTATGAGTGTTTAGGTATGTCATGTTTAAGTATTTAATAATATTTTCAAAATCGATTTAATAAAAAATATATACTTTACTTATTCGTTTATTATTGTCATAATGATTTTATAGAAAAACAATGTATACCATTATATTCTTCTTATTTCATATTTTATACATATATACTACACAACTATATTTTGTATCATATTTTATTAATAATCATCTGGTACTTATTATATTATATACATTATAAACGTAAATTATAAACCTACAAATTATTTATTTATAAATATATGATAACATATTGTCAAACATAAGATGATCTACACAGCATAAATAATTGTAACTCGAATACATATGTTTAATATATTACTCATAATGATATTTAACCTACTCATTAGAAGACATTTCGCATAGAAATATTATTATTTTTCTAAATAAACATAATATTTTGCGTAAAAATATAAAAACAATATTTCTTCGTTAGCAGTTTAATATAATTTGTTTAATTAGAAAGATACGGGCCATAAGGTTGAGAGATTCAACTTTTGACGTACACAATATTGAAACTAAAAAAAACCTAATATTTCACTCTTACTAGGTTTGGAATAAAAAGTGTTTCTAAATGAATTTGATGAAAAAAATGTATCAAAAATGAATAATTGCAAAAGTTGTCCACAGTGCAAAATATGTTAATTTACCGCCATTGTCTGTTTAAGTTTTGAAATTAATACTTTAGGTCTGGCAGCTGAAAAAAAGTTTTCCTAAATGTAAGGAAACGTATATTTGATGTGTTTGAATTTTCTCGTCGACATTAAGACGCATAAATACTGCTGTTATAATGTATTTAATCAAACACATTTCCCGAGCAAAACAGCATAAACGTAAACATACAATAATAAGAAGAGTTAAAATAATAACAATTACGAAAAATGCAGTTGTTTGATTTAAATGTTGTTCTTACTGTGACTTGAGTAAATATTAATTATTTTTTTGCAACTTGAATGCGCTTTCATATTACACATGTATGAACTACAGTAGTATGCAATTAGCATGACATATTATAACGAGAGTAAAAATACATTACATGGCCACTTTATTGTTTGGCACACCGAGACAACTGCAGCCATTTGTTGTGAAATGTATATGTAAACATTGATCTAATTCGTTCTGTAAGAACCTTTTTCGTCTATTTTTTTACTTTTAAACAAAAACGAGTAAATTAAATACAAATATATATAAATATCAGGTATATTAGTGACACTTAAAAGTTATGGTGTTGCACGGTAATACTTAAAATTAGATGTCCTATATCTAAGCAATCAAAGATATTGTTATAATCCACGTAAAGTATACGAGTGTGTACCCATAACTGCAGTATAACCCAACCTGCAACTAATACTAGTTTAAGCGTTTATTGTCATAAATTTGGATTTCAGTCATACGATATTATATTTATGGCTTTTATCAAGAATGTAAGAAACTTTGACTTTTTGCCAGGGTTACAATCTCAAGGAGTTCATGTCGCGTTTTAGTATTATACATTCAATAATAAAATAGTTCGCAAGCCATTCGTGACGAGTTTATGCGAAACGTTTGATGTTTTGAAACATGAAAGACCTCTCACGCTCAAAGGTTGTTAATATATAACAGACGGTTAAAAATCTTTTTGAAATAAACATTAAAGATCAGAAGCAGTAACTAACCAGACGAACATAATATTATATTATCATTTAATAATATAATGTAATGTTAGTATATAATATTTGCAAGTGCCTACAATTAATATCAATGGTCTTGAATAAATATTAAAATGGCGGATAATCGAAACGCACACAATATTATTTATTTCGAACAAGAGGTGAGAAAAATAAATCAACAATTTGTCGGTGAATTGTTTTGTTTGTTTGCCAGTATTCAGAGTTTATATTGTGCTGTTGATTAATTTTAACGGCGGCAGAAGCGTTCAAAACATTGTATATTAGTCGGCGAACGTGTATTTGCTATTAATTAAGACGACGACAATGAGTTTTGATACGGCCCACGATAACACTCGACAGTTACCATGACATAAAACTAATTACTTTTTTAATTTCGTTTAACGACAATGGTCAAAAAAAAAATGTTTCTATTACAATATAATACAGAAATAAACCAATAGTGGACCGTTGAAATTACTTAGTATAAGTACGACGTATACTCCAACTATAATATTGTTATATTAGAATGGCCACCATTTTCGTTACAATTACCATGAAATATACTATATAATATAATATACAAATTATTAATTTAAAATACAACTAATAAAAACCATATTATAATGTTACTGATAATATTAATGTAAGATTACGCGTATGCGATACGGGTTAATGCCGTCCATCGTGTCGTGTCCAAAAGTCGAGCTCGGCTCAATTCTGGAAATTCCCAGGTACCTAGATCATGGTTAGTGAAATATACCATGATTAACGGTCAATCAGAATACGGCATGGCAGATGACGAAGCTGTGAACGTATATTTATTGATTATTATTTATTGCATAGACTTCGTGGGTGTGTGTGGGGAGGGGGGGGGGTTGTTACCGTGTGTGCTAGTACCGTACACTATTTGAATTTGTATAGCTGGGGCCCTAGAAGTTAATCCCCCGAATTAAATCCCAGATTCGCATATTTTATCTGTTGTAAATTCTGTAACCAAATAAACAAAAAGTATTTCTATAATAGGTATGTGATTTTAAAAAACGAATAGTTTATATATTATAATAAATTATTAAAGTTTCTCGTCTTGGAAGTTGTTAAGGCAGGCCACTCCCTAAAATGAAGATCTGCGCATGCTTATAAAATGGTCCAAGATAAACTGATGTGGTGCACAGAAATTAAATTGCACGCTGCATAAAAAACAAGATTTTATAAATATAATAGATAGTCTTATAGAAATAATATTTTAGAGAAGACGTTTTGGATGGGAATATTATTGGTAAAAATATGTGGTTAAAATGTTCAAAAAATATAAAAATTATGTGAAGAAATTAATGTTCAGGTAAACATAATAATATAAACGTATAATCGTTCTAGTTACAATATAATAAGTATATCTACGCGTATGGAATACACCATAAAATATATTAAAGGGCAAACGATCCAAAAAAGTTATTAAGAAGAGAAATTGGCCATTTTTCTTTTTATAAAAAAAAAAATATGTGTCTCGGGAATATTAGTCGCAGTACTTGATGAAAAACCGTAACTCAAGTTTTAAACATTAAAAGGCAGAAAGAATAATATTATATTAAATTTGACGAAGTTGTTAATAAATTTAGGTGCCAACAATGATACCAGTTTGTGATGACCGTTATAATATATTAATTATGATTCCAAATCAATATATAGTATTAAATATTAATGTGTTTCAGTTAAATTGTTTTAAGAATATTTATAAAAAAAAAGGATTGCTAAAGAGTTTATTCCGTTATATTTTTGTACAAAAAAGTATGATAATGTCTCTTTTCTTTTGTTTGTAAAAAACAATAGTACTAAAAATAATAACAACGAGAAACAATAGCAATATAAACTTGGAAGTTGCAACACTAAAGATAATTACCAGATGTTTTATAAACTCAATTAAGATATACAACATAATTTAGTTTTACTTTTTCAAAAGTTCAATAAATATAATTAAAATAAATATAACTGAAAATCGCACAATGAATACTGACTAGTTAGTGAGTAATATATAAAACAAAAATTAACTTTACGAAAAAAAAATCTCTAATTATATTTCATCCGTGTACACATAAATGCTGTTTAGTTTATGAAAATATAAAACTATAAAAATATGTCCACACATTTTTATTTTACACAGGTGCAAAACGAAAGTCTCTAATACTTAGCATTCATTAAAACTGAAAATGTTCGTCTATTGACACATTATTGTTTGTGATATGCCAAAAATGAAACAACGTATTGTATAAAATACAATTTTAATTACCTATTATACAAAGTGACAAGATTTTGAAACTTAATAATATTATAATATAGAAGAATAAATTAATATCGTTTGGGGCTTACATTATGACAATATAACAATCACATTGTCAACTAATCACACAAACATGCATCGAAAAAAATTATTATTTCAACATCTATATAGTAAGCCACCACGAGAAACATGGATCACACGGAGTTACAACATAAAAAGGAATCAATCAGCGATCCTCTCATCATTGTGCGAATGCAATTTATTGCATATTATCCATTAAACCTATAATTTATTTTATGTATATAATATAATTTATATTTTTTAAATTTATTAAAATCTACTTTTTAATATTTATACGCGCATTATTAATTTTCACCGAACACAATGTCTATTCAACTTTTAAGTTTTTATTCTCGAGAGAAATATATTGGTAACTCTTGTCAAATGACAATCAGTCATCGGACGTAAAAAAGGATCATTGTAATGGAATTAAATATGATTTCCCTTGCAGCTATTAAACTGTTTATGAAATAAAGTAATCATATTAAAACTGTTTGAAATATTTTTACCAGTTGAAAAGTTTGCATTTTTATATAACAGGCCAATACGCTTAAACAAAATCTAATAATAAATAAAACATATAAAGGAATGATAAATTTCAGGTAAGTTATTATTTACAAGTAAGTATTTATTACATTGTATGAATGTGAAGTTCTGAAAAAATTGTTTACCTTTGCCAATTTACTATTGTTTTTTCATCAAAATATGAATACAGATGTATTTAATTAACTTTTGGATTAAATTAAAATAAAATTTAACAATTAACTGTAAATTAAATCCAGTTTTATTACCCTTTATATGTATACTTAATAATATAATAAAGTGGTGATTTTTAAATTTCGTTAAATTTACAAGTATATTTGGGCGAAATTATAAACGCTGCGATGAAGAATAATTGATGAAGAACGAACGTCTACCGTGGACTTCGCTTCGATTCAGAAAACTCAAAAACGTAGATCGATCGTATAAATGACATTTATGTGCAGCGTTATACTAATCGAAAAATAAAAAAAAAAAAAATACCGAGTTTTCCATTTACAAAATACATATTTAAACTCTAATCAGGTTCTTATCACGTTGACGCAAAAAACAGCGTTTTATTCGTAAAAGCGCATGGCGAAGGAATCCTATCAAATATTCAAAGGCTAGAGTAGTACCTATATTTTCGCATGGCGTAATTCGTAAATATTCTCGGGTCATTCCTCGTGTATACATTACTAATATTCAATTTACCGTTATAATTGCCTTTCAAGAGAACATAATAGTGACAAATGTTTGAAGACGGATACCGTATAATAACAGAGGGGATTGTGGGGGGGGGGGAGACGGCCAAAAGGAATTAACAAATAATAATGTAGCTATTAACAGCGAATGTTAGAACAGTATACGAAATATGGCTGGCATGAGACGCTGGGCTTTAAAAAAAAAAAAAAAAAAAATAAAAAAAATACCGAGTTTTCCATTTACAAAATACATATTTAAACTCTAATCAGGTTCTTATCACGTTGACGCAAAAAACAGCGTTTTATTCGTAAAAGCGCATGGCGAAGGAATCCTATCAAATATTCAAAGGCTAGAGTAGTACCTATATTTTCGCATGGCGTAATTCGTAAATATTCTCGGGTCATTCCTCGTGTATACATTACTAATATTCAATTTACCGTTATAATTGCCTTTCAAGAGAACATAATAGTGACAACTGTTTGAAGACGGATACCGTATAATAACAGAGGGATTGTGGGGGGGGGGGAGACGGCCAAAAGGAATTAACAAATAATAATGTAGCTATTAACAGCGAATGTTAGAACAGTATACGAAATATGGCTGGCATGAGACGCTGCGCTTCAAAAAAAAAAAAAATAAAAAAAATACCGATAACGAATAAAACTTTACGCGAAAAACGGAAGGACGTGTAAATGAAGACTTCAACTCAACCTTTGTAAAATAAAATAGTTGGTGCCCACTGCAGTCTGTGCCTGCGTACTGTCAAATCGCAAGCTATATAGTCAGTGTTCGGACCTTATCTAGATAATAATTTGTTCATCTTTTATCTTATCCAGATAAATAGTTACAAGGTATCTATACGTTTATCTCAGATCATTTTTTTACTAATCTAAATGAATTCATCTAGATACATTTTTTATTGATAAAAATTGCGAAATTGTACAAACGCATTTTAAATATTTATACAGATCCTCAAACCAAGTTTATGGTTTATAAATAATGTAATTATTTTTATTTATATCATTATTATTATTATTTTTTTGTTAAGTTATCTTTTATGTCTATCTAGATACATTAGAGTTGCATTATCTTTATCTTTATCTAGATAAAAAACTACTTATCTAATCCGAACACTGTATATTGTACGCGTGCGCGCGCGCATGTGTGTGTGTGTGTGTGTGTTTGTGTGTCCAACGAAAATATTTAGTTAAGCGTTTTCCTGTCTCATCCAAACCCCAACGTCATTTTTTTAACATAAATAATATTATTATGTTTTTGAGCTGGATACACGATCTTTAGTTTCCGACTGGTTATTCGTAAGGTTTTCGTTGTCGTGCTCATACTTATTAACAAAAACATAATATTTATGATTCATAATAGATTTTCCTTGTGGAGGAAAAATACTGAGTAGCGTGCTACGGTTTTTGTTTTTATAATATTATATAGGTTGAACGGACTTTTTGTTTTTGTCAAAAACGAAAAGAAAAACAATTTTGGGCTATCGTTATAAAAATAACTATACCTAGTATGTTTTGCGATCTAATAACGACACAAAGTCCGTCCGAATGTATAAATATTTTATACACGTGCATTTATATAATGTTACCTCGACAATTATATTATGTTGTATTGTTGTTACGGACGTAAAGTTAATCATATACTGAGTATATAATTATGTATATATTATTTCAATGACCATAAGAATTTTGAAATTGTTGGCAGGTGACCAACTGTTTTTAGCGTGTCAAACAAAACCTGGAATTTAGATTAAAAAAAAATGAAAAAAAATATAACTATCCGCATAAATTTGTTTAAGATTGAAATTAAACGAAAATAAATAAATACATAGTATTTAAAATATAAACGAAAATTTAAATTTAAAAGTGAAAAAACATTTGAACACGCGAGTTACGGTAGGGAATGATTAAAAAAATCGCAAAGTGTAAAAAAAAAAAGGTGTTTGTTGCATTCGACAATAACCTTTGTCGCGCTATCCGTTCTTTTGTACGGTAATTATTGCTTTGCCCCTTTGACGCAATCTGTCGTCTAAATAATCGTCCAAACTATGCCGGTCGATAGTTTTATATAGTTACCCACGTAATTATTATACTTAACGCACCAAAGCCCCTGCAGCGTTTCGTTTCGGCATATCGGACGGTGCGGGTATATTCGTTTGCGTTTCTGACGACGGTCGCAAGAGGCGGTACACATAATATTATATTACTATATTGTATACGTATCGGAGAAAATCCAAGCGATTTCGTCTGGACATCGTCTCACACGCATCAGACAAGCCAGCTAACACCCGTATATTATATATAATATAGATATATATCCGGTCGGCGAACACGGCCTCACTCCACTGCACAAAATGTCACATGCATCCGTATATATATATATATATTGCAGACCTTGTATACACACGCGGCTATAAACGCGTGTACACACCGGAGCACTTGGCGGGGTTCGAATCGACGTGTTAAATATATTATATTATTTCCTCCGGATTTCAGCCGCCAATCGATGTCACGCCAGCCTCACAGCATTATTATACGGGCGGCGCGACGACGACGCAGTATCGATAACATATATTTTATAATATAATATTATATTATATGTATGGCGAAATTTATACCGAACACTGCAGCACTCGACCGCGTTCAATCCATTAGCCGTGGATTTCATCGAATTCCGATTTTTGATATTTTTAATTAGCTATAGGTATTATAGAGCTATTTTTTTGTCCATGAGACGTGTAGACGTTATACAATAGTTCGTTACTATCCGTTATTCCTGTATAATATTATGCACTCACATTAAAAATATGAACACTTGAAAAAAAGAAATATTGCGGTAAGATTATTAGACCCCTATATATATATACAGGTAATGATTGATGGTTGTCGTACCTTTCAGGCGCGAATGCAGTACGGGGTGATAAGGTGCTATAGCACCCCCCCCCCCTTGACATTTCGCTTCCTGGGAAACAAATAATACTCCACAAAATAACACGTATTTTTCAGTAAGCTGGGGACATTTATAAAAAAAAAAAAAAAAAAAATTTACAAGTAATTTGTCCCTAAACATTACTGATAACCAGATGTGACTGTAAAGAAAATGTAGTCTAAAATTACTCGTCACACTGTTTACTGGTATATTAAATAGTGTTGTTTTTAAAGTTGCCACCTTTAGAATATTAAGCCACTGGTGCCTTTTGAGTCAATTATTAGCTATTTAGTTTTCAATAACTCTAAGTTCTTCCAATGGGAGGTTTCTTTATTCTGTGAAACATGTTTTTTTTATTTACGACGCATTCACTTACTTTTTTCACATGTTCCAACAGATTGCACTATACAAACACTTGAAAAAGAAGTTCTCAGTATTATTTTTGGTTGAAAATATATTCATGATTAATTTGGTCTCAAATTGAAATAATATTTTTATTTTTTTGTATACATTTTATACACAATAATACAATTATCACCACAGCTTCAGGAGCTTCTTGTTTACATATTATTATGAATTAACAATCAGTAATACCTGCAGTGCAATCAGAAAATGCTTATAACACATTTATTTTGCATTATTATTTAATATAAAATAATAATTCAATTGGTTTTGAACTTTGAAAAAAAATTATACATGAATTAAAATTATGAGGTAGGTACCTACATCAACTTGATGATACAATATTGTTGTTTAAAAAGTGTATACAATCAAGCGGCATTGTTATCTTTAAAGATTGCCACTCAAAAATGCCTTACGAGTTGTGATGAATAATGAACTCAAAAGAAAACAATGTATATTATATAACATATATTATAATTTACTTTTAACGGTCATACAAATGGTATATAAACATAAAATGTTGGTTTAACATTGAACAATGATTATAAACTACACAGCTTACAAAAATACTATGTGCATAACATCATTACTTCGATTAGCAAATCGAATGAAAAACATCAAAAATTAAAATATACAATCTAATAAATCAAATATAATATATGACGTTAGATATTTACAACGTATATTAAAATAACGCAGAACATATATAATTCCATCAAACGTATAATAACACAAAAGTTTAAATTAATTCTCTGTAACTCTATACACTAAAAATGAGTTTTAAATGTCTTAATGTTTTTAGTACAAAGTTCATCACAATAATATAATATTATTATCCATTATTTAACACGTTCGCGTCTCGCGTGTATATTATACCGTTCTGCATGTCTATAAATCGTTTAAAAGTTCAAAATCCATCGAAGCCGTGTTATCCCCCCCCTCCAAAAAAAAAAAAAAAAATCGCAGACGTGTTCGCCTCGCTTGATTTACCGGACATTTAAACCGATCGAAATACGTTATCAACGGCAAAGTGAGTTACGGCAGAGTTTGGAATTTGGATATGCGTTTTGGCCGTTGGTCGGAACAGAGTATAAAAATACTGGTCGATGTGTCAGACCGGATGGCAAACAGTAGAACCATTATACCGCGTGCTATGTTATTATGTATAGATATATGTTGTGCTGTATCAAAGTTAACCGCCACGCATCGATAGCACACTCGCGTGGAACACGGTCGACCGAAATACAAACAAGACTTGTAAAAGTATATTCCGAGCATTGACGATGGGTGGGCGATATTCGTGTGTGTGTGTGCAAAGGACGGAAGCAATAATAATAATAATATCAACGTTTTGGCCTGTTCGATGGTGCGCGATCAGACGAAAATGCATCCGAAACAATATTATTGTTCCTTTCTCGTTTACGTCGAGTACGACCCCACCGGTGCAGGGCTCGGGGACGCTGGGTTCGTCGCGAGAACGATCCACACCGTTTTTGTTTAACGTATAGGTACCCACTCTGTAAGCGCCTCGACGAAAACCAAAAATACTATATTAATATTATTATTAGAAATACGCGCCATGACGTACTATATGTACCTGGAACACGTATAGGCAGTTCGTAATATTTTGCGGTGTGGTATTATACATTCAATAGAGACTATTTGGCGTCGGTCGTTACAATTTGACGCAATATTAAGCTATGATAATATTGTACCGCCGACCGACTGCTGAGCAACCAAACACAAATCGACGGTGAATTTATTAATATCACTGCAATGGCGGAACATAATATTCTCATCAAACGGCACGTCCACAACAGAAATTGCGAAGTGCCTTTCGACGAAAACCGTCATCACACAACTCGTACAAAAGCTAACCAAAACACAATGTTATCGGTTGTAGTTTTTATGGTCATTGAAATAAGTTAAAAATAAATATATTATAAAAATATATATACCACACAGGGTGTTCCAGTTAAGCGTTTACACTCATTGTTTTGAAAAGTTGTCACTTTTTTAAAACTAGTTCAGGCCATTTTTTTGGGATATCTGTTGTGTCCAAATGGACACATAGTAAAGTCCAACGGACACCCAGTTTTACTAACTTTGTGTCCCTTACAATAAATAGTCATCTGTCGTAACTAATAAGTCATACCTAACTATAATATATTAATATAATTATTATTTTTTAGATCTTTCTTCTTCTTTATAAAAAAAAATATATACTCATTTATCATTCTGATAAACGATAAAAGTAAAATATATTTATCAGGTAGTTATAATAGTTAGGTATTACTAATTGTTTTCATAAATGACATTTTAAGGCGTGGTGGCACGGCGCGTGGCCTTTTTGATTCCGTGTAGAAATTGTTATTTCTATCATGGGCAGTGTCGATCTGGCTAATGATTAGTTATAGGTATAGTTGATTGCCATACAGACAATGACGGAAGTGTTGCTTTCCCAAATGAGCCACAGGCTCTATCCTTATCACTCCTCCGCCTTTCATCGAGGTTATCACCCGATGTTTTTATAGAACATCTCGAGAGGTCTAACCTACAATTTACCAGTCAGTTTCATTCATTATACAGAACACCTATATGTAACTAATATAAGGATAATCATATTAATATATTATATTATGTGTACTACACCTCCATACTACATTAAAATATTATTTTAATATTGTTACAATATGCCTACTGAGTAAGCTTAACGGTTTGGAGCTAAGATCGTTTACTGTGAATGGAACCATGGCATGTCTCGGCTATGTAAACAATTTGAAGCACATAATACTACCGAAGAGTTGTCGGTTGAGATGCGTTTTATGCGCATGCTCGAGTATACTCGTTATCACTTGTATCACTAGTTATCACTCGTGCAGTTATTTGCATAAATATCCACACGCACGTGCATATAGCACATCTCATCCAGCGATTCGTCACTTATATATTATGTGCTTCAAATATCGGCACGTGGCTCCATCCATAGTTTAATAATATGATCTAAAGTTCGAGTTACTAACGTAGTGCGCATTTTAATCACATTAAATCTGTAAATATTCGACGTCGTCGTGTTACCAAAGTGAAGTGTGTACTCTTAAATACTTGCAGTCAGTAAAATATTGTAAAAATCGTTTCATCGGAGCGCATAAGTTGTGATGTTTCGCCGTCAACGATTTTTGGCGTAAACAATTTTTTTTTTTATAAATCTACGAATTTTAAACGCCCGCGCGATTGAACCCTGCTAAATCTATACACTATACAGGTCGTATATGGGTGCTCACCGTCATCGAATTGTAGTAGTAGAGTGTAATAAACGTAATTACGATTTTCCAATGTAAAAAATGAAAGATTCACTATTTATTTAAACGTTTCTTTCTACTAATATTTACATTTCTTACCTAACTAATAGTTAATTAGTTTATTTTAAACCAAAACAAAATTAATAAGATTGTTTCGAACTTTAAACACTTTATATATATCATTCTGACAAAATATTGAAATAACATAGGTACACGAAACTCGTGTTTTATGAAATGTTAATTATGTTTTCGTGAACGCTGAAAAATTTAACAGTTATGTTTGGTAATTTTCTTCTATCCTGCAGGTCCTAAAAACATAATTATTTTTTTTACGTATTAAAGTTTAGAACACCTTATAGTTTATATCTACCTTGTGTCCGTCCGTTAGTTTGGTACCATAGTACATAGTTATACAATTGTTGATATTAATTTTTCCATTTTAATATTAGTATCTATTCATAATTCAAAATACAAATTAAAAAATAGAAATACGCTTAACTAGAGTTTTATTGACATCAGTATCTTAATACTACCGTTGAACAAACAAATAGTTTATAATAAAAGGTACTATTCAAAGTAAATTTAAACTAGTCAGTATTAATAATATCAAAACATGAGAACCTACGTACCATAGATTCATAATAATCAGTATTAAAAAGTAAGTACAACAACATAAAGGTTGTTAAATTGCGTATGGTATTGAAAACTAAAAGTTCAAAAAATTTTAAAAGTTTAAAGTTAAAAATAATAAGCATAACACACCCACCAAGTCTCAAGCTAGGAATCTATTGATATTACTATTGTTGAAAATTGTCTAGTATATTTTGAATTTGTGGCTAACAAACAAACAAAGAAACATTAATTTATATAAAACTAGCTGTCATGTCCGACAGCCGAGCTAAAGATTAGTTTTTTTTTTTAAATACATCTGTAAAAAAATGTATACCTATGTCATATTTCCGCTAATTATGATCATAGGCGTAAAGAAGAGGGATTTAAGGGCTAAGCCCTACAAAGAATTTCAAAATCTCCCCAAACATTTCCTAAATTTTGTGTAAGCTTATTTAATATTACTATACATAGTAGGGCTTCAGCCCCATCCCACAAATCTCAAACACTTTTTTCGCCTATGACTATATAATAGTAAGAAACGTAATATGTAACCAATGGCAACCATTTAAATAAACAAAAAGAATATTGGTTTTTGTGAGCTGGAAAAAATACTTATTATGTGAGCTATCCTTTAACTATAGCCGTAGGGGTTAAAAAAATGTTACAACCTTCTGCACGATATAGTCTATAGGATATATCCTTTTAAGAAAAAAACCACACAGCTATCGGATGAGTGGTTCCCGAGATATTTGGCTTCTCATTTTCAAATGAATATAAAATAATATAGATAAATGTATTTAAGTATTATAACACGTTTACATTATATGGGTTAAGATTTTAGACGTTAGACAACTTAATCAGTTATTCCGTTTTATTAGTCGTAATGATACCCTGACTGTGGTTGTAGTAGTTGTACGAAAAATAAATAAAACGCAGCATGAAATACGAAAACAGTTTGGTAGTTGGTACAGAGAGGATACAAAATACAAATGAACAATTTATTCTAATCGTCGTACGGGTTCTGCAGTATATACCTTTGCGTGAATCGCGGTATTTCGTACCTTTCGTCTTTAGACAGCATTTAGTACCGAATCAGCAACTTCCAAATTCAAAAATTATTCCAAATCCAACATTTTTAATGTGAGTACATAGGCATATTGTAACGAATACTTACAAACACGTCATTTTCAAATATTTGAATCACTAATAAATTATTGCGGTGTGTGTTCATTTAACTAAAAAATATTATCCTTCGTAACGTGGTAGGTATAATATAAGATCTGCAGCTATATATACAAATCTCGAAGAATGTGTTTCTACCTAAGTTATAGGAAACATAACTTATTGTTTCTACCATTGATTGTATGCGGTTTCATATCGACCAAAGTTTCACTGCTACTCGTCTTACTGTATACCGCTATTGTTAATATTTCATATGAAATTCTATTGGAAATTCATGTTCGTTCCTACGGACCATTCAGCCGTCCATACAATAAATCCGTTGACATGTAATAATAACAATCCTGTAAAGTATTTGAGTAAAAGTATTCAAATAATACTTTAATAATAATAATACTTTTATAATACTTTTTTAAGCATTGAATAACTTTTTTAATACTTTCAGCATAAATAAGTTTTAATGGTATTTTAAATAGTTGATTTTGTATTAAATACTTTTTGGTATTGAATACTTTGGATTTTTTTTCAAACATTTTATTTTTATTCTAAATATTTGGTTGGAAAAATATTATTGCCAACTACAATAATTGAATAATAGTTTTATTTAGTATTTTGTATTTCTGTATTAGCCGAAGCACCCCAAGTCCGGAAGTTTGTGAAAACCATGTTTTTTCTAAAATTGGATATAAGATATTATACCAAAAGTATTTGAAAATTATTCCAAATACTTTTTTTCAAGTCTTTGAAATACTATGCAGTTAAAGTATTTGAGTAGTATTGTAAAATTGTATTTGAGTACTTAATCAAATAATTTTTAAATGAATTCTTTTCAGCACTGAATAATATTAAATCGGTTATTAAACATTAATTTCGTTTAAATGTTTAATTATTTGTGATTTAATGATATTTCGTGGGCTCAGAACCTAAAGGTGCTAAATCAATTTTTTCAAAAATCCACATTTTGTTATAAATGGGTTTATTGGTCAATGGTCTATAATCCAAACTCACATCCAACTTTTTAGGTTCATTATTTAAGGAGTTATCCAGAACTGAAAGGTGCTAAATTGATCAAATTTACACTTTTGTTATTTGATAGCGATCTAGGTAGCACTTTTTAATTTATATTAAAAAATTTCATTATTATTAAAATATTGCAGGGTTACAAAAAAAATTCTTTACTTGGCTTACAAGTTTACAATTTTTAAATTATAAATGGCGATACCCAGAACAAATTTTGGGAAAGGGTATGAAAACGGAGTTAGGAAAATCAGAATCTTATAAGTTATAACCTTAATGTTTAATTAATTGAATAAATAATAGGCAATTTATAAGCTTACATAATATGAGCCAATTTTTTTTTGAGAGAGATTACTTTTAACCCCTCCTACAGGTACGGCCATGTATATAGGTTAGATATATTCTATTCTACTCAAGTGAAAAGCCAATACCATGTCATTATTTATTATTTTGAGGTTGGTAACATCATAGTGAAAACATACATTTAATTCAAAACCAAAAAGTTCTAACTAAGCGAAAAAAAAATATTAACAACTAAAAGGTTCTATCTGAAGAACTTTTTGGTTCCTAACGGAAATTTTTTACATTTTTGTTTTTCTTACGTTACATTTTGATTTAAAGAAAAATAAATTGCTAGTGTTAACTCAAAACAACTTAGTAAATTTTTAGATGTGCTAATCATTACAAATCATTCATTACAAAAAAAGATAATACAGTTTTAAGTTGAAAATAGTTTAAAATGGCTCTCCTGAACAATTTGATATTTTGAGATAGCACCTTTTGGTTCTGAGCCCACGATTTTTGTAAAGATTTGTTTTACGAATAATTACGAATATTTACAAATAGGAATAAACCTTTATTGGTATAACACGTATGACTTTAATAATCTTATACATTATCAACAAAGTAGTGTAAAAATAAAAATTAGCTATTCGCGTTATTTGATAAATAAAGAGATAATATCAAAATAAAACCTGTATACTTGCATAATATTTTATATTTATTGAATCATAAAAATCTAATACCCTCAAACCTAATAATTCATACCTAAGTGAAAAGCAATTGCAAACGTTAAAAATGTCCTCTGTACATTAAATAAAATAATAACCGAGATACATTCAAAAGTGTTACGATTTATAATTGATTTCAAATTTTAAACACTGGTGGGCCAGTGCAGTCCTATCCTGTCACGTTTGCACTTCTGGCGGCGAGTAACGGCTTCTACGATAACCGCGGTAACAGTTAGTGAAAACAGACCATGTCTCCGGTAGTCTGTATACTACAGGTTATAATGTTGAATATAGTTCCCCGTCACTCGTCAGGCTGCAGAAATGCCGTTGGTCGGATGCACTGCCAACCGTTATGTCGAGTTTGACCTCTCCCAGACGATTTTATGTCTGAATTACTATATCGTTTGATTGATTCACAGTCTGCACGATAGGTGGTCGTTTCATAGATTCCATTTTCTCGGAACTTTCTGACTGTGCAATACCCTGCAGTACTGAGCTTCATTCGCAGGCTACCATTGCGTTGAGTCGTGGTATTGGTGGTTATAGGTGACGGACATGCAGGGATATCGGGATCTTCCAGAATTGCGTGTCAGCGTCTCGTCACGCCACGAGGGAGGCCGACCCAAAACGACCGCCCCAGGTAATCGGCGGTGGCGTATGTATGACGAGGTAGCATGTATAGCACAGACGGTCCGAAGACGACTGTTGAAGACGCTTCGAAGCCTCTCGCGGGTAATCCGGGACCACCATTCTTGGATACTGTACAACGAGAGTTCGGGCGAGTAATGAGACTACCAGAAAAGATGCGCTGGTGTAAAAAGTCGAAGCATTTTCACCGCCTCGAAATGTGAATGGTAATGACGGTCACACGAAATAAAAATAGAACACATTATACAATCAATACATTCGTCGCTTGGCTGAGAAATCACGATATTCTAATGCGAATATTATTATTACTATAGGTTAGGTCTATTCGGTGTGTAATAATGACATGCGACGTTGGTGGCGGCGGCGATGGCGTTTCGAAAAACCGGGAAACTCACGTTTGTTAGAATCGGCCTTGGCGGGTGGGCCGTACCCGTGGATATTGCACCCACACTATAATAATATAATGTACCTTTCTCGGCTGAGACCTTAATACCTACTATGTGTCATTATTGTCGATGCACGATACGCGATATTATTATTATTTATAGGTGTAAGACGCCGCCGACTTCTGTCCTCCGGTCGATGGTCGGGCCTTTGGGAGAGGCGGGGACGCGTTGGTCGGCGGTGAGTCATGATTGCGAGAGAGCCGGCGTGTGCTGCTGAGTGGAGTTGATGTCGGCGGGGTCGAGGACGACGCCAGTGGATGACAGAGGACTAGAGGAGTGGGTTGGATTTGTCGGCGAAGGAGGGGCGGGCGTTCTACACGTCAGCAACCGCGGCCGTGTCGACTGAATGAATAAATACATATCGTCGAGTTTAAGATTCCCGGACACGTACGCCGCCTCCGCCAAACCCCGTCTCATATAATATTATATACACTCGCGAGATCACCATTATACGGTGCTGCGCACTTGTAACATTTTTGCAGCTCCATAACGAAGCGATGTCGTATTCATAGTATTATGTGTGTAATGATATGATCGCCTCGTCGATCGTGAGACCGATACGCATAATATGATTCTTCGGCACACGATACTATACTACGAAACGTAATAATATATTGTTATAATGATTAATCACTACGTGTACCTATATCAACGTTATAAAGTAGCTCAATTTCTCAACTATTCGAAATAAAATTTACTATTGTGTTATTTTTATAAAAAATCTGCAGTATCATATAAGAATTATGAAAATAATTATACAGCCGAGATTTTGGTCAAAAATCGAAAGATTATGAAAACCGTAACCTTAGAAAGTCCAAACATTGACTGAATAACATTCAAACTATGATGATTAACAATAACTAACGCATATGCCTATGACCTAATCCTAAATTTGCGCACATGGGAAATATGGGAATAGACTATAATGCATCATTAATGGCATATTTAGGTCTCAATGATGATTGTTAGTTAACACGTAGTTGATTGCCAATGATTATGTATTTATTAATTAATACTACGGTTAAAATCCATGTACATTATTCAACGTAGAATAGCAAAATATATAAGACACTCAAAAGTCCCAAGTATAAAGACAAAGTAGCTATTTATAATATTTATTGTAAATATAACGAAAGGAATAAACTGAGATGAGTTGATAGTGGGTATACTATATAGTGTATAAATATGCCGTAGGCCATTTGGAAAATTAATTTTTTTGCAAAAAGACTAGGCTGTTTGCAATGAAGTAGCCCGTTTGAAAACTACTTATTATTTTTCCAAACAGTCTGCTGTTTTTCAGGCTCATTGCATACAGACTAACAGCTGTTAGGCCTTTTAAGAACTACTTACTATTTTTCCAAACAATCTGTGGTTTTTTAGGCTCATTGCATACATACTGACAGCAGTTAGGCCTTTTAAGAATTACAATCATTTTATGGTAAAAACTATTTTTATTTATTTTAAGGGTTATTGATAATAACACAGTACAATATATTATGTAACATAAATGTAACACGTAACATTATTATTTATTATTTATTACTTATTACTTTTTCTTTTTTTTTTTTATTTTATTTGAAGAAATCTACAATCTGTACATGCTTTTTGTACAATTAGTAGGTTTGATATAAGAAAGGTAAGAGAAAATAAAAAAAAATGATATGAATAGTTAGAGTAGGGAAGATACCCAGTGGTAACACCCTGTAAACTTATTACTTATTAATTTTGGACAGTTGTTGACCTTTGAATTACTAGTATTATTATATATTATTAACAATTAAATTGAAATATTACAAAAAAGATTACATTACAATATTAAATATTATATAAAGTACCTATATAAGTATAGTATTTTTTTTTTTTTGCTACGACTTCGCTAATATTATATTTTAAATATCTATTGATCCACGATCTACTTTTGGAATATTGACTACAGCATAACTTCCAACTCATAAACTGTATTAATACCGTATTTATAAAATCATATTAATCGTATACATTTCAAATTTTTGGTATTTACTTACATTAGTAGATTACATTAGTACATTACAATCGGCTATTTTAAGGATTTAGAATTTAGATACGGATTGACATAAATATTAAATTAAATAAAATCAAATTGAAATCTACTTTTGGAATATTGACTAAAATACTAAAAATACAAAAAATATTACATGGCAATATTAAATATAATATAAAGGTATTTATTTATTGTTACATGTAGTTTTTTCGTGACATCTTGAGCTACACAGTACATTGTTTTTTCGACAAGCGCATCTATTTGTTTTGCAAAAACATTTTTGATAACCCTGCCCTCCAAATTGAGAATGTTTCTTCAACATTTCTCTTAATGTCATCATTGTATTTGGTACTTCGTCAAGAAATTCTGCATCGGTTGTCTGTAATACATTTCTGCGTAACCACGTATTTATAATTCCAAATCGTGTACCAATTTGATAAACGTTATTTTTTTTGTCGACAACTTTGCCAATTATATTTTGTGTGTCTGATGGTCCACAACCTACCTTTGGGATATTCATTAAAACATAACTCCCAACTTCAATTATAACTAATTTCTTATCACTAGCTTGTATCATTTTTTCTACAGGTTTTTTTTGTCCTTCAAAAGCTTCTACTCTTTCTTTCTGAATTTGTTTTTCTTTTACACGTGTACTAATGTAGGTAAATACCAAAAATTTGAAATGTATACGATTAATATGATTTTATAAATACGGTATTAATACAGTTTATGAGTTGGAAGTTATGTTGTAGTCAATATTCCAAAAGTAGATCGTGGATCAATAGATATTTTAAAATATAATATTAGCAAAGTCGTAGCAAAAAAAAAAAAACTATACTTATATACTTTATATAATATTTAATATTGTAATGTAATCTTTTTTTTAATATTTCAATTTAATTTTTAATAATATATAATAAAACTAGTAATCCAAAGGTCAACAACTGTCCAAAATTAATAAGTAATAAGTAATAAATAATAAATAATAATGTTACGTGTTACATTTATTTTACATAATATATTGTACTGTGTTCTTATCAATAATCCTTAAAATAAATAAATTAAAATGGTTTTTACCATAAAATGATTGTAATTCTTAAAAGGCCTAACTGCTGTTAGTATGTATGCAATGAGCCTGAAAAACCACAGATTGTTTGGAAAAATAGTAAGTAGTTCTTAAAAGGCCTAACAGCTGTTAGTCTGTATGCAATGAGCCTGAAAAACAGCAGGTTGTTTGGAAAAATAATAAGTAGTTTTCAAACGGGCTACCTCATTGCAAACAGCCTAGTCTTTTTTCAAAAAAACTAATTTTCCAAATGGCCTACGACATATACATATACTGGGTAAATTTAAACGAAAGGGTAAATAAAAGAGAAACCGTAACTTATGATTCCAAAACAATTTATTTAAAAAAATCATTTGGTGAAAGATTCGTGGACTACTTTGGTTCTACTTATTTTAATTGTATGCCTATTATTACAAAATAAAAACATTATCTGTAAATAATCTAATGCTAAAATGTCAGTTATAAAATGATTGTTTATGTGTCTCTAAATTAATAATTATTCTAATCTATTTTATTTTATTTGTATTTTTCATAAATTGATATCTAATCATGTACCTATAATTATTTTATACATTTTCAATATAACATTATGAAAATAGTCAAGTCTTTACCTTCACCACAAGCTATGCTTACAGAAGGTAGATAATTTTAATAAATCTATGTATTTAGCACCGAAATAAAATTATATAATGTACAGCTATATGAAACTCCTCTTGGAGTAAAATTTTAAGTGGTTTTTGTATCAGAATTGGAGATAAAGATCCATAGGATGGAAAATTAATTTCTGTATATTACAATGGATAATTCACCAAGGATGCTGGACCTCACATTATTCTTAAATAATTGATTTATTCAAGTTTTGATTTTTAGAATTTTCAAGTACCCTTTTTTCCTGTTGATTTTTAAGCAGATTACTGTTTTGAAAATTGTAATTTATTAACATATAATTAGTAGTTTGTAGTTATTTAACTGTGTGTACTAAGAATAAAATGTTTGGAAGATATGACGTCTATATTTATACTAAATGTATAGTTATTAATATTTCTTATTTATTAAAATTTTATAAGTTGTAAAAGAGACATTGTCATATTATAATCACTAAAACGAAAATAGTATATATTTAATATGTTTGTAATTTTATTGTCTTTATATACATTTTAATAATTCAGAAATTACTTGTTAACATTTTTCTTTAAATACATCAATATTTTCTAAAAATCATCTGCTCAATAGTCAATAATGTGCGGTAAAAATGATTGATCCTCATTTGAATAAAATAAAGTTTCCACCACCAAAAGACACCTTAAATGGTATAAAAATATTAAGTATTTAAAAAGATGGTCATTAATTTAAGAATTCAAAAATCAGAATTTGAATAGATTAATAATTGAAGGAATAAATGGGGATCAACATGCTTGGTAAATCACTCTGTATATGAATGCGTTTCTATTTGGCTCTTCCTGTTCTTATAAAGCGGAGCTGTGAGGGGTGCTGAATTTATTATTTGTCTGTAAAAAAATCAGTAAAATGTCAAATTTATATTTTATCACTTTGTTATTTTTTAATTTCACCACGTAAAGTAATAAAATATTATTATCCAATGAAGCTTAAATTGTCGTTCTACGCATAAAAGATATAGTCACCATTTTGTTAGTAAAGCTATAAATGTATACAAACGCATTGATGAAAGCATTAAACGACACTAAAATACATTTTAATATTTAGTTACTTTATAAATGTATAAGCGGAACTGTTAGTTATAGTTTTCCTCCCGTTTCTCCGCTTGATTAAATAAACACTGTCTTCTCATAAATAAAACAAATAATAATTGCATTCTAATTGTTCGTTATAGTTTTAAAATGTATTTAATTATTCTCCGAAAGTAATGGTAGTATACGATCACTAATTATCATCAGACCCGACGACATTTAAACGATATATCGGTTATCATTTAAACATAAAATCGAGATCGTACTGTTCATTTTGGAACCGTCGTATCATCGCTATTGTTATGAAATAATTGTGAGGTATTCTCGTAGATATCGATGCGAATAAATTTGCTGTTTTAAAATTCATTTATACGTATACCGACGCTATAAAACGGATCGGTCGTAATTTTTGGGAATAGTTTTTTGGCAGCCCGAACCGAAGGTCGTAAAACCGGTGGAGAGAATCGAACGAGCCACCCGGCGACGCAGACACACACACACACACATATTTATATATACAACAATAATAGCGTATAACAATAATAGCAAACTTGCAGAAAACAATCCCATCGTTCTGGACACACACGCACAGCGTATTTTCAACGTTTTCCACCGCGTTCGGGGCTGATTTATACCGTAAAAAAGCGCAACACAACACTTTTAGTCCCTCTCTCTCACAAATCCGCCGTCCAATCCCACTCGATACTTGTCCGCACTCAGTTCTTCGCCGTTATTGCGATCCGACATAAGACTGGTTCGATATACAGAGGATAAAACGAACAGAAGCTTTATATTATTTACACTACTCGGGGGAAGGAAAAAAAAAAAGTAAGTGCGTATACAGAGCGAGTGAACACCGCGGAAATATACGTTGTATTACATCGCACCGGAAAACGGTAAATAATAATATAATATGACGCGTGCTCGCAGAAATCGATTTCACCACGAGCGCTGCTCTTACGTCTCGATGCCGAATCGACGAAAAAAAAAACCTATACCATTATGCGTATTACAATGATCTTCGACCCCTGACACTTCATTGATTTATCGCGATATTCATAGCATATATATATCATTTGATTCGCGAGTCCGATTAAATTCTGATTTTACAATATTATTTTATAATTCGCGATGGACGAATTCAACCCGATCGGATTTCGCCACGATCGTAATGATTGACGACCTTTTCTAGTGATACATAGCTCGAAAAAATTTAATATCAGATTTTTCACGTTGCTCGCCGTGGTATAATATTCTCCATACGCAGAATTAGTGTGATTGATGTTTAACAAATTCGGTTTGCACACGATATTCTGCGGCTAAAACACTTCCAAGAAGCGCTGCGCAAAGGAGTCCCGTTAAGCTTTGAATCGTAGCAAATTGTAGTCTTTGAACCCTCACATTTGTATATCACGTGAATAACCCCTCTGGTATGATAATATATCAATTTATCTAAATATTATTACGCATAACCCTAACCGATGTAACTGGAAACGGTGATTGGAAATTGTGCAGAATTATATTGCAACAGTGCATGGACAAGACTTACATTAATAATCAGTTCACATAGGTATTCGATTGCTCTTTAACATATTGACATAACATAATTGTACGTAAACAAATTGTCGTACCTATATTATAATATGTCAAACAAATAATTAGTATTCATGTAATTTACATCGACGTTGAATGAAAATAAAGAAAATGTACCTTTTCAAAAAATATTTTACAAAAGAAGATTACGAGAATATCAGATGGTTAATATAATATAATAGTATAATAATATGGAAAAAATACGAGCATAGGTATTATTAACGTAATTTGTTGGTTGAATCTGACTATAGTATTGTATAGAAGCAAATTAGCAATAAGCATAGACGCAAATTGGCTAAATTTTTTTTTGGGGGGGGGGGGGGACTCAAGCCCCCCTCACCTAGGCCAAAATGCTTAGTACCACTACAGAATATAAACATTAGTATTAATTACTAGATTTTGAACTGTATTCCCCCGGATCAGCATTTCATTTATTTGTTAAGCATTTAGTTTTACATAGACATTCCTTAAAACCTTAACAACCGGAAAAAGATTGCACATTAACTATTTAACGCAAAAACTTTATGTGGTTAAAACTTCTAAAATATCTATTAATGGTTCAGAACATACAGTAAATTGATTTCTGAAATAAAGTTGATGAAGAGTGCCATTTTTATTACCGAGTTCATAATATTGATTACGACACAACCGCAAAGAGTAAATTCTGTGGATTGCCTTTACTTCAGTCTACTTCTGGACTTCTGGTAGTTTGACTCGAACTAACCGAGTAATGTACGAAATAAACTTTTTATAAATAGTATTTTTACTTTATTCAATAGGTGCAGGTAGTGTTCAATTACCCGGACAATACCCTAACCGTATTTTGTACTTTACCCGTAACATATATAAATTATAGATACAACTAAATCGAATAAAAAAAGGGGCTCATTGGAAACATCGTTTTGATTAAAGAAATAACACGTATGGATTTTATAAAAAAATTGTGCCTCAACAATTTACCCAATGAATGATTTTAAATTTTTACTTATATTTAATAAAATTTAGCTCACAGTATATGATTTTTATATAATTTTTATAATTGACTTAAAATATAACCTTAAAAAAAACATCAACAAATTTTTAACCACACCTCTTCTGATAGTCCTAAGTCAGAAGTCCGTATGAAGTGGGAAGGAATTTGAGTTGTAAAAACCCGGAACCGTTTGGGAATTCACCTGTTTGTAAAACCTTTTTTGACGGGAGCCGTTTGGGAATTGACCTTTTTGTAAAACGAGAGCCGAATGGACTACGCCCGTTGTTAATGTCAACAATTATACAATGAATTCACTTAAATCAAGATGTTGAAAAAAATCGATGTTATTTTATAGTTGGTTGTTCAAAACATAGGTTGCAATATAATATATTGTAAAAGTTCTCAAGCAATTTAATTCTGAAATTGTCAAGTGCGTTTAAACAAAGGACAAACAGAATATTAATAAGAGAATATTAATTAGAAGTTAGAACTGACAAAAAAAATATGCATACAATATATAAAAATTAAAAACATAGTTTAATTTTTTGTAGCATTATCTCAATTAATATTATCAATACAGCGAATTATATTTGTTGAAATATTGAAGAATATAATTTAGTTTATAGTACTTATTTGGGTATTATAAAAATTATTCTGAAATCTAAATTATAATACCTACATAATATTACTTTAAGGCTCTATAAGTAGTTTTCTTACTAATTTCAAATACAATATAATATTATATCTAATTCATCTATTTAGATAACTAAACTATAAAAACAAAAATGTTACGACAGTGAATAATGCACAACATTTAAATTTAACTCATAAACAATAATTAGATATTTTTTTTTTTAAATTATTAACCCAATTTTATTATAATTTAGTTTTAGCACTGTTTCAATGACGTTATGCTGTTAAAATTTTATTTCTATAAGTGTTTTTGTTCAATGATAACACACATACAATGTTAAAAATATAGTATAAATTATTTTTTTTATTCCTACTGTAGCCACTCCACATATTATATTATAATTTGATAAGGGTTAGAATGTTTGAAAATCAAAAAAATGTATATAGGTATATAATAAAAATTATAAAAGGTACAGGACATATACCATATCACTTAAATTAAATTTGCTGTTTATAACCACGAAGAGGATTTCAGGTTTGGATGAAAACAGGTGGGAGCATGGAAAAACATCGTTTCATATTATTATAAAACAGATTAAAACTGTTGACTCACAACTATAACATATGAAAACAGATCCCTTCAGGGTTTAAAACAAATACAAATAAAAATGATAATTTTTACCATAAAAACGATACAATAAATTCGTAATTTATAAACCACTTTAATAATAATAATAATAATAAAGTGGGTAAGTGGATGTCGCTCTGCTGTACAGTAGGTTACAAGTGGGTCAATGTACAATGGATTGTATTAAACTTGAATTCAATGATATAATATCATTGTATAAGAAAAACGATTCTGAGCTTGTCAGTCTGGATATTGTATACTGTTATTATTTATTATAGCATGTAAGTTGAATTAGTATTATAATATTATTATTTTTTATTCGTTGCTATGGTGATAAACAAAGCGTTAGAAATTAAAATCCCATTTTTAGCGGTTTTTCGTAATTTGTCGGTAGTTTTTCCCATGACATTAAATAACTATTGAGAAAATCTAAAAAATGACCTCTTCGAAGTACTATCTTGATCCAATTCACTAAAAGATAAGGTCCTATATGTTGAAATCGAAGCACTCCTTCTGGTAGAAATTTTGTATACAGGATAAAAAAAAAAAACACCATTGTAAAACCACTAAGTTTCCCCGCTCCGCTCAGAATCTAAAACTATACAGTTGAAGCGCAAAAAGTTTAAAAATACATTTTTTTTTTAAATATCTGGTCGAAGTTTCCAATGTTTAGACATGACTAATCAGCAGACACTACGCATAACATTTATAAATACTATAAGGATTAGAACTCAACAAACAAATCAACCCTATCGTATTGTATGAATATGCTCGTAACATAATTTCAATGTTTCTGATTAAATATGTCATAAATTTAACATTTGAACAGTAGGTATATTATGTCGTTATGGTATGTATACAAAAAGTGTTCGCAGACGAAAAATGAATATCCGGCAACATAAAACCAATAGATTCATCTCCTTTAATGTATATGGGTTATAAAAAACATATCACATTATAAAATAGTATCATTTTTAAAAAAAAATTAAATATAAAACTCGTAAAAAAAATGTATCAATCTGAAAAAAAGTAGCTGCCATAGTTATAATATGCTTTCATCGAATTAATTTAATATTCTGATTGTTCTCAAAAAAGCTTCACATATATTTCAAAATTGAATTGTTTTAATGTAATTGTTTGACTAATCAGCCGCGACTCATATTATAATTACTCCAATAGGTACATTACATTTTACAGTCGGAATGTTCAAACTGTATAGTTCATAATTATATGACGTGTATAATATTAGTACATACATCAATACAAAAATTATATTTGAATTTTATATAACATTGTGAATAAACACTTATATCTCAATTTGATTTTTCAAATTGCTGATAAATGTTTTTTTAAAATATTGAATGTGTAATTTGTTGTATGTACGTAAAAAACGATAATTTATTGTGAGTACCCACAGAAGTAGGTACACATAAATTGATATACTGTGAATTTAAATCGTTTGGCAAAAATCGTAAATCGCATGTTTAAATGTTCTTGTTTTCAAAAGAGATTATTTTTCAAACTTTGTATTTGAACTTGATTTCATGCATGTTTTTTGTGTGCGTATTCTAAATTCACGACCAACTTTTCCAGGAATAGCTGCTTTATCGTTCGTTTTATTAAAAAAAAATAGAAATCAATGAAATTTGAATAATTCTAATTTCGCCCGTTTCATACATTTCCGGAAACTTGGTACCTATTAAAATTAACAATGCACGTCACATCACACGTGACACGCATAAGCCTGTAAGACAACTATGATAGTACAATATAACAATATGTTCTAATGAAAACTGTTCCTTATTATGTTCTCGCATCCCTCCTGTATTTACCCAAAATATTGATTTCGGTTCCTATCACAAACTTCTGAATGCAGTAATATTTAATATTCGTGTTATATATTTTACTTATCTTATTATAATGGGTACTCGTATATTTTCAAATAGCTATTGTCCAGTTGTAATGTATGTATAACAAAGAATATGTAGTACGAAAAGAAAAACAATTGGCATGTCAAGTTACCGATTTTATTTTCAGAGAAAATAGATTCAATTGAAATCCCGTCGATGCGACTAAACCGAAAAAACCTACAAAATTGAGTTTTAAAATCATTAATTTTAATCGGTTTTTTATCGGAAGACGATAATTTTAAACATTATGCACTGTGCCTGTTGATATTTGCATGCTAATCGCCTTCCATTGACATGGACGATTTATAATTTAAAAGTGAGCAGTCAGCACAAAACTGTATTGTCCCCGATATAGTGTCTATCACATAGGTACTTGTTATAATATTATATACCACACACGCTACTAATTTTGTGACCAAGCGTCTTGAATACGGTAAACATTATAACCCGTTATGGCAATCACTGCGAAGGTGTTCATCAAGTGGCCAATAATAATATGTAAATTATTGAAGTATATAAATTTACGATAACTTCACTTCAACCAGTGACATTTTCACAAAAACCATATTTTCCCAATGACAAATTCCCATATTTTTAATAATTAGTTTGGCCGTTTGGCGTGATTTATTACTTAATTGCCAGACGATATACTGAAATCCTGTACCCAGTAAGTTATTGTGAAGACAATGGTCAATGACATACACCTGTGTGTAAATGCATCACAGAAATCAAAATTGTACATTTAATGATTTTCGACAAGATATACAACTATGTGTAGTACAATACTGAACATATATTGTTCAAAATTATATTGAAATATTATTAGATAATGAGTACTAAATTATCAAAAAAAATACGTAAATAATTGCATATCTCAATGATGACCTCTCGGCCAATTTTCACGTTTATTAAATTCCTTGTTGAAATTTGCTTAATCTAACTAACATTATTAATTTAATGAATCCATTATTAATATATTATTTTTAAGATTATGGTTTTCAAGAAAACGCAATATCTACAAACTAAACACAAATAATGTTTATAATATACGCCGTATAAAATACTTAGTTCACAAATTTGAAAATATTAATTAAAAAAAAATTAAATTTTTAATTTACATGGTAAAAACATAAATATCTTTAAACATGTCAATAACAGAGTATCATTATTAACCATAGGGTATTTAAAAAAAATTAATAACAGGCAGTTGATTAAATTATTAAAATTTAAAACACATTTTCAACCCGTAATTAATTTCTTTTCTCCATTTATTTTCCTCGGTATCTATAAAAAATATGTAAAATAACTCTCTATAGTTTTACGTTATTACATTTACTAATATAATATAATAAGAAATAAAATATAAAATATGTACATTATTCATTTTTCTCTTTGGATTAATTTATTAAAATTATTTGAAAGAGTAAAATATACAATAACGTACTTACACAAAATGTACGCGATATACCCACCGTAAAATTGATAAAATCTACAAAAAAATTATTTCCCAACATATTTAATATATTTATGTGTATTCTTTTTATAATTTAATGTATTTCAAACAGCAGTGGAAAATAACAAAGAGCTGTGCAATTTATAAAAAAAAAAAAGATAGATCTATATGATGCCGAAAATGAATCAGGAAAAGGGTTTCAACATCGCATAACGCTTTTCAGTAGAATTTAGTACATGTAGGATTTTAAGAAGAGTTTAAATAAATGATGATGTAAATTGCGACCAAGACACTAAGTTGTGCAAAAAATGAAATGGCGTCTAGGGAATGGTATAGATACTAGTAAGATTGGCCCGAGGATATATTTACTGTACAAAGAAAACAGGACAGAAAATATGTTATTTAATAAAAATTCAAAGTATGTTTAAATTAATAACCCAATATTATTGTTCAAAAAAAAAAAAAAAATAACAAACAAATGAACGAATTTAAAGAAAAAATATGTCAAATTATCCAAACTTTTAGGCATGGATGAGACTTAAATTAAATTAACTATTATACTACTAATTTACTACTAATACGAACACATTTCAGTTAAAAACAAAACATAAAAGAGGGACGGAGTGGCCGAGCGGACTAAGGCGTCGGTTGTGACGCTCACCAGCGCTGGTTCAAACCTCGATTCACGGGCAGCATTTTTCTTCGGGCAAGTCACGTTGTCCGGAAAGAAGTGCCGCCATCCCCCACCCGGGCATGACGGATACCCACGGGTGCCCAGTAAAAAATCTGCCAAAACTACACACAAGTGTCACACCTCCTACACCTCCCTCCCCTACAAACAACAACAGACAACTAATGGCCATAGTTTCCGGGCTTCATGGTCAATAAAAAAAATAAAAAAAAAACATAAAATCGTCAACCTATTTTTTTAAAATAAAATTCCAATTTTGACTGAAAAATCCTTTAATATTCATCAATATTATTAAGTCCGTTTAATTTTTAAATTTCAATACGGGGGACAGAATCGAGATAGGTATGACAGAAAAATATATAATATTATTAATATTATGTTTATTGTTTATTTTAAGGCTTCTACTTCGACGACAAACAAATCACATTATTACAACGACAACATACATACGCGATATTAAACAACACAATATACAACGACCCTACACCAACATTTTATTACTATGGCATATTCACACTCAAGAGACGAAACAAATCATTGTTTGACTGAGATAACGTTGCCTTTTAAAAAATAATTAACTATGTAATTTGTGCAATACAGCGTCACCAAATCGTTATAACAAACAATGTATGGTATAATGTTGAAATTTAAAACCGTTATGAAATAGTGGAATAATAATAATTGATGCTATCCTTTTTAATACTATTTTAACAGAAAATACCGACCAGTTTACTCCTGAATTGTATAAAATATTTTTTAATTTATAATTTATTAATAACATAATATTCATGTAATACAGAACTATCAACTAGTAATATGGGTACCTACTAATTAATACATACATTATTTTTACTAATAACAAATGAGCTTTCGAATATTTAACATATTTTGTCTATTTTAGCCTTTTTAAATTCCGAAATTTAATCATTATACATTATCGGCAGCCCAAGTACAAACTGTTGAGCAGGAAACATGCACAGAGTAGGTTATCCCACACACGTGTGTAGATACATACATGGGTAATAATATTGGAGTTGAAATTCGGTGAAAAGGTAGGTACTTTGCGGGCGCCGAAGTTTGGTTTTCATCGTCGGGGGAGGTGGAGAAGTTTTCAGCGGGTGTGCGAGCACCGTGCGTTTCGTCCTTAACGTTATCGCGCGCGCAATACAACCCTTTCCACAAGACCCTTTTCCCAGCCGTTTTTCGCCTTTTCCCGTCCGACATTCGAGCACACACATATTACCGCGGTATAATAATATGGAGAATAACACATATATATTATATACTGAGCTCAGCGTCCGTCCCAATATACCTTTCAGCGGTCAATACAATATTATTATTGCAGCGCACTTTGGTTATAATACGTACGAGTATAGACCTCACTAGATAGGTATCTACGTACTAACAATGGAATGGTATTACCACGACTGCGTCCACCATTGCATTTACTCGATTTCTGGTTAGTCACTCTACATTATGAATACGTAATAATAGTATGTTTTTTATCATTGTGCTCGGAGGGCAGTGATATATTATAATAATTGAGTATGTATTATGTAATGTACAATTTATACTCAATGAAATTATATGTAAAAAAAAAAACTAGTCGTTAATATCTATCACATGTTTTGTGGATCGCATCCCTTTTTCTAGTTTTATAATAATTGTTCACTTTTGTTAAAATGTTTTGTACATTTATGTATACCTACTTGCTTAGCATTAACTGTATTATTATAACTATTACTGTGTATTCATAATTATGTAATCTAAACTGTATTCACCATTAACAGTTTTGTATTCATAGGACTCAGCCCGTAAATTATTAATAAATAAATAAATATAGGTATACACATTCATGAACAACCGCACTCTTTCGTCTTTAATTAGACCGATTAACCCGTTTTTGCTGAATATACCTTCCCCTCACTGCCATGCCTAACCCCTCCTTCAGGAACAGTCTACCACCGTCCACCATACCACTTGTCCTGTGCAGTTTAAGCACGTCCTTCCGCGCGATCCTTTCTTCCGCACGCACGTTAACGATAAGATTTTAAACGCTCGATAACGGCCAGCACTCCACGCACACAACACTTTACACACAGCAGTCGACGCTGCTGATACTATAAAGACTACTAGTACATACTACAAGGTACTACTACTACCACTATACTACTACTTCTACTAACTACTACTACTTCTACTACCTACAACTACTACTTCCATATTACTGATACGTACCACTATTACCGCGCTGTCTTTAATTAACCGGAGAGCACCGTGTGCCGCACCTGCACGGTACGACGATTTCCACTTTTGACCCCTCAAGCCGCCTCAGCCATCGCCACGTCGCTGTCACCAGTACCACCACGCCCAGTTGCACCCCAATCGAGTGAAACGCTGTATAATCAACGGCGGAAGCGAGATCGCCTCTCCCGCCCTCCGCACCTACACATCTATACATCCGTCCATAATCTCCCCTCCTTCTCTGTCTCACCCTCCCTCTCTCTGAACTCGTAAACGTTTAGGGCTTTTGACTTTTTATGCTTAAAAAAAAAAAAAAAAATATCTTATAAAATAAAATTATCCTGCCCGACTGCGACGCAAATGATAATTGGTTAGGTGCACGCTCTTAATGAAAGGGTTTCGGGTTTTATGTCGTCGTTATTTTTTATCGTCGTTTTTAGTTTTAAAGTGCGAATTTTTTCACAAGCGCAACGCAAACTCGATGCGAGACAATCGCATTAGTACGAACAATATATTATAGACACATACACACACATATATATATATATTATATATATAAATATATTATATAACGTAAACACGTACCGTCGGATGTGATATTATTAAATACACGGTTCGATTGGCGAGCACAACAATTTGCTGATTATTCCCGGTGGAAATCTATAAAAATAAAACGTCCACGCCTGCTCATCGCCGCCGGTAAACAGTTCGACACGCACACGCATTTCCCGACGTCACTGACAGACGATGTCATCCTTATTATTCGGTAGCTGTTTGTTGTTATTATTATAGTTTTTTTTTTTTTTTTTTTTCATTTTCCCATATCGACTTCGTACGGATATAAAAAAAAAAAATAAATAAATAACACGGACAAATCTATGACGCAATACTCGTCCAAACGAATATTACGGATGATACAATGTTTCTATACACGCAGCGCGCAAAACGATTACAGACACTTTCAACGCTCAGCTGACGATGATATTATATAAATATATTATCATAATATAGAAGACGTGTAACTTTAGCATAAATCATGTTTGCGCCATTGTAAATATTTCATTCGTGCCGCGTGTAAACGTCGTCGAAACGCTAAACGAAGATTTCTCGATTCGGTTATTCAGCGTATACAATAATAATATGTGTAGCGAAAACTTCGATGTCGTTTTTATCATTTCTTTTTCCTGACTATAACATCGACCTATAAAAACCACCTAAATGAATTACATCACCAAGACACGCGTTGGTTGAAGAAATATTTTTTCATACCTAAGATAAAATTTATTTGAGAAACGTGGATAATAATATTCGTCTTTGTATGAATGTTTGTTAAAAGGTTATTATTAATACAATTAATAACCAGGTATTTTTTTTTAATAGGCTTCAAATCCATTGTTTTTTAGTCTACAGTATTTTAAATGAGATATAGGTTAATACCTATGTAAATTAAAGTGACATTTGTGCTTTTCTTTCTGAATCTTGGCAACTTTCAAATTTGATATCGATAGTTACGACTTATGAGCCAATAATCTCTCAAGTGTATTTTATTGAGTATATCCCAATACATTTCTAAGTTTGATCGTACAAGAGGTGAATCGATTTCCGAGGTTTTACGATTGCAGAGATCGATGAGTACTTGCCATTACTCAGTTCACCACGATCCGTTTAACGTAAAATTCCTTATTTTAGAAACCGTTTTGAAATTATTTAGTGTACATAATTTAAAATCGTTATAAAACAACATTTTTGTGGACACATTTTATTTTTACTACCTATTTATTATCATTGTAATTTTGTAAATGTTTTACTCTATTGAATGACAACATACATTTTAATTTCATATTCTTGCGCAGAATATAATTCAGAGAATTTCAGTCTATGAAAATTAAATTTCGGATAAATAGATTATTCGTTGTAACTTTAAAAATACTTAAAGCTTATAGATAAGCGGAGTAAAAGACCTATCATTGAGTAAGTACCTACACACATACCCACTCTACTTCGCTCATTATTTCTTTAAACACAGATAACTCATAGACTACTCGTCCAAAATTCAACTTTTATACATCAAAATACTCGAAAAAATATTTTGATTTGGGTGAAAGAATTAAAAATACATATTATTATAAATAAAAAAAAAATTGTAAAAATATTTTTAGAAAAATTTTGTTTTTTTGACAAGTTAAAATTATTTTAAATAAAATGTTTTCAGAAACATTAATATTTTTTACATTAATGAGTGCCTTACGTTAAATGAATCACTCGGTATATTATTCATTCGTAATAATTGAATATGTTTTTAACTACCTACCTACAAACCTACCTATGGCAATATTTTTGTTATATATACCTAGTTTATTATTATACCTTATTGAATGGATTTCTTACATCATTATTACCATACGCAGATACACAGCCAGTTCTTTACCAGACAATACGTTGAATAAGGTAAAAGCTCACGCAGAAATATTATTTAAGGTCTAATTTTTTTATTAATATAATATTGTACAATCTGTAAATATATTTTTACAACATGCACACACTATGATGTTTATAGAATAAAGTAGAATATAATATAAAAAATTAGATTAATATTGTAAAAATACTAAGTACTTTTTTGAAAGAGCCATCCAATCACTGACTTCATGATCCATGATGTGAAACAGTGGGAATTATAGTCAATCAGTAGGCCACCAAAAAGTGTATCTAAATCGATTATATTGAACATGATCGAGTTACTATAACATTGGTAATGTTACACATTTATTGACAAACGTGTCGATTCATAATTTGAATTGATCATATTAAATCGGAATATTTTTTGTGTTGTCGGATACTATTAACATGATGTTCTTTTGTCGTATATTCAAAACGTTCAGTTGAAGATCGTTGTTTAAGTTTCTTTTTTAAATTCTGATTTAAATTTATTTCCTTCTAATGTCTCATTGTTTTTTTTTTTAATTTTAATTTTTTGAGCTCGTATTATTGTTGGATCACGGAGGCATTGTGGTGGTAATGCGGTGGATGATCAAGTAGGTGGGCTGTCTTTTGATGCTCTTTATGCTATGTTTAATACCCACGATCAAGAGGTGTCTGATTGTTGGACTGTTATAATGTAACGTATAATACTTGCATTATCCTTATTGACTGAAACGTCTGTATTACATTGGATATTGTAATCGTTTCATTTGCATTCGTTATATGAGATGATTTTCTTTTATTGCGCTTGGGATATGTTGACTGATTTCAACATCTGAGTTATTTACAGCAGATATCTTGTCTAATAGTCAGTACACACTTATTGGGTGTGTAGCTTTTATTTTCGCAAAGTGCAAACTGAACACGGATTAAAGGTACAACCTTTCTTTTCTCAAATAAAGTATGTAACAGTGTTATCGTACAGAAAACTTCCATAGCTGGCAAAGTCGTAACATCAAAGTAGGAAGTTTTTCGATGTCACAGTGCGGCGTGTGATATGAACAATTGTCTTTAGAAACGTAGTACCTATACGTGGCGAGAGTTCAAGAGAGTTAGAGATTGAATCTGCTCCAAAAAATGAAATAGTAGAAAATTTAACTTGTAGATTTTATTTAGCATTTTGACAGTTTGTCAACATATAATATTGGACTGTTAGGAATATTCGGCAATACGTTTGATAAGATGATACATTTGTTGGGTCTATCTTTATACAACTTGTAAGACTGCAAATGATGATGCGATGGTCAATTTTCACGAGTTGATATACTATATATATTATTATATATATTTTAAATAATTGCAATTTTTATTCTTAGAAATTTTAAATGTGAAAAAAAATATTTGTTAAAAGGACTATTTTGCTAAATTTGTCGTAATTTATTTTAGGGACACCGTCAATTGTGTTAAATTGTTTTTTTTATGATTCTAAAATTAATTACTTAAAATTCTCGATTTTTTACCAAATAATTTATATTAGCGTTTGATAGACATGAGATAATTTTTAAAATATTATCTAGCTCATTTTGTATTATTTATAGAAATTTTTAATTTTAAATAATTTTTCCTTACGATAAGATGTTTGTTTGGTATTAAAAAAGCTTGATAATGTAAAACAAGATAACTTATTGCAGTTTTTATTATAAATATCGATAAGACTCTAGCAGAATTTTTCATATTAGGATAGGTCACGCAACTTACTAAAAAGCGTCGATAGGTCGTACCTTTAACCACAGCCAAATATATTATATTATCACATTTATAGGATTTTAATGCTATTTTTAAAAGTACTAGAAATGTTTACTTTTGACTTTCCCTCCTTACCCAAAGCCCCACCAATTAGCTGGATCCAATTTATAACCACAAACCCCCCTTAAAATTGAAGGTTGAAGTATATTTCATTGCTCCAAAAGGTAATGACAGGCACAACAAGATAATATAAAAATATAAAAACATAAAAATACAAAAATAAATGTACATATTATATTATCGTACAATCAAATACCAATATACATACATACATACATCGCTTCATTCTGAATCTAAAGTTATTATTGTTATAAAGTTAAGTATTGTGTTTGAAACTAATTGATTAGACAACGACGTGTGATTTATAAGTGTGGATATACTGTATATTATTCTACGTAGATCGGAGAGGATAGGTATACATTTTTTTTTTACTATAATTTGCAATTTGTATCCCTTGAAAAATAAATTATAAAGATTATTATACAATATACATTATTTATTTGGTACTATTTGTTTAATTTAACAATATTTATAGTTATTACTTATTATTCATATAAATTAGATCAATATTTAATACAATAGGCAGTATGTGACGTATAAAATCCGTTACGACATAGGTAAATACCAAATATACCTAGGTTTTAATTGAATTTAAAATAGCGATATCAACCATAATGCGTATATTAATCTTAAGGGATGATACTATTATAAGCTTACAAGTTACTAAAATATTATTTAACATCAGCAATCGGATTTAACTATAAAAACTTTATATAATTATGTTTATCTCGATGATGATAAAATTGATTAATTTAAATGGTCGATAACTCAAAAATTCAAAGTTAATGTAGGTACCAACGCAAGTTTAAAGCTAACTATTATTTACTCTGGCATAGGAATGATTTAGTCAACGCCATAATATTAAATAAACTACTACGAGGTCAAGGACATTTATTATTTTAGAGTCCAGACTGCCTCTTTAAACAGACAATAATTTTCATCAGCGTTGCAGAGTATTTAAAGATTAAAAGTAATATAGGCAGGCTGCGTAGGGTAGTAGTATTAATAGTATTACGAGTACTACTGCTATCCTCAATCAAGTACGGTTAGGGGTTAGTCTCTGTTCAACACATTTATATTTATGAACCCCACGGCTGTCTGGAGATGCAAAAAATAATATACTCTAAAATATTCTACTATGAAAATCCGTTTCCTTCAAAACTCGACTATAGGGTTTTTATTTTATTATTTAATCGTACACGTTTAATTTTATTACGATACAGTTTCGTCGGTTAATTGATTTATAGACGTTTTGCGAAATAAATTTTATTTTTCCGCGAGCATTAAAACGTTGGCCATGTCAGCTATATGCGGTTATTAACAGTAGTCGGCGGTATTCGGTAATAATGTGTGGCACTAAAAAGGTTCATATTTATGGAAGTTTTGTGGATTACAAGTATTACTTTTTTATGTATACACATTTTAGGTTACACGCGGAGCCGTTTTAAAAATGTTAACCGCCAAAATCATTGCGGTCACAGCAGGCCAGCAATGTTTGAATAAAGTTTTCTGACGATATGCATACGTAAACTTAACCCGGCAAGACTGTGCAGATCACTGTCATCAAACATCAGCTAGATTTCGGATAGGCGGAGAGCTCTGTTACAGAAAAATAAGACTTGCCATCAAGGAAACGACACAATGATGATAATATTACAAGGTTAATGGTTATATTTTATAACATTCGATCATTAATTTACACGGCGATCAATACCTATTCGTAAACTTCAGTCCAAATAAAAGCTCAATATTATTATTATCATTCCTATTTGCACTGTCAGATGCGTGGTAATAACATGCAACAGGGTATTGCTTTGTTTATGGTTACAAACATTTTCCATAAAATGAAAAATCTTATCATCGATGTCATGCAGTACTGTGAATTCAAAGAGTTGTTTTTCAAAATAAATATCCACATAAATTATTGAAAACTAACATAGCTACTCGGCTTATATTGTAAACATTAAAATATTTTATGCATTCACCTGTTTATATTAATTACATTTGTAGCAAAAGAATATTTAATTCTTTATAACAACCTATTTTCTTCTAGCTGGTAACTACTTGAATACGATTTAGGTACGTTATATTTTTATGATATATTTCTGCTATAGTATAATAGACATATACAATTCAATATAGGTTAGATATCAACACTCGAAAACTCGAAAAGTATCAACGGTTTTCGGTACGTACTATTGTAGGTACTATAATATTATATATTGTTATACATAAATAGAAGTCATAACGAAACAATGTTTTTTTAAATAATAATATTATTTTTTAAAAATATTTATTTTTTTAATCAAAATACCTATACAATTTTGATTTCATATTCCAAAAAACAATATTTTTCTGAGATTTTGTATGAATAAAAATCGAATTTTTAATGAATAATTAATTAGTCACAAGTATTTAAGATTTGGTCGAGCCGCGGAGTAGTAGACTATCATATAGTGAGGTGACCCAGACTCGCTTCACTCCGCTTCGCTATACTCCTCACATTTATTCTAAAAATAATTTATCAGAATCCGAGACTTCATGCACCAATTAGTATTAATTAAAAAGCCATTCGCACGGTCCCATTTCGAATTATGATCTAGCTACCCGCATTTACGAAAGCAACGTTCACCTACGAAAACAACATCAAAAGTGTTTACTAAATTGCTGGACCTCTGATGTAGGAAAACAAGAATGGAGACACTATGTATAACAAGGAGACCAAAGATCATCGTAATATAGCATATGTACTTACCATAGCCGTTGAATTCCAATAATAGCTTCTTCACGTCTCGTCGAAATTGTACTTCGCTATAATTGTAATTTGAACTTGTGTTTCATTCAACATATTATTACTGATTCGATTCAACTGCAGAAATCAACTGAATTTAATTATGTACACAATCCTGAACAATATCATACACGGTTGCGTCAGGTTGAGCGCACGCTACAATTCCAATTATTGGCTATTCTCAATACCAAATGGGATTTTTACTTTACCTAACCATATGAAAATCAAAATGAATATGAAAATAAATATGTACGCTGCAATTTTCAAGTTTTGAAAAATATTGATAACAATAAAAAAAACTGTACGAATACAATTTTTTTTAAACATTTTGTTTCAATATAGATAATTTAAAATAATCTAAAAAAATATTTTCAAACGCGTTCATACATTTCGAGATAATGAATAATAACTGCTAAAAAATCACCTCGTACCTATACATGTCATCCATCACCTGCATTCATTTGTATCATTTATATTACAAATATCTTACGTAAATTATGTTACAGACATATTATATTTGCATAGAACATTTCGCATGATGTATAGGTAGTATTACTCTAATTTAACATTATACGTTCACACATTCAGCCTTATAAATTCATAATTGATCATAATTATCTAATAGTAATTATACTGGCACTAATTTTTGGAACTAAAAATTATTATTTGTTGGAACCTATTGTGCCGCAAAAATAATATATTATGGTTTTAGGTAAGGCGTACAAGTTGGAACCGACACATAAATGATTGACAGACAAACATTTATCAAAATAACATTTTAACATGGTAAACCCATGAACGAAGAAACCAGAATGAAGAAACCCTTCAAAAGTACATACATAATATACTTAATGTGAAACGTTTTCGCAAGAGGTTTAATTCAACTTCATCCTGCAATAATGAAGCATTTTTTGTTGCCAACATAAATATTATTGTAACGTAACAATGCTATTATGTAGGCCGTAGCCCGTAGGTACGTCATAAGCATAACGTTTAAAAAATAAAATAATTTCAGTTTCCAGAAAATGTATAAGTTTTAACAATATTGCTGGAAAAATATACTGTTCAAGTGTGTAAGATTTTCAGGTTTTTGTGCGTAGTAAGAGAAAATTTAAAACAGTTAAAATTTTAATACATAACTGTAATTAAGGAATAAAAAAAGTCAAATAATAAATTTTAACCATCGAGTTATCGGAAAATAATGAAATATAGTACCTACTGAATGTGTATAGAAAATAATTAATAATTATAATGGATTATCGGATAAATTGGTGTTAATAACTATAGGCCAATGGATTTTAAGGACAGGCTTTTTGTTTATTAGATTTGAATTTGGTTAGTTAGTTGTAACCATTGTTATAATTTACATTTTTAATTCTCATATTTAAATGTAATAATGTTATATATATTTTTTTCCAATTATATTTACTGTTACATTTTAAATTCAATATTTATTTTTTTCTAAAATTACATACTATACGCCATCGGTCGAAACATAATTGCGTTCATAAAATTCACCATCCATAATATTTTATGGTCGTAAAAATGAATACATATTTTTCATGCAGTCGATAATTGATTTATAATATTATGTGAAAGCGTCAGATAATGGTATTTCAATCGTCTTATTCGATTGTTTACTAAGTCAGATATAGGTTTAAAACATCAATAATTCCTACAGCACGCTATGAATAAAATTCCCTGTTGACTTTCCATAACCATATCACTGTTTATTAAAAAAAAAAAAACTTTAGAATGGTTTTGACGTATGCTGTAATAAAACCAATATCATATAACAATAGCGGTAACAATAATAAGAAGAACAAGAAGAAGAAGAAGATTTTGTAAGCATAACAAAGATTCGTTGAGAAACTAATGACAATAAATTGTAGATTGATAATTATAAATAATGCCCATTATCTTTTTTTTTCACTAGTGTTCATTTTTCTTTTGCCAATTTCAAACGTATAATAATGGAGTGAATAGGACTTTTCGACGCGCCATAGGTGGTATACCTAATCATGATTAATGGATGATACTTTAGACACAGATTTGCGTTTTTTGTAATTATTAGGTTGAAACCTTATTGAAAACTTTTATCAGAATATTACTATTTTCGAATTGAATAGCAGTCGCGTTCGTTATATACAATTACACATATTTATATGCATTATTATGCATGCCGATGACAATAATAATCAAAAATGTATTAATCCATTAATTATTTTTCACTATTTTGCACAGTTATATAAACAAAAGGACCGAATAAATTGATATTGAGCGACAGTTGTATCCAATTCAATTATAATTCAATTGTATGTAGTTTATTTTGAATAGAATCTACTTAGAGACATAACTTTACAACTACAAAAAACAAACCAGGCCAATGTGTAGTCCTTCGTGTTTTTTTATCCGGCGTATTATTAATGGGAGCAAACATACACTCCTTTGATGTTCCTAATTGTATTTGCGTTCCTTCGTATTGTATCTAACAAGTTTTAAAATCATAATTATTTAGTCGGCCCTCGAAAAATTATAAAATATTTAGTAATTATGTAACTCTCGTATACATTTTCTTTCTTGCGGGGAACGTGAGTCATAAATACAATTTTAACTATATTATATAATTAAAAACTATAATGATCCATATTCTCCGAAATATAAAGAGTAAAAAATATACTAATGACATTTCAAGATGTATTTTATTCCATAATATTATGTAATATAATACTCCAAATTATATATACTTTGCTCATTATTACAGTACTATAAAATCGGAATTCAATCAACGGTTGATCGAATGTTGCTGAAAAATTTTAATATTTTTTATAGGTACCTATTGATACCAAATGTTGGGTATCTTACCGATCACTACACCGAAAGGGAATAGTAAACTCCTACAAATGTAGGTAATCTCCTACATAGACATAGTGTTACCTCCTACAAAAGATAGTGTTGACTCCTACAAACGATGGCAAAAATAATAGGTGGTAAGTTTTAAAAAAAAGTCAAATTCATTTTTAAAAGGTGGACAAGTGAATTCCGCTTGTACTGCTGTTGTTTCCTCCTATCATACTTATATAAATTATCAAATTTAATAATTTCCTCCAGTTTGAATCGTTTAATTAATTAATTACTATACATTATTAAATATAAAAAAAGTAAATGACTTATGTATACAGATAAAAATATCAAAATTATGTTAAAAAAAAATCAGTACAAACAAAATGTCTTCGTATTTTCGACATTAAAAATAAAATATATGTCTTGCAATACACTAATAAATATTAGGTATACAAAAAAATCAATAAAAACTTAAACAATAATCAAATTAAAATAAATCATTAAACAAAGTGTTTGTATTTTATCTATAAATAAATATATATATATATTATTTTCAACTTATCATTTTTAGCTAGTTGAGCTTTTCAATTCCGAAATTGTGTGTTCAAAATTTCAAATAAAATATCGGAAGGTAGGATATTACCCTATTTTTTTCAGGTAAAAATGTTATTCGTGTAGGAGTTTACATTTGGCTACACCGAAAAGGCCTTAAACCAACCGTGTACAGGTTGAAAATACGCCACCAGTCACCGCGGGGCACAAGTGGAAGAATATCGTCGTTAAACTTCAGCTGTGGCTACGATTAAAGACCGTGCTATCTTTAATCGAGTCACTTACACAGCGCACAGTACGTGTTATCTGTCGTATAATATTATGCCACTGAAAATTAGATGTTTAAACGGATGAACACGTGATCGGCCATGGTGATAATGAAGAATAATAAGGCACGACGGTTGCGAGAGCAGTGACGTGATATACGGTTCAAAATTAGAATATCTGTATAAAATGTGTTGTTCCCCGTGTTGTGTCCGTCAACAGTGAGGATATAACATTTTTTGGGAAATGAAATTTAAGTCAATCAACACTATACGATGTTCGGACAAAAATCACACTAGCAATTTTTAGAGTTTGTCGGTCGTTAAGTTTTTTTTTTTATTTTGCAGCTGCAGCAGCTGCGAGATTCAAAACCGACCGGTGTTCATATAATATACTGTATACACATACATAGGTATTAAAAGAGAGCGGAATGAATTTATCAGAATTTACCATCGGAGTGTTGGGTTATAAAAAAAAAAAAGAGGGGAAAAACGGTAAGGACTGGGAAATGTGATTTATGTGGGTAGGTTTTTGTAGGTTTTAAGCGCTTTAGACGAGTTTAAATAAAATGCTTGTCGAGTTCCATGTGGCAGAAGGACGAAAATGAAATTTCCGGACCCACCACACCAAACTAGATAAGGTATTTGTTTTTATTTTCATTGTTTTGACATGCCACGATTGCTCCCGACGACCTACATTAGTCGTCAAACATTTTTATCGTGTCTGTGAGTAGTAAAAACAAAAGCTAAATACTCGAAGATACTAGGAATTTGACATTTTTGTTTTTATTTATCTTCTTCAATTGTTACTTATATTTCCGTGGTAGAAAAAGTTAAGAAATTTCATCCGTACGTGAGACGTATCTCATACAAGGACAAAAAAAAAAAAATAAATAGCCAACTTTTTCCACTGTTTTTATTTTTTTATATGATAGGTTTGATTGGGTTCGAAATCGGCTATGATCAATGTTTCATCATTTCCCAAGTTTTGAACTCATAGTCAAGTCAATAATATGTCATTCAAAATGACAAAAACCAATTTATTATAAATTATGTATACATATTACATTTGTATACGTATTTATAGTAAACATGTATTTGGTGAATAACTCAAAAGTAATATATTCATATTTTTATGGATGTACTCAAACTAAATGCACTGAAAAGTGCAGTTTAAATTGCATTTAGTAAACTTACTAAATAAAATTGACATTTTCAAAGTTAATAAAATTACATTAGATTGATTTTTTGCAAATATGAATTTTTTTTAATGTATTTTTATAAATTGTGAATTTAATCTGTCAAAAATAAAAATTACAATAACTTACTGCAGTTGTTGATAAATATTTTGTAAATATTTCTATTCTTCGGATTACCTTTTACATTATTCAAAATATTGTTTTATTTATTTATTTTGATAAACTAATAAAAACACCAAAACCATAAGTTATTAATTTTTATTGTAAATATCATTAAATAATATAAAAGTTAGTTGTATAAAGTTAACAATCGTAAATCACAATACTATAATTATATAGTACCTATATAATAATATATTGTTCAATATTATAATAATCATAAATTCATAGCAAATTGAATTTAATATATTCAATACATACAGTAATATTATTACTTATTATCGTACAGCTACGTTTTTTAAACTTCTTTATACAAGTTGGTTTTTCTTATGAAGATTATTAATTTATCATATAATATGTTGTGTTTTTGGTGTTTGACTCTAATGCATCGCCCATGTTGGTGGGGTGCTATACTTTTTCAGGTCATGGATATATTAATGACACTCTGTTAATATATGTTTAACTACTAGGATAACACCACGGTTTGTACACTAAGGAAGTTCCTGTTTGACCATTAAAATCTTCTGAACTTGTATGCCTTATATCATATATGGCCTATCCTAGAGACTTTTAATTTAAAAAATGTTCTCTTCTATCGTGTTTCTATTATATGATAACTAGCTGTCCCACCGGCTTTGCTTGTGCCAAAGATTTGTTGTTTTATTTTATAAATATATTTTTTTTTAAATGTGTGTAATATGTCTACTAATAAATTTATAATATTAATATAATATGTAACTAACGGCAATTCTATCTACAAACAGAAAAATTATTCTTTATTCATGAGCTGGAAAATCTCATGTGTAACTACCTATAAGGATTGAAAAAAAGCTATAAGCACCCTCCAAGTCTCAAAGAATCTATTAATATAACTTTTATTGAAAACGGCCCAGTCGTTTATGAGTCTATTAACTTCGGATAAACCAGCATCAAATTGTAAATATATAGATATATTATTAAATTGCATTTGATATTCTGAAGCAAAATCAGTTTTTGAAAATTTTAATATATCAAAATAGAGTATTGTATTAACACCAAAAATGATTGATTTATGCATATATATTCTATGTGCTTGTCTACTATGGATGATGATAATTATAATAATGATAATAGTAATAATAATACCTATTTCATTCGATTTTATAGTGAATTTAGGAAAAATACCTATTTTTCATTATAACTATATTTTAATTTCTTGTCAGGTGGCACTGCTGGGAGCCTTCCTACTCTAAAATTAATGTTATTTTATGTTAAATGTAATCCTAATTATAATATGTCACCAGACTTACTTATTATAAATTGTTCTATAGATTTTTAAATAAAAAAAAAACTATATTTTTAATAATTTGTATGTATACATTTGATATTCAATATTTATAATTATACCTATAAACGAACTTATTCTGAAAATAATTTTCATTTATAATTATTATAAACTGCAAAATATAGAGTTAAATACCTATTTAAATTATCATTAAAAAATAATAGACAGGTACCTAAATAAAATCTTAAAAACCTCAAGGCGAATAGATATTAATTATTTAAAGCCTAATATAATCATTGTAATATAACTTAATTAAAAACTATATTTTCAAATTTGAAATATTTAACTATTTGTTCTAAGTTTTAAAAAAAACACACTATATTATTACAATATGGTATGTATATGTTAACATGAAGACATATATTATAATATAAGCAAACATAATATTTTATGTTATATATAATAAATTGGTATACTAGTACAAATAATTCAGTTAATGAAATACGAATTAAATTTCACAATAGTTTTAAATTATAATGTGCATCTTATTATCAATTGGTATATTATAATAAATAAATATATATTGTATGAAGCATATGGTACTCACTACGTAAACTTTGACTTACGATTTAATATTCAATAACTGTCCACAATTAGTTTTTAGTATGCGATTATCATATTGTATGTAATTGTCGTTAACAAAAGGACGATATTCAATGTCCTAGTTGTCGAAGGGTCTGAACCTTTTCAAAGCCGCCTCAAGCGAATACCCAGAGGAATGCAAGCTGTCCTCTGTGATATCGAAGGTATGGGTTATAGAGGAGACGTTGATAGGGAGGGACACGAAGGGTCATAAGCGCATTCACAAAAAACTTGAAGTAATATACATGAAAAGGACACAGGAGATTCTGCAGTGACAAAACATTACAAAAGGTCTGATTTAAATACAAAATTTACTTTATTCTATTCCCAGAACGGACCATTTTGTTTACTCATATTTAGTAAAATATTTATACAAACCTTTCCTTTCTCATACACCATAATAGAAAAATTATTTTTAAACGATTCATAATAGTTCATGAAGCATTATAATATTACGTTTCAAAAATGTTTTCACAAAAGCACTAATTTTAAGATTGGTCTACACGCGAAACCAAACACTTTTTATAGCTTGGATTTACTAAAAGATTGTTCCTTAAAAACCAACACACACACAAAACAAAACCACAAAAGCTTTCCTATTAATGAACCGAGTACTGTCGTTGAATAATAAGTGTTATAAAAAACTTTTATAAATATATATTACATTTGAACACCAATCTTTTCATACTTACACTAATTCGTTATTATTATTTTTCAGTTTTATAACAATACTAATTGATTTCGTCTATTATACAAAACAGTTTTTATGTTGTTGATTTTCTGCATTTCTGATATTTTGGAACATCATTTTAAAAATAATTTTACATTTTATTATTTTTTATTCAAATTATCCTACATAATATTATACATTTTTATATTTAATTTGTGTTTTTTTTACCATTTTAATAGAAATAAATATACATTAAGTACACTAGACCTCGAACATTGGATAATAATTTATACATACTATATTTATATGTTTCATTTTTATTTTACGTACTAATGATAAAATTAAATTAACTATGGCATTAATCATCAATTATAACATTAAAAATTTAAAATATATCATTACATTATTGAAACTAAGTTTGGTTTTGAACCAAACTTAATAAATAATGCTTAATATTTATAAATATCTTATTTGTAGTACTTGTACGTAAATCTTGAGTCTTATACCACACCATTCAACTGATTACTCTTATATAAATATATTTGTTTAACTTGAATATAATTATATACTTTATTCGATTTTAATAACATATAACATTTAGCTCATGGTACATTGAAACTAAAAATATTTTTTTTTTTGTTTTAAACACTTTTTATATTTTAGTTCAGGAAGAATTTTACTATAATAATTATTACTACTAGCATAGCACTTTTAACAAAACCGTTACTTGCATGACTTGGCCTAGTATTAATGGAAGTTTTTATAAACTAGACGAGACTTAAAATACAAAAGAGTGTTAAACAGTATTCTTTGGAAATAATGTTATGCTACATCAGGTTATTAGTTGTATATACATACATTTTTGTAATCATAAATTATAGAAAATGTTGAACAAACATTGTTCCAGTTTAAAACATAACATACTCAAATAATGAGACATACTTTAAATCATATTATATCATTCACAACACGTATCTAATAGACAATGTACTGTTTAATGTGATTTTCTCGCAGAATAATGGGATTTTTTTTAAGTTTATACATATATGATATATAAAATATAAAGATAATTGTAACATATACTGTAAACATACAGTCAAAACCATTGTTGTTATTATCATTATTGTACATATAGAAAGAAATAATAATATATAAGTGGAAACGGGCAGACAATGGCCCCAGCCGCCGAGGCTCATCCAAATAAAAACATTTTGAAATGTATTATAATAATAAATATGATTCATATGTAATTATATTTATAATATAGTACTAGGTAATACGAATTCTGATAAATTTGATAGCATTATATTGTTATGTAATCTTTAAACAAAAACAAATAATTTTGTTTAGTTATGATTTTAGATAGATGGTTCCAATATAAGCATAATTTTAGTTTTGAATAAACTTAAGGGCAATAAACAATATTTTTGTTGAATTAATATACGTAATATTAGTATACATTTATTGATACAACATAATATTTTTTTACGAAAAATATAAAGCTGACTATTGCAAATATTAGAACTTTGAACCCCGTTGAAAATAAATCTAAGTTATTACGTTCCATGTAGTATACATATTATATTTATTAAGCTCAAAAATACTTTGAAAAATATCCTTTAAACGTACAAATATTGTTGCCTTTTGTTTTTTATTTGCATTGGATGATGCGTTGCTTATACAAATGATACAAAAACAAAAAACACATTTTCGATGAATATTTTATTGGTTCAAGTTAATTTTAAGAGGTAAATAGATAGTACACACACACATATAAAGAATTCGGGTAGCCAGTCTGACAGAAGGGTTAAATTACTATTGCGATGGTAGTGTTTTTGTAAGCGAAATTTCGTATTGATTAGAATCTAATTTTCCTGCTTAAACCCATTAGACGAATCCCTGCGAACATTATTATAATGCATCGTAGATCCTACTACAATAGATAACGAAAAGTAGGTACCTATATAATATACAATGGATTTATTAAAATAAAATATAAGAGTGAATAAAAGGAAATTAACAATTAAAATTGTACATTACCATGAAAGAATTATTTCGTATTTTTATAAATGTGTTATATATGGACCTATATAATATTATAACATACATACAATTGATAACTCAATGTTTGACTAATAAACAAAGTAGGTAATTACTAAGAAGTTTCTTGGCAAATAAATAGTTTATTAACAGTTCTATTCAAAATCAATAAATGCTTTTCAGTATTAAATATTTTAAAATATGAGTATTAAATATAGATTCATAGTTCATACTAAAAAATATTATACTGATATTTATACTGAGAATTTAGTACCCTCACAAAGCGAGCTTTTCTAACTTCTTTAATTTCTTGAAACATTTTTTTCTTTTTAAGTTGAAATTAACGTCAAATAATATTTAATTAACTAATATTTATAGCCCAGCATACGAAAATAAAAAATCTTATATTGCTACAGGCAGCGTAAGTGTTTGAAATATAATATATAATTCGTTATTCTGTGTCACAGTAATTAATAGTCAGAATCTACTTGTTACAACGAACGCTACAAATAATTTATTATACAGTTTAAAAGACGTAACGCACTTTTAGTACCTACCTATAATAGATAAATATAATATCGAATAACACAGCACTGGAGAATTCGTCCAAAGTTCGCGAAGGAATTGATGTTCCAGGTTTTCAACAAGCTCCGGACAAATCACCAGAAACCTTTGGAAAGTCACTAAACTGAAGAAAAACCAAAACCACTAAGATGTCACGAGAAGAACGATATTTATGATAAAGCTCTCTGTGGATTTGGATTATAATAATTTTTTATAATTTTCTAGCTTGTTCTATATTTTAGAATAGGGTTTTGTCATTTAAAATCCTCGTCGATCTTGCTCAGTGGCGCTCGTTCAGATTGTATTTTTATTAATATTATGTGAATTCTATAATAATATTATTAGCTAATATAGTATATTGTATGGCAAGGGCGGGAAATGAGCTATTTTAGTCTCTGGCAATGTACGTGCAGCACGAAAAATAAAAAATAAATTTTTTTGAAACGCCATAAAATTGTGTAAAAGAGATATTTTCAAAAACTTTAAGAAAGTCATACGACTTCAATGAAAATCGTTTTTCTTATACGCAGTGAAGGAAAACAATTTAAATTTTTTCTGGACAACATGGAAATTATTTTAGGAATCGCATACATGGATAATATTATTATTTTTTTTTTTAATGGATTTAAGGTTTCAACAACTGAGATCATTAGCCTGTAAGGTGGTAGGGTTGGTATGGTAGGGTTGGTACGGTAGGGTTGGGACAATTGGTACGGTTGGTTAGCAACACGTGTTTGTGTGGCAAGGTTTTTGTGCACTACGCGAACCCGAGTGGTCAAATGCGCAGCAGATAATATTATTATACTGTCATTTATGTGTGTCATTAAAATATAATAATTATCCGTTTTAATGAATAGAACGGTATTATCAAACTAGACTATAATATAATAACCCAACATGGATTTTGACTTCTGATATCGACACGGTGGCGCCTTTAACGGTGTAATCATATTATCTCACCAGTACCACGTCCTTCACGAATCTATGACATTTCCGTACAGGAACTTAATTGTCAGTTTATCCAGCGGTAATAAACCTGAGTTACTGCGTCAGACGACTTTTTACGAAAAAAAATCCCGAGGATATATTTATAATTTATGCATAATAATTATAAGCCCGGACATTATTGCAGCAGAAGCGTATCCGTTTGGAATAAATGATTTTTAATTTATAAATACAATTTACTTTTTAGACAATCGAAATTCCAAATGTTCAAAACATTTTCAATTTATTCTTGGACGAACAATACGTAACCTCGCCAAAAAAATAAATTAATTAACACCGGCAATGTTGCCTAGTATGGAACGCGCACACGACACTGAAATACAGTAAATGATTTAGAATAATGGTCAAAGAACCAGGAAAAATAGGTGATAATAATCTATAGTTATTATAACAACAATTTAAAAACAATCAACTGTGTATTACATTATTATGTACATACGCCATACAAAATATATGAAAGAGTCCAGTCTCATCAACATTATAAATCTGGTTATCTTTGTGTACTTCCTGTAATATTGGGCATATATTTTCAAACCAATTTCGTGTTATTTCAGTATTAATAGATTTTTATTTCCTGCCGATTGCCAAAAATACAATATTTTTCCTTGATCAAAACATTTTAATCCAACCATATTTAAACAATCAAAATTATGCTTACCGAGATCCTCGGCCAATTCATTGACTTTTTGCTGAATAATCAGTTCATATATCGATATATTCGATGGTGGGTGACCTGCATTTTAAGTGGACGTCGTAGATTATCTGATCATTGTTAGAACGTTATGTAAATATTTATACATGGACAATGACTTAAGAGTTATGCAGAGACCTTCAATTTTACGTCATATCGAAGATTAAACCCAGTTCATCCTTACAACTTCGGTGTCTAAGGAAACGATTTCTACTTTATTTACAACTGCATTCGGAAAAAACATAATACTTTTTTTTCTTATTATATATCCGTTGACCGGCGTGATGTATAGGCAATTTCGATACACTAACGTGTAGGTAAACAATAATAACTGTTAGGAATATTACAAACAAATAACTAACGAATTATTATCAGAACATAGCTTTGAACATAATAATATTATATTATATTATAAGAAACTATTTTTGTTTCTGAGTATACAAAATACCTAGTGCTAACTTACTATGTATGAATGACTGTTTTAGTTCCACCAAAGTCGAGTTTCAAAACTGCATAATAGTATTTAGTAGAAATTAATAAAGTACATAAAAACGAGTAAGTAACCAATTTTATTTATATAGTTTTGTTTAAAATCGCATTAACTACCTATGCGGACATGACCTGTTGTTGGATTATTATACATTATATGTCTATCGTGCAATGGGAATATTCAAAACACGGACCTCACATAAAATCCAGATTAAACAATAATACATCAATTAGGTAAACCAATCAACATATTATGTTAATCAATAAACGATTTTTAAGTTGACATAATAAATTCCTACAACTCAATTGCAAAAATTAATTGTTTTTTATCATTTATAATATATGAGGACTTGAATATAACAGGAATTGGACTTCAAACATAGAATACATAATATTTAATAAATGAAACCACTGATTAAATTATTGAAACAAAATGTTTAAATATGCTAATCGTAGTTACAAAAACAACAAATAACAAAGACTCGACAAAATCGGTAAAACCATTTAATTTTGTACCACCGATGACATGTGGACATGTGATACGTGAGCAGTGAATCGATAATTGCACTGAAACATTAATGTTTACAATAATTAATGTATTGAAACATTTTTTTAACAATAAGACAAAAAATTCTATTTCTGAATCTACTCTCCAGAATATAGGTCATTATACTCATTAATCGTTGTAAATTCATTGAAGAACTGCAAAATATCCTGTCGTCTAAGATACATTTGGATTTCAGTAAGTATATCCGTTCAGATTGTTTGACCCAATTTTTAAATGGATTGATTCATTCGATATCTACACCGTTCAAAACCAGTCGACAATTCACTGATAAACGTAAATACTTACAATTCTTTGTTTTTTCTAGAAAACAACAAAATAAAACGTTAGAGTGCAGTTTAGAACAATAAAGTATAATGAAACCTAAATAGATTGACTTCCGTGACGGAGTTTTAAATGTCAGTAGTTTTTTCTTAGTATTAAATCGTTTCGTTCTACTGGAAAACAAAAATAATCCAACGTACTATATCAACCAACAAATTAGCCGAGCCATCAGTTAATTTATTTTCGGTGTCACGAGATAAGACGTCTAAAGATTACTCTTATACGGAGCTTATTACAAAAATATATCTTATAGCAGCCAAACAAAAATGTTCTCCCTATATCTACGGTAAGTCGTTTTTAATTTCACTGTCACTAAAAACTCATTAGACTATTTCGGTTAGATCAAAGATACTGTAGAGTATTTGTTTGACCGATATATTTTTATTTTTATGAATTAATATAATTTCCACAATCTTTAAAACAAAACTACAACGTCTTCAATCTATAACTAACCTATAAAAATCGGATAAGCAGAAGTAATTCTGCTATATAGTACGTTACAAGTGGGTCATTACTTGTATGGATGGTGTTAAATTTGAATTCAATGATATAATATCATTGTATACGAAAAACGATTCCGAGTGCAGACGGTTTGTCAGTCTAGGATATTTTATATTTTATCCATATTGTTATTTCTTATTATTTATACGGTATCCAGTAAGTTGAATTAATGTAATAAAATTCCAAAAAATAATTAATATCATTATTTATAGTTACTTAATATTATGTAATTTCGTTCAAATTTTAACTTAATATCACTATAAAAAAAACTGTGTCAAACAAGTCAAAATATTTCAAAAATGTTATCAATTATAGAAAATGATAAAATAAACATAATATGGTGACATGGTGTAAATTTCAAGTGTCTACGATTATCCAGTTTATCAAACTACAAGAAAACAAGAAAATCACTATATGAGAAATCAAGTGAATGTCAAATATCGTAAAAATTTGAACTTCAAACGCTCAAAATCGGAAACTTATAATGTCCGTAAACAGCTTAAAACCAGTCAAAATATTTTTAAAATGTTACCGTGTATAGAAAATGCTAATATGAACATTCAGTTAAAATGTTTTAGAGTCGTAAAAAAATCATTTTGCGTGATATTCCCTTTTTTCTTTAATTATTTTTTTTTCGATTTTCCGGCGCTTTTGAAAACTTAAGAATTTCCAATGCACCAACTAGATTCACATCCCATCGAAAAAAATACTGAAGTTGAAAATCGGAGCATTTTTACTGCCCCAAAAGGTGACACAAAAATTTAAAATTTAAATTAAAAAAATACACATCATTGTAAAACCAATGCATACATCGGCTCCGCTCAGAATCTAAAATATTTAACTATTTTTATATAAGTAAATAATTATAATTTTGAAACGAGATATATTTAACACTATTAATTATAACATTATAAATAAGCAATTAATGATTAATAAACTTAAGATTGGGCCATTGCTCTGGAAAACAATTTTCCAAAGCAAATATTGCGTAAGTAGGAAAAAATTCTAAAATAAAATTTAATGAAGAATATAAAAATAATATTAATAGATAATAATAAATATAATTAAGTACCGAATCATATATTAGCAATTAAAATGTTTACAGTTATTATACTCATATTATTCACAAATCTGAGTTTGACAAAAAAAAATATCTTTAACACAATTTGTGATGCTTATTCTTATGCATAGCAAAATGTATGAAAAATATTAACAAAATTAAACGAGTTTACATAATATTATATAGTTTGTATTTAATAAGTGTACTTAACAATATTTTTAATTAAAACTTGTATTATTATATTTATTTTAAATTTACAACATTGAACAATAAAAAAAAGTTATATCATTGTTTAAAACAGAAAACTTAAAAGATACACAGTCAGATGGTATATATGGTTCGTAAACATTATGCAAACACTCGTGTCAACATCAATTATTTAAAACTTAAGAGAAACGAAATAAAGTGCCACTATTAACAGTGTAAATTTTTAAAATATTTGGTATTCTAATACGGGAATTTACTCATGAACGTAAATTACCAGATTTCAAAAATAACTACTTAAAAAGTAAAAAGTAAATATTTCACAACAATAATTTTCATGAAAATAATAATAAAAACCTATAACAAATTGTTGAAATATGATATAACGTGAATTTATAGCACAGAGCAATAAATATAATTTAATGCTTATATTTCGATAAGTAATTGCGTTTTTCGGTCAAATTTCTAAATCATTATCTATATAGGAAAATGGCAACATCGTAATATATTTTATAACACGCAGTTAATCAAAATTAATATTAAACATAATTATTAGCCATAAAATCAATAAAATATTTATCCAATTTTATCGATACCCGAAAGCACTATACACCGTGAAGGGTAAAAAAACGACGGTCGTTGTCGAAGTTTATGTTATCGAGGAACGCACAAACCCAGAAAATAGCGATGATATTATAGTGAATGGAGCTCACAAAGTGCCAGGTGCGTCCAAATTAGATTTGAAAGGTTTTCCGTTCCTTTTTAACAAAAGAGCTCTATCAACGTTTTCAAATGGTTTATCTCATTAGCAACAATAAAATACCGTAACAAAAAACTATTAACTAGGTTTATTATTTAATTGAAACGCTTAGAGGAGATAACTAAAAAAATAATAATAATAATAATAATAATAATAGTAAAAAAATTGCCATTCCAGGTGCGCAGCTAAAGTTACAGAAACAGTGTATAACGTATATTATATATTTATGTATATAAATAAAATAAATAATACGTTTTCTTTACTCGTTGTGAAGAATACTGTAACTGCTATTGAGCATAACGGATTTTCTGGCAAACACCGGTGGAACATAAATTTTGTCCGACAAAAAAGACGAACGTCTTAGACACACAGTGAGAGAAGAAGGGTAGAAATTTTAATTTACCATCATCCTATATTCTGTTGGAAAACGCCTATGTAATGTGAAATCCAATTTCAATGCTCCAACTATATGTATGAAAATTTACGACACGATATTATTGTTTAGGCGTGTTTAAACGTACAATGCACATAGTTTAACTGTCCAATGAACAAGGAGTAATTGCAAAAGTGTTTTAAGTATAAAATATGTGTTTCTCATCAATAATTAAATTTTTGTATAAAAAAAATTAGCTAGGTAACACTATAAAATATAAGATTACACTTTCTAAGAACTCTTTTGAAAAATGCTCACAGTATTTGTAATCTCATTTTAAATCCAATTTAAAATTTAACGATGTATTGTTACGATGCTATGTCGATCAAATAAAATCATGACATAAACCATTACAAAGCGAAGTAATATTAATTAAAACCATCATAATGTTATGTGGATTACTATGGAAAAACATTAATTGATTTTTCTATAATTTCAATCCAATTACGACTTAAAGTAATTCTAACAATATTTTTAAAATTAAAGTAAATAACACATGTGAATAGTTATTGTATTCGTCCAAATCGAGAAAAAAAATGTCTTATTAAATGAATAGAAAGTATACAACATTATACCCACATATAGAGTAAGAGGATTATAAAACAGAAAAATATGATAACCAATGGTAAATACTTAAATTAGATGTTGATTACAAGTTTATCCATTATTTCAGTGTTTTTGGTAAATCTTTACATTTTAGAGCAATTTGTTATTAATGAACATAATAACATCTAAAGAGACGACGGCAATGAAACTTTTGCTAATTTCTGAAGTTCCAATGAAAGTCAATAATGGAACTAACTTCGGAAAATTTTTCTTTTTATACACCTATTGGCAAATACTAATTTACAAAGTCCTTTCAAAAGTATAACAATCTTGACCGAAAGTAAATTTTAAACAAACAAACGTGGCATTTGTAGATGTATAAGTTATAAGTAGAAAATTATCAAAATGTTTAGTATAAACAAAGGCGTATAAAGTTATAAATCTCGAAATCCATCAAATTGTTATGTTTTTTTTTTTTATTCAAGAGTGCCATTATTTCTGTGTTTAATTTTTGTGAAATAATGCATTTTACATACTTGTCCGTTAATCAATACTCATATAATATAATATATTAGTAAAATCAAAAACTAAAATTAACAAACGGACCGTTAAAAATAATGACTTCGTGATATTATAAAAGATCCTTTTTAATATTTAAAAAAAAAAACTGTTCGACTTGTTAGTTAAACCTTACACAAAACCCAAATAATGATTGCAAAAAAATAAATAGAAACACTTATACAAGAAAAATTCAAAGCACTGCAGATATATACTGAATTATTTTTGTAACAAAATTAATACGCAATAATATATTCGATAAAATTGACAATACCTCATAAAATTGGTTTTTTTTTTAAAGTTAACATCATAACATTTGTACTATTATTTCGTGTTCAAGCCGTAGAACGTTAAATAATTGAATTTATATTTGATTATTACATGGACGCAATATTAAGTTTAAAATAAAAATTCGAATAAGTGGAAATCGATCTGCTGTACAGTAAGTTACAAATGGGCGACTGTTATGGATGGTGTTGAATTTGAATCCACATGGTATAATATCATTGTATATGAAAAACGATTCTGAGCAGGGACGGTCTGTGAGCCTAGGATATTTTATAATATATTTATATTGTTATTATTATTACGGTAGCCGGTTAAGTTGAATTATTATTATTTGTTTATTATCATATTCGTATATAATAATAATATACTTTAGAAGTTTCAAGTACCCACGAATAATATTTTTTACGTATAACACAAAACTAAAATCGTTCTTTTTCGTTTAAAAATCTATTTTTGTCCAAATTTAAACATAAAATAACTATTAATATAATAAACTATTGTAACAATATATCAGGAGCTTTTATAACATTTTCAAACATTTCGACTCGACAAATAACATTTTATTGACACTTATAGACTATAGTCTATAAGTCCAAAATTGTATTTTCATTTTTTCAAAAAAATGAAAATAAAATGTTGATATTGAAACTGAAAATGTCCGTAAACAGCTCAAAATAAGTCAAAATATTTTTAAAATGTTGTCATTTATAAAAAAATTTAATTTAATCATTCAGTTAAAATGTAGGCATGTACCTACAGTTATTTGTTTTAAAATTACCTCGTAAAACTAAAATTGATTTTTTCGAAAACCACAAAAAACACATACACAGACATACAAACAGAGTGTCCCACAAAGAACGAACTGATTTTGAATATCATCCCCTTGTCCAACACCCGCCATCCAATTCACGAACGATATCGATACGGTATTCAAATTCCTTGCCAAACTCGCTATGGCATATCTGTGACGGCTACTGCTGTTGTATAGTGTCACGGTGGCCATGGGGGAAAATTCGATTTGAACTTATCAGTAGCTTCTGAGTCATCTGTTGGCGTGTTTGCGTGGGTCGTACGAGACAAGAATAAATCCAGGAAAAACTTCCACGTGTCCGTGATTTGTAAACGTAAATGACCAAAGTCAGTTCATTCTTCGCAGAACGCCCAGTAGATATTATACACGTCCACTTCGGCCGCTATGTGCGGTCGTTAAAATAGATACGTAAGTACATAAATTCGAATCCTCGTGGCGGGAGAAAGGATATGATATATTTTCACTGACATATTTTCTTTTCGATACGATCTTGCAAAGCACTCCGTTCGGTATACACGCGAGGTAAGACTATAAGGGGCAATGGGCCAACCGAGTTGACAATTATCGGGTTTATTGCGCTTCACGCTGAGTTACTGCGCGCAATTCCCGAGACCCTTCTCCGGAGTGGAACGTTCCGAAACCGATGCGCCACTACCGCGCGCCGTACCCGTTTTAGTGTTATTCAAATAGCTTTAGCACATACTCGGATTGTTATTATTATTATTATTATTATTATTATACCACTCCTTATGGCAACAGCATTTCCCCCGACTGTTCGACTTGCCGGCTGTAGGTATATGCGCATAAAAACCGACGACGGTGCAAAATTAGATAGATACGAACTAATTAACCGATTCGTTAAAACGATTAAATTCAGTTCCCGTATGACATTAGCTGGTATGCCACTCGTCGGTAATCGTATTGCACAGTTTGAACTTCGTACCGCCGAGCGAATTCATAACGTACTATGTAATATTATGAAAAATATCGATGTCAGTTGAAACGCCCTGCAGGTACCTAAGTCGCAATGTTTTAATCGCGAGAGAGTATTCATTAAACAGGTGTTTTATGAAATTCAATTAACGTGAACAACAATTAAACTTTTCAAAATAAATTATACATTAATTGTATTTATTTGTGTAAAATTAATTTGAAGTGTTTAATGAATTTTAAAGCTATAACTTATCATTACTCAACTGTACAAAGTTGACGAATAGCGTTATAAGATAAATTATGTAACTAAACATGTTTATCGTTTAACAAAAGTAAAATTATAATACAAAAACAAATTACCAAAACATTATCTAACGGCAACCTTTGTTTCAAACGAATCAACACTACAAAATACTATATTATATCTGATACATGGTACAATAATTTCACAAGAACTTATATTTTAAATAAAACTTTAGGTATGAAAACTATTAACGAAAAATCACTAAATTATTTTGCTCGTGCTTCCACAAGCGACTTTTATCCTATCAGAAACCTCTCATAAAAAAACCGTTCTTCCAGGAAACCTTCTCCAATTACCAACTCAAATATAACCAAAAGCGTGGAAAATGTACTCAACAATATTGTATAAATAAAAAAAAATTGGTTTTCAAATAAAATAAATAATTAATCAAGCTGTATTATATATATATATATTATAAGTGTCGTCAGTGGCTTAGTATTCAAAATTTCACGTATGCGTTATTACTCTTATCACATAAACTGTATAGATTGTTTATTTCTAATGAAAATAAAGATAAAAAAATCTGTGCTTAGGTACGACAAAAGTCTTACTAGTTCATAAAATAATGATTTTGTGTCGCAAGATAGGTGAGTTCAAATTTATTCTTATTTTTTACATTTTTTCCTTGCATAATATTTCCATCGGATTGTTGGTACTTATTTAAATGTTTGCTTTTGTTTTTTTCCATAGAATGTCTTTGCAAGTACGTTAAAGGTCAGTCAAATTACAAATTATGGCTTAAGTCACGACGATAAATGTTTGTAACATAACGATAAATTTATTTTGTTAAAATAATTTACATAGGTAGGTACTGTATTATGTCGTCCGTGGGGAATGGAGAGACGCATAAAAGTTTTGTCCATTGTTAATAATGAATGACAGTAGGATGCATATAATGTTTTTTTCAGTCTTTTCAACATTCGTTGTATGGTATTCATTAAAAACAATTTGTTTTTTTTCCACATATTTTAAGCAAAGAAAAACGCATAATATACAACAGACAATGATTCAATACCCATCGACCATTACTAATGTATTATACTTATGCATTATATTATTATTATAATAAATCTAAAAGATTACCAATACAAAAACAAGATGATTTCAATGCGATATATAATTTATAATAATATATTCATTTGCGTATACATTTATATATTTTTTGATATTATGATAGTTATCACCATATTATAGTATCCTGTCGTAGAACCCGGTTTGAATTCAAAATATGTGTTGTATATGACGCTAATATACGATATTTTTAATTACTGAATATATGAGATCCTCGAAACCTATTTTTTTTTTTCATATTTCACATCCTCTAATAATTTATTATTGCATTGGAAATACTTTTCAACATACTGTGCAGCACAATAGTACACATTATTACAATGTACTACGTATAATTCATTTAAGTTGTATAATTTTACAATATTCACAATGCATTAACTTGAAATTGTAATTTATTATGTGCAACGTGTATTTTACTGTAAAAGTATACTTTAAACTAATTTTAATAAATTAGTTACAAACTAATTTGCGATGCAATAACAATTACAATATTCTGAACATATCAAATAAGTAAAATCAACAAATGAAAATGAAATAAATATGTTTCGCCGTCAAATCATGATTACAGTCGGGAAATTAAGTACTGTACAAATATATACCTACCCACATGTCTATAACTGTATGCAATGTGTGTGTAATAAAAAAGGAAAATCGATAGGTTATGCTGGAAACGTATAATATAGCTGCTTAAAAACTAACAAACTAATCCAGTCACAGATATAAACTAACAAATATATTGTTATTGAAAGAACCATATATAGACAGTATTTGTAACGATTTAACATATTATCATTTAACACTCGCGTAGTAGTTCACATTGTCGAATTGAGTATTGTTGAGAACCTGAAAAATAACACCAACAATGCGTGATTGCAAGATTGTCCTGGTCAGCCCAGATATCGACATTTAATTTTTTTTTTTCGATATTAAATTCTACGAGTTTAAAACTCGATTTTGCCGCAATGCAATTTCTAGGTCTTGCGGGTTTTCCTACGCCGTGTCAACCTAAGTGGATTATAGTCTGACGGGCGGAAAGGGATCGCGAGGGGGGGGGCAAAGTGTAGTTTCATGTGTGGAACCGTAATAAGAAATATACGACGAACGGACGGCCGAGAGTTGGAGGGAGCACTGGTTGGCCCCGTGTCGGTCACATAAATCATTTCCGTCGACTGGCGATTGTCAATTTCGGTGTGAAATATTGCATGTCCTCGTGTAACGGTTAATAACTCAGAAATTGTCGGTTCAAGTGCACGGCCCACCACCGACACTGCCCCGCCACACTACCACCGACACCGCCCACTCCACACTGAGCGGGTAAAACGCCCACTTAAAGTCACATTATTCATGTCTGCGTATTATAAATTGAAAAATAATTACCAGTGCATGCGCAATTTTTTCACCCTCGTTCCGACTAGTCATACACGGTTTGTACGTTCACGTTTTATTAGCCTAAATCGTTTTTTTTTTTTTTTATCTTTTTTCGGTAAACGAGTGCCAGACACACTACCGGTACTAATTTGTTCGAAAAACCCGTAGGTAATACAAGTATCGATTCGAGTTTTCACCGGTTAGGCAAGTACGGAGGATTGTACGAACGTAATTTGAAATCGTTAAAAAATCTACTGACAAATGTCATGAATATGGTAGGTATGGTAAACTGATATTGAAACCACAGTATGTCGAGATTATTATAAAAATAAATCGGTATCTATAATGATCGCTGTGTATAACAAGATTTGTTATTTAATGATTTTAAAACTTGGTTAAAACTTGACAATCTACGTCAGTTGAGAATCCGTATCGTTCGTGTCCCAACAACACCTTTTTATACTTCAAAAATCTTACTTGACAATTGGTAATGTATAGTTTAAAAAAACGCCACATCGACGCTTCAGTAAGCCAAACCAAGTACAACACGCTGAACAGTTTTAGAACACCACTATAGGTACAGCTTATGTCAACAATTTGTTAATGCTTTCAAATGTATTATAACTATAATAGCATTATACTCACGGGTTACCAATAAAAGATCATATCCGTGTAATTATTATAATTTTCATCGAACATAATAATATGCATACGATTATTTGAGTGATTTATGTGCAATCAGTCCATGACGATGAATCTTAAAAATATATTTTTAGAACAAGTTTAGCCGTGATGGGGAATAAAAATATTGCATGAGTTTGAATTGAGAAGTTTTCTTTTAAAACATTCACTAAAAATGAAATTCGACCATCAACGATGATATCATATTATACAGTTTAGTATAACAAACTGTAGAGCATTACTCGAAATAAATATAAAATTATGGGATTTGTTTGGATATTCGTTTTTTTTTTTGTAAATTGTGACAGTACACTACAATACAGTTTAGCAATTACTATACTCATGTTTATTGCCAAGGCCATTAAGATTTGTTGTCGCTTTATTTGCCATCCGTTCGTGACCAGATTCTCAATAATCGAAGTGAGAAGAATTTTCCAATTTATTCTCAAACGTTTCACCCATAACAATTAACACTTAGCGCTTAGACCAACAACTCAGTGATTAATGCGTTCTAAATAAATATAATACCATTTTTATCATTGGTTATTGTGTATTTCTAAAAAAAGTAAACATAGTACCAAATATTATTTAATACCATTCATATTATTTGTATTGTTTTAATTTTATGTATTATACATTTATTTTTTTTGTTATTGTGAATTTAAAATATAAAATAATTAATTTATAAATACTTTTTATTACGAGTAAAAAAAAACCACCGGTAAATTTATTTTCGATATAACATTAGTATTTGAGTTGTATACTATTTGTAATTCGATATTCGCGATATTATAACGATATGAATCATATACTAAACAAAACCTCATCAGTGTGCCTCAGTATTTATTGTAGTATAATAAAAACTTATATACAAATAATCAACTTTAATTAAATTTCAACGGGTTATTTAACTTAGTGGTACATAATATGCTCACTAAAGAGATTCTAGATAAGTATTTCTGATTTTGAATCATATTATTTGTAATGATATAGTTAGGTACGTACATCTATATAAGGTTTAATACTATATATATTATATAATATAGCATATGGGTAGGTTTTGTTATATGTTATTATATTACCTATGCCAATTAAATGAAGAAATACAAAATGATCATAGCTTTAGTATTATCCTTGTTATGATTACTACTTATACGAACCAATAAATACAAACGTGATTTAGTAATAATACAAAAGAAAAAATTAAACACTAAATAAATTGAAAATACGCCGACAACGATTATAATACATTATTATAATATAAGATTGTGTTTTATATAGTGTTTGAACAAAGAAATATTGTATACAACGTTGATCAATATATATATATAAAAATACTTAGAGACTGATACATTTCTGGATAAATGTTGTCATCGTAAAATTTTTTGTTTTTAAAAACACTATGGTTATGATAGTAATGATTTTATCTTCCTAAAAAATTAAAATCAAATTATTATTATACAATATTGAAATTCTATAAAAAATATAGGTTCATCATTCAATATATGTAATAATAAACAATAATGTAAGTATTCGTCAATGGAATAAAACTATTAAAAATCTGGACAAGATTCGTTCTCGTTTTGTATTGTGTTTATTTAATTTTAAAAATTATAAGTTATGAATATGCACGTAGGTAAGTATGATAGAATAATATAATTATACTCTCAGAATAAGGTAAATATGTAAAGCATAACAATTATAGGGAAGTGAACCATGTCTAAATAGTAACTACTTTATTATACGATGAATATCCACTGATACATTAGCGTAGGAGCATTAAATTATAAAAAGGCAATTTACATTTTACAGTAACGATTAACGTTCATTTTAAATATAAGAATAAAACATTTACTCAGCTTTAAATAAATACTAATAAATAGGTTAATTTAATTTAGTTTAACGGACTGTGAAATTTAAAATGACACGTAAATAATACAATTTAATGCACTCACCTTTCGTCGCATACTTGGCTGGAAATTTATAACGACAATTAAACGCAAAATACGATACTCACACGAATCACACACACGCGTATTTCAACTGCAAAGAGAAACTGTGGTTATGACATTTTAATTTGTATTAATCTTAGTCATATGAAAAAAACCATCAACGTGATCATCTATTCAAAAATTTTAAAACAAACACTGTTTTACATGTATTTTAAGTTCAATAAACTGTAAAAAAAAGCGTTAGTTGTATGAAAACTGTGTTAGATTCTTTCACTCAGAATGTGTAGCTCTGAGTATTGAAACTTAACATTTAAATGCAATAAGCTTACTAAAAGTAACTACATATACCCATTACCGTGTAAATGTATAATATATATTGTATTATATGTATATATAAATAATAATATATATTCAATTGATGTTTAATGACTTTGATCATTAATCCTTCATAAAATATTATACAACTAACTTAACTAATATGTCATTATATAAACTTCATTAAATTTAATGAATGCAAAAATTCAATAACATAAAATTATATAATTTTAAAAATCTATTTAACATTAAAATTGCTCTTGTTAAATATTTTAAAAGATAATTGCTATACTGTAATACGGTCTAAAGGTTTTGGTTTTAAGCTTATGTAATTAATAAAACAACTATTTGTACGATGCAGACGTATAATTTTAATTTATCATTTTCAATAAACAAATGCATCATTGTAACTACATGGCTTTTACACATTTTGGCAAACATAAACTAATTAATTTGACTTGGAATAATTTCAATTTAATTTTAAATCGTTTGCCCTTTAGTTATTAATATGGTAATGCATTTAAATCGTGTCGGTATTGTTTACAATGGTGATTATAGTTTACCAACTGTGTGAGTGTGACTAGATGGAATAATCAATTTTTTAATTATATATGTTACTATACATTATAATACACACATGCGATCATACAATGTATGACAATTGATACAACCAATCTATATTTTAAAATTATATTACTAAAAGTAGGTAATCCGATCCGAAAGACAGATAAATAATAATGCGACATTTTACACGTCTCAATTCAATATAAGTATATTATACCTATACGTATTATTACTATAACTTATAGTATCTATAGAGAGTTAAGAAATGTGGGATGATATTTTTTTATAACAAAACTGTTGAACGATAATACCACAGCATTATATAATGGTGATTAAAAATTAATGTAAGTTAACAAATGATTATAATTGGTTCTTATAGTGTATAAACATACTAAATTCTAATGGGTACTATACTGTTAAATGTAATCGGTTATTGTTGTCCTAATCGTTCCATGTGATATTGGTATATACTGTACAATAATCTGTTATCTTCTATTAATAATTTTGCGAATGCTAGACACACCCGCGTATGTGTATTATATTATAATGTTTGTTTAACTTGAATAATAATTACCAATTATTACTGATAATATAATTTCTCAGGTGCAAGCGTATGAGAACATTGTGCAAGCTGCTACTCGTACCATATATAACGCATCAATTAGGAATATTATAATATAAATCACGCAGTGAATCCTTTGTTACATATTTTTTGGATTACATTTATACTGTTACCTTAAAAAAATTAAACGCGCACTTTCGTAAAGACATCGAGTTGGATAAACGATATTGTTCATCAATATCAACGCTCGATTTTGAAATCGGTCATGGATAATATTATAATAATACTAGACAATTATATTTTCAGATACCAATTTGCATGGAACACAAACACTTATATACACCCAGATCCAAAAATCTATAGTTTATTATCATTTTTAAATTAAAAACTCAATCGAGATTTTTAAGCAAATTACAACTTGGCTACAACTTACTGCTATAAAGAATTAATAGCAATAGTCCATTACCCGTATAAAATATGCGTATTTTAATAATTAAAGAATTAATAATTTTAGTTTTAATATTATATTATTTGGTAAATGAATCGTATGTATGCATATTAAAAAAATTATATATGCAGTTATAATTTATTATAATTTACAGCATTATTATAATAGCGTTATAATTGTATTAATTTTTTTTTCAACTTATTCAAATAACTTTTTACTAACCCATAAACATAATAATATATGTAGTTACAAACTGTAAACATATGGGATATGTTCAATTGAGCACACTATCTTCTTGCAGAATAAATACAATTTAAAACAGTAGGTTCTAAGTGGGTCAATGTATAATGGATTGTATTAAACTTGAATTAAATGATATAATTTCATTATTTAAGAAAAACGATTCTGCAGAGCAGAGATGGGTTGTTAGTCTGGATTTTTTATATTATTATTATTTATTACAGCTTGTAAGTTTAATTAATTTTATAATATTATTATTATTTTTAATCGTTGCTATAGTGATAAACAAAGCGTTAGAAATTAAAATCCCATTTGTCGGTAGTTTTTCCCGTGGCATTAAATAACTATTGAGAAAATCTAAGAATGACCTCTCTAAAGTACTATCTTCATCCGATTTTCTAAAATATAAGGTACTATATGCTGAAATCGAAGCACTCCTTCTAGTAAAAATTAAAATAAAAAAAAAAATAAACACAATTGTAAAACCATCGTTTCAGAATCTAAAATGTGAATTTGAAATATTTTACCATAGGTACGCATACTACGCCAACATTGTACCTACTGAAAACAATTCATAATAAAAAAACTTATTATTTCTCTAACAGTTAATAATATTATAATACACAGGATGATTCACCAAGCATACTCATCCATACTTTGTCAATTATTGATAAATTTATTCAAATTCTGATTTTTGGAATTTTTAAATGCACTCATAGACCATATTTCCAGTTCTTGAAATTTGTTTCTTCTATACTTCAGGAGTGACCTGTGGCGTTACAATAAGCATCGTTTTTCACATAAGTAAATTTGAATTATTAAGTGGATATTTCTCTGACGTATGGTATAAATGACTTAAGTAAGAAATTGAGATGTTTGTCTTATAGTGTTATTAAAATCAAACATTTTTATATTTTTATATTTTGTTGGTACAGAACACGTAAGTCAAAACTATAACTCACTATCAGTGAAATTTGTTTTGGTCTAAACATTAATTTAAGTCACATTATATTAGGTACAAAACACGTATGTCTATTAAAATTCAATTATCTTAAGTCACTTAAAAATAATGAATAATTGATTTTAAAGTTCTACTTAATAGTTAACATAAAAGTTGGTACAATGAATATTAAATTTAATTAATTATCAGCCCAGACACTATTGTCTAAGATTTTGAATGATTTTTCAATGATTTGTTTAATCTTCCTGAAAACTATAGTCGTTTTTGACTCAAGACATTTATACTATACGCCAAAAATTTTTTTTTGAACCTAGTTTATAAAAAGTTAAATACCGCAGAAACCACTAGTTAGATTTTTGATTTTGATACGTCAACAATTTCTGAAATTTTATTTGCCATTTTGGCACCCTCCCCCCCCCAAAAAAAAAAAAATTCTATGCCTACTGTATAAGACATATTTTATGATGATGTCATTATATTAGAACACTTATTTCTCCAACTAATTACACGCTCACCGTTGTTTATCGAAAGTCCTGGGACACTTTAAATTGTCATACTGTAACGTTAAATAAGTGACTTGGTATTATACGGTTCTGCTATTTCGTTATTTTAACAGCTTTATCCGTTTAAACTCGCCTTTAACCATTCCGTTTCCTATTTTTAATGTATCTAAAGAGTTCCTGGAATGCTTTGTGGTTTTATTCAGGTGATTTATTTTCATTTACTGTGTCTAATCCATTGTTTTTTAACGTATAATAGTGAGCCATAGGATTTTTATCTTCGCACACAACATCGTCAAATATTTTTACAATAAAAATTTTTCTGATTAAAATGTCACTGTTAAATTTGGTAAAAACTGTTTGATAATTAATAAATAATATGATATCTTTTTTCCCCGGATTGGGATTTGATTTGTGATGATAAAAAACAAGTAATATGAAACATTTTTTAAATAGACAGTGTGTATTATGTAAGGGCCGTGAAAGATTTATAAATTAAAAATGTTGGAAAAAATTTGATACCTCAACCAAATCCTTTCAAATTGGAGATTACAATAAATTATCATTGGAAATATAATAATTAACTTAATCAAGATTCATTTATTTCGTAGATTTGAACATTTCGTAAGATTATAGCCTTACAAATAAAATATTACACAAATATTTAGTTACATTTAATTAATTGTCTACTCATAACAAATTCTATCTCAAAAAATTAATGTGAAATAATATTTAAATAATAATAATAAACATTTTGCGTTTAAATACTAATCGAAATCAAATTTGCACTGCTAATAGTTATTATTATTTTCATATCATTAATGTAAATCACATCCCATTTACAAACTATTACACAAAATAGTTGTGACAATTTAAGTATCGAAAATTGTTCATCTAGTCTCCGTAAGTAGTTACCCAGTATTAACTATTAAGTACTTAATCAAAATAACTTTTGCTGAATAAAAACAAAGTTTTTTACCGTACCTTATAATAAGATGGATTTTTATGAAATTAAAAGTTTATCATAATACGTATTGTAAGAGTGACTCTAAAGGAACACCCACTCCAAGTAAACGAGTAAAGATTTTTTTCCCTTGTCATTCAAGATCATTCTACTGTCACTAGCTTTTTGTCGACCTTTTTTAAAGCGGTTAATTTATGAACAATTTGTTAATTAATACCATTAATGGGTACCGTCCGACGAATGAAAAAAATTAAACATTATAATTCATGCAAATGTTATACGATAGGTAGTTAACAATAATTGTCTTATTTTAGTATAATTATTACATAACCGACCGAGTTGATGTGAACCCTTCCCTTTTAATGTGCATAATCATACGTTGACACGATCTATGCATTAAACAGTAAAATAATTGTAAATTGCAATAGTATAAACTATAAAATGTGTTTTAAATTGTATGTAAAATATAATGTTAAAAGTTTCTTACTACAAAAAAAAATACATTTTTTGACGATTTTAGTAGTAAATACAATTAGTAAAGAGAATCACTTGAGAAAGAACAATGGGAATACAGATTTAAAATATCCCATGGTCTCGTAAGAGACAAAAAAAAAAAAAAAATATATGCAAAATGCACAGTAATTAGATTAAAAATTATTCAGTCGTTTTTTTTGGAAAATTATCCTGCAGGTATGATATTTCATAAAATATGTTGAATATTAATTACCATCAATCAAATTTACAATATTCATGTATGGTAGTAACTTAACCAGGTAATTTAGTCACATTATAGTTTTTGGTTATTATATGGTCAATTTATGTCAGTGGAAAAGTCGGATGAAAACCATTTATCCATTAGAACCCAAATATCGACCTAACAAAACGACCAATGTGGGTTTATATGAACAACAACGTGACAGTTTTTCGAAAATTAGACCGCAGCTAATGTTGTCGTTATTCACCGAACGAAGTTTATAGCATAACACCATAATATTTTTTTTTTAAAAACTGGGCTAGTATAGGTTGGTTTTAACCAACTCTATTGCAATGTTGTAGGTGTCGAATGTAGATACATCGTTAAGTATAGGCACTGTAAAATGGATGTGATAAATTTTAACTCAATGATCAATTATTGCATACCAAAAAACATTTGTTATAAATATATAATATACCTATTATTGTTACTAACATTAGAGTCAATGCCGAATTACCGTAGAACGGTAACAATAGATTTGTGGTGTAAATAGTTTAAATTATATCTAAATACTTTGAAAATGTGATTTTTATAACAGTAAAATATGATAGCATACGTCAATATTTCAAGTGCAAGAGAATAATTACAACAAATTAACCAAAATCATAATAATTCTTTGCTTAATTATAAAATGTCATCAGAGTTTGAACATCAAATATTGTCAAGAATTGTGGTTGTATATTTTTCCACTTTTGAATTTTAGTTATAACTATTCTTATGAGAAACATTGTATTAAATTTGAAAGCATTACCAATAAATGTAACATTTTGTAAAATTCTTATCTATAAAATAATTTGGCATTTTTTTAAGTATTTGATGAATTATACCAAACTTTGAACTTAAAATAGTTATACATTTAAATCATGATTATGTATTTTTCATATTTTTAAATTGCCATAAGAACAACTTTTATAAGATATAGGATATCGTATTACATTTTTAAGCTTTTTGACAAAGTTTACATTTTTTAATCGACAATTTATAGGAAAAAAAATACAAAAAATTCGAACGTCTATATTTCTATACCTACTTTATAGATAAAAAAAAAGCTAAAATAATTATTCTTTTAAATGAAATATGTACAGGGAATAATTTTAGTATAAACATTTGAAAAAAATTCAAGGTGTTCTCCAATTGTTATAGAAAATGCTGGGAATTTTTTCTTTCGATCCTTCAAAGTACTAACTAGACTCAGTTTTCTACTAGAAAAGACATCGAATTTGAAGATTGAAGCATTTTTACTAGGTTAGGTAAAAAAAAAAAAAAAAAAACGCCCATTGTAAAATCAATACTTCTGTCATCCCGCTCAGAGTCTAAGACGGCAAATATATGCAGATTATATAATATATGAATTGCGCGAGTACCCACGTGGATTTCGTGATATTACTATGGAACACGATCCAATTTAATTGAAAAGAAAGAAATCTAGAGAAAAAAAAATGTATCACAATTTCGGACGGATATTCAGGACTGCAAAGTGCAAACGCATAAAAACGAGCGGTATGTACGCACAACAGTTGTAGGGCAGTGAATATATTTTAAATTTTTTATACCGCCGCTCAGGTTCGTCTTCTCTTACACGAATATACATTTAATATTATAATGATTCCGACTACTGTGATATAAAGACTAACGACAATCGCAGAAGGGGGGTGGGGGAGGCGTACGCGATAACGCTGCTAACGACCACCGTGGTCGACTGTGCTCGCGATAATGATATTAACGGTGTTTAGCGCCTCTGCGATGGTCCAAACGTCAACGGTCGCAGGTGCAAAACGGGCGGGGCCGACGTCGTGTTACCGCCACCACCACTCTCACTTGATTCGCACCGCAATCTCTCGACGATGATAATAATCGTGACGGGAAACTGACCTGATAATTAGACCTTATTGGACTGTTTATCCATAACCACCGAGCTAAATGTCCTGAATCGCTGCCATATAGTGTTCGAGTGCTACGCCGCACGCACTATCGCCACTGTGAATATTTGTGATCCGGTGCAGCCGTCAACCCTTATGTCGATGGTTACGATGTTATAATAATATATAGTGCGGTAAATGTATAAATGATATTGTTGATCTGGTCGTGTGCAGGCCGTGTAGCAATTAATGTTCGATTCTGTTTTCTATCGTTATTATTATTATTTCAAATTTAACTACAACATTTCAATTTGTATCCAGAAATCCGAGGAAGGTTCTTATTGTGGAAATAAGAAAAATACCTATTCCCGTACAAATCGATAATATAGTAATATTATATTGAAGTACAATATTATGGGAAAATAAAATATCGCTTGGTGGAATTTTTCGTTTACACGCATGTATCAATTTTGCCTATCCTATGCCCCGTTTACTCTAAATATCATCGACTCGTATATTTTGTTGCTATTTTTATTATCAACACCCCCCCTCACCAAAAGCATACATATTCTTATTACTACCGATATTGCGTCTATTCTGCCGAACAGTGTTTGCGATTTTCTGAACGATTTGGGATACACGTCAAACTTTATAAAGTAATTGTGCATGTAAAAAATTGCTCTCCGTCGTGTGAAATATCGCGCAAAACACATCCAACTGAATTGCAAGTTGTCGCCAGGACTACTGTAAAAAATAAAAAAAAAAAACCATACAGGAAAATAAACGACAAAAGTTTTACACAATCAAAACACCAACACATAACAATAAAACCCGTGACTTAACTTTGTTTCACACATAAATAAAAAAAAAAACTGTTCTATTAATTATTATTTATACATATTAAATTTAATATTGATGTACAGAAATTAAAAATATGAAACCAGAGATTATCGACAAAAAGTCTTTGGATATTTTCTCTTTTTAATTAAAGATTAATTGATACACAAGTTTATACAAAATAAAATTATTTAATCTACGTTTTATGATAGTACGGTATTATTCAGACAAAAATTGTATATAGAGGTAGAGTTGTTGTTAGCTATTAGAATAATTCGCATTATGCATTATATTCTATAAATTTGTCACATTCATACTTCGTTCACCTCAGTTACCTTTTTAAATTTTAAACTGACATTTTGAAAAATGAACGATTCCTAACTCCCCATTACTCCAGTTAATATTTATATGTTTATAACCAAATTATTATTATTATTATTATTTTATTCAGGAAAATATGATAGCGAACATATTATAATTGTAATATACATGGTATGGATTATAAATTTATATTTTTATGTTTAAATTCTCGAATGTACCTTTTTACTTTTCTTATACTTTGTAATAATCACGATTTTGCTATTTGAGTTCCACGATTATCATATGATTATATGAATGATATTTCATTCTGCAATTATTGGAAAATAAGATTTCCGACCTGTAACAATATTATTATAAATCAATAAATAATAATTAATTATATACCTTATGTAAATAGAGTAGGTATATAAGATAACATTTTAAAAAGTATCATAAATTATCTACAAAAATAATATTATAAAGTACATAATGTTATATACTTTATCAATGAGCTTTTTAAACGTTCATTAATTTTAATGTCAATTTAAAACCTTGCACTAAACAAACAACTTTTTTTCATAGCGATTATTCATATTAATATAGTTTAACGACGGTGAAAAATTATTTTTTAATTTGACGATTTAAACGCGCGATTTCGTGACGTACCTAATATAATTGAGTACAGAACTGCATACTCGAAGAATAAATACGTACATTATAACATACTTAAAACTATAGTATAATAGTCTACATTTATGCACTCAGTAATAGCATGCAAATGATACGCACGTGTCGATCCATAAAAGAACATAATAATATAGAGCCCCTTGTATGTGCGTCATATTTAAAAATGTTTTATGAAATAATAAAGCGCCTAATGAACAAAGAAATAATTCAGGAGGTGAAAAAAAAATGAACAATAACACTAAACGATCTCCATAATAATATCATTGTTACTGTAGGTACTTATATATATACCTACGTTACATATAGGTAGGTAGGTACGCATATTATAACGGTAGGTATATACTCTCGACAACGACTCTCGTCTTCCGGATGTACTAGACGTCGTTTGTTTCTTAAACCGTTTCCGTCCGACGTTGTTGATTTTATATATCGCGAATTTCAAACCATTATTTATTTCGTTTCGAGACCAGAACGTCTGAATCGTTCACCGTTAAAATAATTACGATTTACAGCTGCCCGACGAACGAGGACGTAGCTGAGGCATTCTGCGCAGCCTTCTGTCGGGCAGAGACGAACGACGCGCGAGATAAGTTTTGCAAAAGTGCTGAACCAAACACACACAAAAGTTTGTATGATTTGGCTTGCGATTGTGTGAAAAGTAAAACTCGATGAGCGGGAGGTGTGGAATGCGCTTGAGGGAGAGAGGTGTACATCGCGCGAGAAAATTTCTTGCAAAAAAAAAAAGTAAAGAATAAATAAAAAAATGAGAGAAAAAATGCACACTGCTGCGTGAAGATCGTTTTGAACCCCTGCACTGGCCCGTAAACGCGTAATGTACAAAGAGGCGAGTCGTATAGACGTGGACGGGGGTGTGGAAGACGGTCGAGGGGTAGCTCCACGAGGACGCATTAAAATAAGAAAAAGATCCACCCTTTGGCGGCCACTGCTGCCGGTATTTATTTACGGGCGGACTTAATTTTGTGTCAATATACAAAATAAAAATAAAACACAGTGAGCGAGTGAGACGGAGCAAGAGACGGCGATGGAGACAGAAAGAGTGTGAGATGGTGGGAGGGGGGGTGTGAGAAGGAGTGACGGAGAGAGAGTGAATGCGACAGAGGGAGAGCGGTAGCGGAGACGGTATAGAGAAATATATATATATATATAGGCCAAATGTGTATTTATTTCACTTCCGTCCGCGACGGCTACGACGATATTTCTCCAACGGATAATATCGAGTGTCTTTCAATATACTGGTTTTCTTCTCCTTTGAAACGGTATTATTTGCAAAACACGACCGCTTTGACGGTTAATTCAGAAAGCAGTTGCGGTGACGGCGAGGCGGACCGCTGCTTACGACCGAGTACAGTTCGCTGCACGTATAGCGTATATAATAATATGGGAATACTGTGCTGCCAAGCTAGGTAATATATAACATTAATCGACAAACGACGCATATATCCGAATAGGTTGTATTAAAATTTCAAATACACCGCGGCGGCTTCTGAAAATACGAAATAAGGTATTTTATTATTATCAGGTAAAATAGTAACGGTTTACAGTTGTTCGTCCGGACCGCACTAACATTTATAATATTATATAAAAAAAATTCGTAAACGATAAGTATTGATTTTAAATAATATCTGATATGTTTTTCAATCCAATTATAAATCTCAAATCTATTTTTAAGAAATAACTTTCAGCAAAACCACCCAAATTTATTTTTACATCATTGTACACATCATTGTTTACATCATGTTATGATAGATATTAGGTATGTATTGTAATAATATTCAAAGACATTATCATATTATTAAACGTAATATTATAATACGAGCGAACATTGTGATTATTTTTTATATCAAAGTTTTAAAAAAAAAAAAACTAAAAAGCATTTTTTTTTTACTTCGTTGAGATAAACTATGGATCGTGATTGATGATGGGATTAAAAAATAATTAGAAAAAAAAACTATCGTCAATTATATGAACGAAGTAGGTTTAGTATGAGTATATAGTACATATTTTTAAGGCACAAAACATGACTATAGGTACACGAATTACCGTAACGAGTGTCACAGTATTTTAAAGCTATATGTATAATATTATGCTGATTGCATCGATCAAAAATCGTTTTTCTGTGAACATCAATTTAATAAACGAAAGCGTTTAGTCCAAAAATGGATTCTTGCTTGTAAACCGGTCATCAAAGTTCTTGCCGGTTTGTCACAGCTCATAAAGTTTATCATCGTTTATTATAAGTACCTATGTAGAGATAAGGGCGAGTAATATAGTTACGTGTGAATTCGAATAATATACTAGACATCTGTTGCAGCTGTATATGATACGCATACGATTTTTAAATCTTACAATTATTATTCTCCGTTTTCATTACCAGTTATTGCTAATTTTGTTGACCTCGTCGACACAATACTGCCGTGGGGCAATGATCATAATGTTATTATAGGTACGATGAATAACGTTTATGACACGACCAGCCGTTGGCGTGCAAAAGTACACCACAATGATGCGTCGTTAATATAATTATTTTTGCCTTGCTTAAGGTCCAGAGCGCATTTTTCGCTAATCTCAACATTTAACACGCCAGTAGTCCTAAATAGTGTAAACGAGAAAAATGGCCGGTGAAACGTTCATCTTAAACTTCAGCCACGGTACACCCACGATGGCGTGACACATAATAAATGTATATTTTCTTTCGTGGTCCTACATTTCCATTAGTATTTCCAACTTTATTTTAAAAAACAACTTTCAGAAAGCAACCGAAAATGGAATTTATTATTGTATTTAATTGCGATAACCGTCAAGTCACCGCCGCATCATCCATCGCCAGTGCTAGGCAAACTAAAAACCATATTGAATCCTTAAAGTTTAATTAGTTTTTACCTCCACGTCGTCCAACGTTTGTGGTACACCACAAAAGAAATGTGTGCGCACATTTATTTTCAAATAATATAAATAATAATAAAATCACATCCGTTATTAACTAGAAAATTATTTATTTTGAATTTCAATCCGTCGAAAAATTAATTGTATACATTCAAATCATTCAACTCATTTCGAGCAAAAAAACTATATTATTGATGTACGTCATACAACTATCAATAATTGGTCGTGAAATCTATATTGAATGTATTACATTGTTACATTATTAAAAGTTTACTAGTAACTGAATCGGTCAAACTGATAGAAAACATACAAAATAACATCAGTGGGAGGGGGGGCGCTGCATGACGCTCATCTGAATACACCGCTGACCCTCGGCGGCAACCTTTAATACTCGCATAAAATATTATTATAATATTCGAATTTGATGTTTGAACAAGGAAACCTTCAATGTTTGTCAACCCATTCCTTTGGATGGAAATACTTCGGCTGGGAAAGTTTACCTAGCCCAGATGGCTGCGGTGGTCAGAATAATAATGACCAGAATTGGGTCAGACCACGTGACGTGCGCGAAAACATTTTGAACGGCCTTTTGACCGCTTAATCCTTTGAACACTGGCCACAAAAGTGCACACTTCTCCGAAAGCATTCATTATGAAATCAAGGATGATATTAGCATTGGTTTAACAATTTAACGTACGTTTATCAATCATTCGGTAGGTAATTTTTTAACATTCCCTAGCTATAGTACTCCCTACGGATTATAAATATGGATCACATCACTGTTGGTTGTTATATTTAAACATTTTTTAAACACGGAAAACAGTCGTTTTTACGTTACGAGTATATCCATTGACCTAACACTGAGTAATTATTATCTGCAAAACATTCAAAACCAACTATCCTTGTATTATTATGCTATTACATATTACATTTTGTTATAAGTATTATTATCGAACGCAATCCTTCTGTTACATTTCAAAAATTGTGACTATTTACAGGGAATGTCATTTTTTTTTCAACATAACTATAGATATATTAGATATATTATGATAGATATATTCATTATTTATATTACAAAAATATCAACACATTTATCCGATAATTGATTCATAATGATATATATACAATGTCAGGGGGGACGGAGTGGCCGAGCTGACTAAGGCGTCGGTTACAATGCGCACCGTCACCGGTTCAAATCTCAGTAACGGGTGGCACTTCTCTCCGGGCAGACACCTGTCCGGAGAGAGAGACCGCAATCCCCCGACTGGGCATGGCAGATACCTACGGGTGACAAATCAAAAATTCTGCCAAAAACAAACACACACGCGTTTAAACAAATCTACAGTACCTTCCCCCACAGTATCTAATGACCTTAGAAGTTGTAGCCTTAACCCTAATAAAAAAAAAAAATACAATGTCGACAGATTAAAATGCTGACAGTCGAAATATCGAATAGTAAAAATATCGAAAAGTACGATAAATAAGAATAATCGACCGTCGAAACAACATGTATTAAATGCCGAAAATTGTCATAATTTAATAATTTAAACCGATATAGCAATACTTTTATCTCGCTTTATACAATATACAATACCTAAACGATTGAGATTGAATTTGAATGGCAAGTATTGATAAAAATCCAGACAAGCCGAACGAAACGGTCGAAACTGAAACTTACCTCAGTAAATAATAATATTTAATCATAATTGGTACATGTAGATAGTTACTGTGTTACATTACTTTTACTGTGTTTAAACCATTGGAACTAATTTGGAAACTGAAACCAACGTGAAATCAGTTATAATTTTAAAGGTAAGTTCAAATACTATATTAGATTCTGAGCGGAGCGATGAATGTATTGATTTTACAATGATATTTGTTTTTTTTTTTGTGTGTCTGTGTACCTACACGATAAGTAGTCGAAATAATGCATTGATTTCAAAAATCAGTTTCTTGTTCGATGAAAAAATAAATCTAGTTGGTGCATCGAGAAGGTCAATATTTAAAATTTCCTGTACTTTTCAAAAGCGTCGGGAAGAACAAAAAAAAATTCAGAAAAAACTGGAATTTTTACGAAAAAACGGTTTTTGAATTTCGAAAAAATCAATTTTGGTTTTTGGTGTAACTTACAATGTAATTTAGGTTTGTCAATATTTCGTTCTTTTCGATGTCTTCGAAGTTGGCATTTCAATTTGTCGATATTTTGTACTTTTATATTTCAACTATCGACATTTTACTCTGTCGGCGTTTCGACCGGATCCCGAAAATATCGAATTTTATAGGTAGTGTTTTGTCGGATAAAATAATGTTTTGATGAAAAATGATATAATAAAAGTAATTTTAAAATAACTTTAGAGCCAATAAAATATTTAAATACTTTTAACGATAATTTATAACATTGTTCACAATTTTCATTGTAACTGTATCAGGATAAAATAAATATAAAAAAAAAAAAAAAAAAATCCAGAAGGAATTTAACATTATGTAACAATAGAAAATTGTATAACGTATTAGATGCGTATGTCTCACGAGTGTCTATAACGAATATTTTGTAAAAATGTTCACTATTTTCAGAATATTGCAGCAGGATAATATACCAATATGAAAATACAAATTTCTTGGAATATAATATTATGAAACAATGTACGATGTGTTTTATATTCGATCGCCTGTAATAACTACCTCTGACGAGTGGCTTTTACACTTGACAAAAATAAAAAAATATAAAGCGTCGGAGAAAATATCAACACAGTTTTTTTTTTTGCATTTTAATCTATAAAACGTCGCGTAGTTCGACATGGCCTGACAAACCGTATACAACTTAATTGTTAATTCACCAATTTTATAATTTAACTGACAACAATGAGAGTTTAGAAAAATTTCCGAACAAACGCTCGCAACAGTATAATGGCAACAGTAATAATTTAGCACCCACCCCACGCGTATACATTTCTTACAATACCTAAATAATACATAGGTATTATAAGTATATATCGAATCGATTTTATCGTCGTTGTCGTCAACCAAATGTACCTATCCCAAGAATACAGCTGAGAATTACAATATTATACAATCATAACCAGTGGCGTATTTATATGCAGGCACTACATGGGCACGTGCCTACAGCGGCAAGTTTGGAGGGACGGCAAATTTTTCAAGGGATTTCATTTTTTTTTCGATATTGATAGTACCTATTGCATATTGACTCAGCTATAGACTTATTATATTCTTTTTCTGTTATTTTAAAATATAATATATATCATAGCCACAACTAATAGCCATAACAGCCAACAAGTACTAAGCACTGCTAAAAATTACATCTTTAAATTCTTTGAAAATAGTCGAGTTCGCTGAGAAATTGCAAAAAAATGTACCCGAATGATTTGGATTTGGACTTTTTCGTCAGAATGCTTGCATTTGAAATCTTATTTACTAAACATTTAACTCCAATCGCACCGCGCCAGTATTTGAGAGAAAAATCTTTACATATTGAAATATTTCCAAATATTGACACAGCATCGAGAAATGTCGTGATTATACCAGTGTACAATTGCAGTACTACCGAGAGATCATTTTCATGCCTCAACCGCAGTAGGTAGATACAAGCGGTAGATATATAAATATGCCTCCAATCATAACGGTATTCAAATCTTCGCAAACCCGTCTCCTTCTCCACACATACACACACCATATGGTGTAATATGTACGTCTCACAATGATTTTGTGATGACCTTGTATATTTAACAATTTGCCCATATGATACACCCGTAGGTATAATATTATATCCGACGCGATATGCCTGTTCGTCAAGTGGCGTATTGTGACATTACAATATTATATACAAACATATGATATAATGAACAGCAGGGTGATTCACCAAGCATCATGCTCACCCCCCTTTGTTTCTACAGAAATGCAGTTATCCAAAATCTGATTTTTAGAATTTTAAAGTTTACCTATTATACTCACTATAAAGCCCAGTTTTTCAAATTATTGAGATTTTTATGTACTACTTTGAAGGATTGTCCCGTGGAGACACAAACTTATGATTTTCAAACGAGAACCACCCTTTTCTACCGTAAATTATTTAGTGGACAATTTACCTGAAAAATTGATTTACCAAAATAAAAATTCAAACGAGTAGTTTTCGAGTTACTTATTTTTTTTTTACCAAGGATAACAAGTCTATGTTAATGGGTTTTAGAAGGCTATGGTGAGTTGACGACAATAGTATAAATTATTATTAATCAAAATTTATAATTTCAAAAATATGGTCAAAGTTTAATAAGCCCTAGGCAGATCCAACGTTACATAATTTCTTCTAAGGAATATCTTGGGTTAATACAACAGTTTTGATAAATAAAAAATTTTACGTTTGAATTTAGAAATTTAGGTACGTGAAAATTTAATCGAACAATTATTCACTAAACAATTTACAATAAGTAATGAAAGTTCTCATTTGAAAATAAAAGTTCACATTGTTTTTGAAATATTGAGTGTCTTACGTTAAATGGTATACACACACTCCGAAACCGCTGTTATAGTTATTATTATATTGTCATATTCGGCGTGTCACGCACATCGCGTACGCATATTGGGTATGTTATTATTATATATCTACCTGCGGCCCAGTCACCTAAACGACGACGGCACTTGGGGGGAGGAAATAGAGTATAACGATATAATACGTATAATATCTAACAAAGTTATTAAGGCCAAAAGAGGTACTTTATATCAAGTGCCCGGAGGCGCAGAAAAAGCTGATTCACGAACATGTGGTGTATAGATACTAAGGTAAATATGTGTATGCTATATACGTACTGCTATACACGATGCGGCTATTACTAACACACCCCGTCTAGCCACCCGTCCGGATTCAATACTACACACACTAGATACCTACTACAATATGCTCGACTCCCTGGAGATCCAGACTGCAAAAGGATACCCTATTTTACAACTCGTCGAGTGAGTGCGTGCTGCACGCTGTTAGAAAAAAAAAATCTATTTTTTATATTATTATTATTGTTATTATTTATTACTATATCGATCAGATTGTATACCTAACTGTATTGATTTTAAGAACAACACGCACGAGAAACGCGTGGTAACATTTCAAAGGCGCACACCGATCGCACGTGAACGGAGATCAGCTGGTTTTTTAGGGGGACGACGGGACCCTGGGCCTTCTTTCCGCGTTCTACGATATTGTTAATCGTATGATGTCGGCGAGTGCCTACAAGGCTACAACAAATACCAAATCCATTGCATTGTCATTTGTCATACATGAAAAACATATAAAGATACATATCATTATAACGGTTCAACCCGAATACTGTTTCGAGAAATTAATCTCAATAATATTGAGTAGGTACCTCCTATCAGCGATGCGTTAGAAGATGATTATTTATTAATTTGTCGAAAATAACGTTTGGTATAATAACACTGTTAGGAAGGTTATTTTAAACTCTCAAGTAGGTTCCACGAAGGTTTTTGAGAAAAGTTTTGATAAATGTAGTTTATTTTAATTTCCCAAGTATAATTTGCAGTTGCTGAAAATATTGCAGTTTAAACCGTATAGGTACCCATACTTTTTTCTGAATAATTTAATTTTTTTCAAAATATTCATCTTACAAACCAAATTAAATAGGTAATTTCAATACACTTGCCTGTCAGCATAATGTTATATTTATAAACCAAATTAAAAGCGAATAGCTGCCTAAGGTGTCGTCATAAATACAACACTAAACCCGTAATTGCTGATTAATTCACGATTCATTTAAAATGGTTTTAATCCGCATTAAAAAGTCCAGATTTATGGAGAAAAACGGCTAAGATTAAGACCCCTCTCCGTGTTATAAAATCCGTTTAATATACTCAAAGAAACCCATAATACATATTAAGTTTTTCCATAGAAACTCAGTAAGTCATTTTATACAATTTTAGCAACAACCTTAATAGATATCTCATGTTAGTTAATACCACTTAGGATAGTATAGAAATTAATAAAAGAAATAAAAAAAAACACAATTAAAATATACTCTGTTCAGCGAGAGACCACGCCGAGCACCAACGAAAACTGGTTCCCCCCACATAACACCCCACCATTGGGGAACCGATTTCGATAGCATGGTGACGCGATGGGATGCGCAGAATCGGCGTGCTCTCTCGCTGAACAGAGTGTAGATAGATAATCTTATGGTACAATAATTAAAATATGTATTTGCTTGATTTATAAATTGTTGGTATATTTTCGATATTTTCAGTTAACTGATGTATTTAATTATTTACAGACTACCGGTATTTCGGTGAACCAAAAATAGCAACAGCCTTTTTCACATTTTTAACACAGAATATTTTATTGGTTGAAGAAAATAATTAAAATATAAACAAAAACTTTATAAATGAAGGTTTCCAAAAAATGTATTCTCAACCAAATATTAAAATATAAACATCTTTATTCGATACTCATCAAGTAAATTACTTTTCATCAAACTCAGATACAGTTAAACAATTCAAAGTGTAACAGAATTACGGCTTGTCCGCCCAAGCTAAATACGTTCTTCTTAATAAATTCAAAGCATAAGCAAACAATTAAAAAACGAAAAATATAATATATTATAATGAATATAAAAATATATAATCGCGTCTAAAATAATGAAAAAAAAATATTCATAAATAATTTTATATTGAATGTACTACTCTTTATAACAGATTTTTTTTAGTTTATTATTTTAACTCAATAGTTTTTTTTTTATTTAGTTGATTGATCTTTACTTCGCTTTGTGTTACTAAAGTGTATATTATTGTAATCTATAAATTCTTGTAATAAAATTAATAGATGTACAATGAAAAGCAGTACAATATTTTATTTTAATATTTAATGTTAATTTACCTAATTTACTCTTAAATATTACCACTAAAAATATACTACTAATTAATTAAGCTAACAGTTAACGAAAAAAATGATTTCGACGTTAAATTTCTTTTTGAATGTCTCAAAATATCAAATAACAGTTTTTGGGTTTATGCTTCATGTTCCGCACTGTTGTGATTTCCGTAAGTGGTGAATATTTTAACTGGTCAATTACCCAAATATACCATTGGCTGCAGTTATTATTCAAACGAAATTCACCCAACACTTATTTCGATGGAAAATACATTTTGAAATCTCAGAGGTATTATATTCAAAAGCCATAACATTGTGTCATTCAAGCCACCAAATGATGCGCATCTTTATCCGAACCCAAATAAATAACTTGAAAATATTATGGATAAAATGATAGTATGTAATATATCCCACAAGCAATTGACTAATATGAGCATAAACTTAAAAATTATTTCATTTGGTTAAAACGCATACACAAATCGTCTTCGGTCGTTCGCAAGCCTAAAAATTCTTATAATAATAACGTAAAATTAGTACTGTTTAATAATTTGAATTTACATATCTTTTATACCTACTCAGCTTCTGATCGTTCCGTGAAAAATTTAAAATAAAATATTTGGCCATATTATATGATGATAGTTTCATGACGTCGAAGACACACATTTAAAGACACTGATTTAAGAAACTGTTATTTGATTTACTCAATACTCATATAATATTTGGAAAAATGTATTATTTGACAGTAATAATTCAAACGTGAAAAATCACAAACGTGTAAAATACTGTCTCTGTATAATGATGATTGTTGTTTGAATTCCCAAAATAAATACAATTTTATATACTTTTTTTCTCTTTTTATACTTACAAGGCAATTCCATACGGAATAACAAAATCATTGGAGGAGAAAGCCCCGATGATGATGTTTGAATAGACTGAAAAACACGTGCATCCAAATTGAATTCAAAATTTCTAAAGAAGCCACCGCAGCATAATATTGTTTTGCCATAACACCAATCACGAAATATTGAAGTAACAGCTATACCTGAAATGCGGTGGCCAGCAAGTAAACTACAAAAACTTAAACAAGTACAAGTGTAATATTATTATTGAATATCGTCAAATAAGTAAATACATATTATTTCGATAAATATTTTTATAACATTTATATGGAACTGGAAGCTTCCCTGCGCTAAGATCCTGATATCCGTGTAGTATATATATATATGCAACTACATGGTACACTAAATATACCTTCATGAAATTTGAACACCTATAGATGGGTTGATTTAATTCTACATATTTTGAAAAGCCATGCTATCTGAATTATCTGAAAAACCGACAATCTTCCTTCCAAATCCATACAGTGAAATGTGAGTTTTGTACATAGCTCGTTCCACACATTATAAATATACTTATAGACCCATATCTACATCTGTATGCAGGTATCCTGCAGTATACATATAATACATATTATTATACGTACGTATTGATACGCCATAAGAACAGTCATTTTTGTTGGGTACAACTAAACTGACAAATTAAATACGAACAACTCGTCAATATTTTGTAAACGAATGCTGCTATGTTATTAAGTGGTTGTAATAAAATTATATCTGATATCGTCATTATTTATTGTTCAAATCAAATATAAATAGTTTTTTTCCTTAGTATGTGAATATTATACAAATATTAGTAACATTACGAGGATAATATCGAACGGATACGATTAAAAATAAAAATACATTCAACTCATTATTTATGCTAAAAAAATATGTATTTATAGTGTCTCGCCGCATATTATACGTGTTTCGTCGTCGTTGCGAAAATACTGTAAATCTAATTTAATATCATCAGAAAACTAAAAATTACTCGGTTCCACACACCTTCGCCACAGATCTTCACTGCTACAGTGCCATAACCTCGATCGACTAAACCTCTTTCTAAAATTTCATTTCTACCGATCGTATTTTTTTTTTTCGTTCTATTTTCGTTGGACGTAAGGAAGAGAACGCATATACGCACACGCGAGCTCCAGCATATCAAGTGAGGCGATAGTCGGAGCAAAGGAGAAAAATAAAGAAAAACCAAAGAACGCAAAGCGATAGAAAGGCAATCTAGAAACCGTCAACTCCAGCACCAGCTATTCAGTCGTCGTAACACTGTAGTGGTACGTAACACATATTTAGCCGGCCAATATTACAGTTTTCTAATAGTATTTTTTTTCTTGGTACAGTATATAACTTTTCCAGTTGCCAATCACGAAATTCACAAATTTACGAATTCATATTATCACCGTTCTAAGGATATTGCCATAAAATACAATTTATTCTTTGTTCAATGCTTATCCAACATGTGTACACGAATTCGCACAAGGCTGGTAAACCAACGGTTGAAAATCGTTTTCTTTTTTTCGTCATAAGTAATTTGATTTAAGCTTAACGGTATAATTTTCCTAAGTCACATAATAAGTTTTACCGTAGACGCTACGATGTAAGTATTTTATCGACATAAAACAGAACTATTCGTTGAACATACATATTCGTATATAATATACAGTTATATTTTGGTATGTTACCTTTAGAAGGATCATTTTGCATATTAGCTAGCGATAGCCATCTTCTAATCTAAACCTAGCTAATCTTACCAGAAAGGAACCAGGTTCAATAAAATAGTTATCATAATACAAAACGGTAAGTATATAAAAACACACTTTAAATTTAGCGATGTAGATTCTGGTCATGAAAATAGCATTTTTTTTTTAATTTGTATACCTTTTTATGAACAACTTTTTCCCTAGAAGTGTACCTAATCATACATAATAATAATGTTTGGTATAGACAGTATCACTAACTATTATAAAATCATTATAATACCTAAATGAAGTGTTTTCAAATAATACTGTATGATTTGAAAACACTTTAATTATTAATACACCTACCTATTGTTATCTATCTGTTTAATAAATAATTATATTTTCTCTGGATAACCATTAAGCCCATAATAGAGAAATGTAATAAAAAGTAGTTTCATTTCTATAGCTGGAAAATGTCTCAGAGAACAATATTTATAGTAAATCAATGTATACTCATCGGGTGACAGTCGTAGTATATGAGTCTTTTAATGAAGACATCGACTTTAAATAAAAAAAAACACATAAATATAAGTGTATAATATTATGTTCTATGCACATCATTATAAATAAATCAACGTATCGACGTGAATGGGAAAAATTAATAAATTAAATATAATACATAAATGTATAATAGATACTCGTCACGTCATGTTAATATAAGAGCTTTAAAAATTCAAAACACACTTTGGAAAATATTTTATTGCTGGAAGGAAAAACAGATGAGTTCATTATCTATAATCAGTGTTCGGACTTATCTAGATGAATATCTAGATAATTATTTGTTCATCTTTTATCTTATCTAGATAAATAATTATAAGGTATCTAAACGTTCATCTTAGATAATTTTTTTACAAATCTAAATAAATTCATCTAGATACATTTTTTATTGATAAAAATCGCGAAATTGTACAAACGCATTCTAAATATTTATAAAAATTTCAAACCAAGTTTATGGTTTATAAATAATGTAATTATTTTTATTTATATCATTATTATTGTTATGTCCTAGTGCCCAACTAAAATATACCTAAATTTAAAATCCATTAAAAAAAAAATTGTATTTTTTTTTTATCTAGATATATTTGAGTTCTATTTGAGATATCTTTATCTAGATAAAAAAATACTTATCTGATCCGAACACTGTCTATAATGTGTTAGGCTACCTAAACACCTAAACACCTAAACATAATATTCTTCTCATTTTCAGTGTGTTCATTACGCCATCACAGTCCAGACAGTTGTCGTAGTTAAGGCGAAAACCGCGACGTCGTCAGACTCGTAAGAATTTTCTTCATCTCCTTTTCACCACCGGTCGCCCATTTACTCCATCGTAGTTTTGCCACGCGGTATCACGAAACGTGATTGGCGACAATTTATATATATATGAGATTCTCCTCTCCGCGTGTTTTCCATATATTTATGGTCGAAAACCTCGATGTTTATGGAAATTTTATTCGAAAACTGAAAGAGAAATACGATATCAACAGAGTTAACATACAACATGACGTTTTTCTTTTCTATTTTAGAAAAATAACCCATATTATATACACAAACACGCGGATAACTTTATACCGTTTGTACCTGTTTATATATATATATATATATATACTTATACCGTATGTGTACCCGTTCGTTATATAACCTCCTACCTTAAGCACACTATACTTCATGTAGGAAATATTCGAAAAAAAATAAATAAATAAAGAGTGGGTGAAAATAAAGGCCGTCGAAATATTTTTTTTTCTTCTGTACCTATATATGTATAACGTATGCTATTTACGTTATACTATATACCTATGTACATTTACTTTTATACGGAACATTACATTTCTTCCCGACACGGTGTGCAAGTATGGAATATATTTTATACGCGTACTGTTGGGATTTATATAGGTGCGTGGGAGGGGTGAGGTGGGGTGCACGAGAACGGGTCTCTGAACGTGTCGCAATCAGGACACACCGCGCACCTAAATATGTCACCATGCTGGAAAATGTCGTGGCACTTAGCCGAAATAAGACTCGATGGAAAAAATTAACGAAACGTTTTACATTTCGTGATTATATCATTATTACATAATATTAATTGTGCGTGTATGCTAAGACATTAACCGCCGCCCATGACTGAATGATGTATCTGTTTTTTTTTTCAATGGGGTTTTTAGAACGGTCAAACAAACGAAACAGGTTTCTTATCACTCGCACACAAGACGATACAATATTGGGTATACCGCTGGCCTGAGAACATTATATTTTAAAACGAGACCGGAATTTGGACGGACTAGAGGCCAGCCGTTAAATTTGTGGTGATTCAAAAACAAAAATGCGTATGCTACATGCTAATATTTGGATTTAATATTCGTACTGCATTTCATCGCAGTTTAAAACATTATTGTTTTTAAATATTACATACAATTTTAACAATTTTCTTTAAGGATTAACATTTCATAATATTAATAATATACATAATATACTCGAAATTTGTATTATTAGTTCAACTCGATAAACTTATATTACATTTGTTTTGCATGTGAGTCATCCATTTTCAACAAAATATTGTCATATTATTTATATCAAAGATACAAAATAGTGTTTTATCTTGTAAAATGAAAAAATCCGTATTTAGTGAGAAAATAATGCCACATTATCTCTCTGTGCCGAACTTTAGAAAACTGAGGCATCAACTTTTAATGTAAGTAACTCTAATACCAATCTTTATTTTATAAAAAGAAAAAATCTTTTATAATTTCACAACTCTGTACAATTTACTTACATAACATTTTCTGAAAATAAATTATAAAATTAATCTATTATATTTCGTTATAAAATAATAATTATATTTCAAAACTTTGGAATGAAACATCTATGAAGATTAATCTCAAGCTTTCAAAAATATCTATTGTGAATTTGTAAGTACAGTATGTCCATAAGTAAAACGTGTCATATTTGAATGCATTCACCCCTTGGGTGTTCTTAAAAATAAATTTAAATACAAGACTGGCGAACAGAACTTTGTACTCAGGAAATATGCTTCAGATCGAATACATTTCTGGTACATCTAAAGGATGATTATTTATTTTACCATTATATTATTATATACAAATTTGAAATTATAGATGACAAAATGACAGCTTACTATCAATTTTATTTGATCTAAGTTTAAAATTTCAACACTCGTTTAAATAACCAATTATCATTTATCGATCGCAACTGTCAGATATTTAATACTTATAAGTAATAACTAAATAAAGAAAAATTGAAATGTTGTTGTTACTACCCACATTTAATAATCAAATGCAACTATATGTAAGTATAAACCGTAGTGAATAAGTAATTCATTATCGAAATTAAAAAAAAAAAAAACGTATTACCCGTCTATATTCTGTTTTGTATGACTTTCATATTGTCGACACGTATTGTAATAAAATATTGACAATAGTCGTGTGAATTAATTTGCTAATTGCTGTAACGGTTTAAGACAGTAAATCAAAATAAATTCAATATACTCGTGATGGAGTTTCTTTTCGCCGACAAAAAATCGAATCAGATAATGTGGGGCCTGGCTTAATCAGGGACATTTTTTCCACACAGAAATATACTCTTCAATCACAGCTATCAAGATGGCATGACAGTTCAAAATGTTGTGCTTCACACGAACAACACAACTGTATATTAATACCCAAGGGCGACATCCATCTACTATTCCCTTTTGGTTTTTTTTAAGTTTGACTATCCCATCGCGTAATCTTGTATTTAAAGTTTATTAATGATTTAAAAGTGAGATTATTTTTTTCCTGTGAATGATTACAAAAATATTACTGTGGTATTAAACTTTACAGTTATATTTCATACAGGAATATACTATGTTCTAACACAATACCCGTTTAAAAGAAAACACATCGATACAACACAAAAAGCGACAGATTTTAATTCAAAAGTTTAAATCGTAGCAAGGTTTCTGTTTTGGATAAGTTGTTTCGTTTCTAGTTATGTAATCATCTTAATTATAAAGCGATTTTTAAAAGATACTAAACAATAACAAGTAAATTAGAAACAAAAAAAATACCACGTATAACGAATTAATGATAGTTTTACACTCAGTTTATGTAATTGATTTTTTAAATAGGTACCTAATAAGAAAATAATGATTAATTGGACATAGACTATAGTATATAATTATACGCTAACAAAGAAACAATTAATTTAGCTTCGATGATTGGAAAGTAATTTTCTCAATTTAATATTATTTAAAATGATAGGTGTTATATTTAACTATTATAATTTTATTATTTTAATTAAATAAGAAGATTAGGTATATAAGATAATTTCAACGTAACTCATATCATAATCATAAATAATTAAAATTATCGTATAAAAAACTGGAAACTTTTTTTTAAATGTATAATAATATTAAGTATTATTCATAACAATTCAACTGAAAAAATACATTTTCTTGACGTACTTTTAATTTATCTATTCTTCTTTGTTAGTGAACACATAAGTAATAAAAATCATTTATATCAGTGAAAATCAATATTTTTAACATAATTATTAATCGAGTCTTCAAAATACAACTGATTAATTATTTATTATACTTAATTTAACTACTAATGTCTAATATTTATTGTTTTTAAATAATTCATATGTTTTTATGAAAATTTAATATAAAGAATATTGAACCAACAATTTGTCAATTAAAATCAATGAAAGTACCTATTGATAATGGATTTGAAAAAGCATCGGATACCCACAAAATTATGCTGCATTACTCCAAAAAGTTTAATATTTTTTATTTATCTTGATAACCAATTTCTAATCTGAATATCAAATACAGCTGATTATCATTAAGAATTTTTATTTATTCAAGACAACACTGAAAATTAAAAATTAACAAATATTTAAAATAGAATTTTTGTCCTTATATAAAAAGTACATACTATAAGTTATAAATAAAATTACGTTGTTTTTCACTAATGAAATAATTTATTAAGATAAATTATTTTAGTTTGTAAGACGATCAATTGTATGGAAAACAAATTTAATATATATTCGTAATAATAAATGTATGCTCGTCACAAATATTATTATACTGTACAGTGTACATTGATTAGATGGTATACGCAACTTTCTAAATTTTTTCCACAAAATTAGTACGATGATTTTCAAAACCAAAGAAACTTTATAGAGATCACAGAGAACTATAGAAGTTCACTAAATTTAAGTGTGAATACTAACAAGATTGATAAGTTGTGAAATTCGGTCATTATTATCCGAACAATCGAGAAGGAGGTTGAATATCGAATTGGATAGAACTTCAAACACCCGCTGGTTAACCCCCGTGCGATAAACCACCAATGGCGTGTACGATTCCTTTAAATAAAGGACAATGCGGTTTCTCTACTCCTTGATATAAAAAAAATCCTTCAACACGTTGTTTGCTAGTCCACTATTTTCATGAATACCAAAGTATTGTTCGTAGATTTTGCGGGTGTTGCAAATGTGATAGGGTGTGATCATTGACTTTGACGACCAAGTCTTTCGGCAGTAATGCCAGCCGATAAGGAGTTTCAACAGATAGCATGCAATATGTCTTACTGTTAAATGTATGAACAAGTAAGATGAGTTTTTGACGGAAACATCTATTTCCCTAAAATTGTTTCCATTTACATTTTTAGTACAACTAAAGCCATACGAATTTTGTTTAAATACATTTAATTTAATTTATCGTTTACTTGTTTGAATTCATTGTAATTTTTCGAGTGATTAATGACATATTATTTTTGTTGCCTAATCGTTTTTATCTACAGTTTGTTATATTGAAAAAAAAAAATCTTTTTTGTAAAAATCCTTGCAATTTAATGTACATAATTATAATAGCCTATAAATAATTAAACAAACATTAAACAAACTGTATATTTTTATCGGAATAAAGAAACTTAAAATAATAATTTTACTCTAGAAGTTTACAACTGTGACGAAAATGCAGTTCAATACTCTGTAATGTATTGAAAGTGAAAAATTGAATTGATACTTTCAATTGACATTATGTTATTTAATCATAGGTAACAATATATTTAATAATAATTTACAATAATCTAGTATGTGAAGTACTTGGTAGACAATTGTAACTAGTTGGTACTTTTTAAAAGTCTCTGTACTTATCAAAATAATTGAGAAAAAATTTGTTTAAATTTTAATATAATTACTATAAAAAATTGTTTGGTAACCTTGGTTAGACCGTCTTCCCTGAGATTGTTTTTGATTACCTTCAGTTTTTTTTTAAAAACGTAGATAAAAATGTATTTGTTTGGCTGAAAAGCTTAAAAACTTAATACAAAGTTACACACAAGTTTTACTGTAACTATTTAAAAATATTAACGACACATAGGAACAATTATTTTTTAAAGCGTTTAAAGTTCAAGTTTTGGCAACAATTAATTTTTAAACAAAATTTACAAAATGTTCATTTTTTATAGCTAAGTCTTGAATATTTAATACAAGGTGCCTCTGTATGAGTACCTAGTTCATACTCTTACTAAAATATCACTGATTATTTTAGGAAAATAGAAATGCAAATCCAATGTTTTTTTTAAAAACGAACTCAACCTACCTAGTACCTATATTATTTACTAATAAAAGCAATATTAAGATATTATGTAAAATAAAATATCTAAGGATGACAACACATCATCTTCACTCAGATTCGGTTTTCGTATATAATAATGGTGTATAGACATCATTGAAATTAAAATCAAACACATCGCCATTACAGTGACCGACTCGACACCTACTGTGCAACAGAGCGGTTCCAACTGTCCAATTTCGTATTTATGAAGGCTTAGTTAATCCGTTAAAACGTATATGAATGTGTACGTCCTTGTTCACTAGTTGGCTAAACAGTTGAAATTTGATAAATATTTATTTTTTAAATAATAATAATACGTCCAATAGGGATTGGGGGGGGGGGGCTTCAGCCCGTTATCCCCCTTGCGTATGCCACTGTCTGAGATTGTATTTTCTACAATTCTAATAAAACTTACACTTTACCAAGGTTAATCGTACAATATATAGATTCGAAAACAACAATTATACAATATCAATAATTAAATTATAAAATTAATAAAATCACTATTATAGTATATTTCTTAATTTTCATTCCATGTATTTTAATATCTTCTAATCGGTAGAAGGTTAATAGGTGTAGTTTTTAAGTTGTATAAAACATTTCAAGCACTCGTTGTATGAAAATTTTATGAAACAAATACAGTCCAAAAAGCGTAAGCATGTACCTACGAGTATCATATTAAAACTAATTGCCTCTTCGCTACTAAAATTAAAATTCCTTTTTACACAACCAGCTATAATAACCTTGTGAATAAATCTATTATTAATTAACATTTAACATAATAGCTACATTATTAGCAACGCTATATGTTTGTATAATAAGCCCTGCAATTAATACACGAGACGGGTTTGAAAAAAAAAAAAATACTAAAATAAAATCTCAACCCAAAAGATGTATAATTCGTACGTGTAAGTAAATAAAGGTTTTAAAATTAAAAGCATTGGTGACACAAAGGTACACGGTAGGAATTGAATTCGTGACGTCCACGAGTAGGTGAAAGAATAGAAAAAAAAATAGAGGACAGACAAAGGCTCGAGTGCCGTCACTACCGTATCGTCGTCACTCCTTAATTAATGTCATTCTACAGGTATATAAAGTGTAAATGCAGTGACAAGAAGGGCGGCGGGATGGTTAAACCGGAAAAGTTTAATTTCGTCCTATGTTATGTAGTATAACGTGTACCTATCTACGCATTAAAGAACACGCAAACAATCGGCATAGCAGCAGCTACAAAAATACCACGGAATTCCAGAACTGTCAACCGAATACTTGACATTATTGTATCTTGTACATAAAACACTCTATGGCTGGTAAATGAATGGCAACCCCGAAAAATACATCTCCAGTTGTACGACCGCTTTAACCCTGGACAAATGGTCAGTGGATACAAAACTGACCCTTTCAAAAATTATTCACATTTTTATAATACGCTGTTGAATTTTGATTGCATTTTGCATTTTGACACTTTGTCATTAACGAGTTGAAAAGCTTAAGTTAAGTTGCGTTCAACTAAATTACATAACGAGTTACTTTTTTGATTCTTCATTAAAAGTTACTTCTAAGTTCTAACTTAACGAGTTAACATTATTTTGTTCCATGGTATGAAGTTACTTATCAAGTAATTCATTTTATAGACACGTCATTTTTAAATACATTTTTTCTCAATATGAACCCCATAGATTTTAAATATATTTTATTTTGTACAAATTATTTTTTATAAATTTATATAGGTACCTTACCCTAACCTACCTAATAAAAAATTGTAAATTGTATTTATAGTGTTATAGCATTACCCATATTTATTGTAAATACTATATTGTAGACTATCAAAGTATTGAATGTACATTTCTGGATTTCAACAGAGACCAACATAATTATGTATGTACATTGTACCTACATACATTTCTGTTTAAAATAATAATGACAAATCTCTCAACATCACAATACCACGTTTAACCACGTACAACCATACGTTGTTTCCTAGATATATTCAAAATTAACTTACCAAAAATTAACCTAATTAATAAATAACTATTTTTAGTTGAGTCTATCTCTCTGCTAATAACTCCTATACAAATAGCAAAAAAAAAGCACAAAATAAAATTCACCGAGGGAAAAAATCCCACGGATTAAATACGTACTGAAACTTTAATGTTCACTTTTAATTTCTTTTTGAGTATAATTTTCACACTAGCTTCTGCATTAAGAATACAAAAAAAACACTATTTCACTGCTTTTCAATACTTTATTGGCAACATGAACAATAGACTTTCCTGTTTCAATACATGGGTTTTGCTCATCTTTACATTTAGGATTTTCTACTTTTTTATGCTTTAGCTTTATAGACTGTAATACTTTTGATTATTGACGATTTTCTGGTCTTACAAAAGTCAGATCTTCTTCATATTCTATAAATGTAATAAGTATACATTTTAAAAATATAATTATAAGTACAAAATGTATTATGACAATTAATAACCTGTTCATTTTTCTAATCAAAAAAATTATAACATAATATTATTATTATTTATTATTTATACTGTTTTCAATTTTTGACTATTGAATTATTTTATGGACTATCGAACATCGACCTACTCACAAGTCATGATTATATTGCTATTATTCGTAATATGAATATTATAATAACTATGACCCAGACAGCAAATGTTTGACTAAAAATATTATTATAATGTTATCATTTCAAAATGCTGTGTGGGGATTATTATCTATTTTCTATATATACTATTGTATTATGATTTATCTTTCTGTGACTCTGTATTGTTATTATTATTACGTTACAGTATAACCAACAAAATATTATAAAATAGTATAATTATATTATGGCACTCGCATATAAATATTTAATTTCGTCGGTTTTTTCCGTTAGATTTTTTCCGACTACCCTCTTACGTATTAATACGTATGTTGTATTATTTTTCCTTCAATATTTTAGATTCTGAGAAGAGCAATGAATGTATTGAATTTCAATAATGTGTGTTTTTTCGGGGGGGGGGGGGGGGGGGGGGGGGGGGGGGGGAGTCATCACCGTTTGGGGGCAGTAACACTGCTTTCTATTTTTTTCAACAGTATTTTGTTCGATGGGAAAGTGAATCTAGTTGGTGTATTCGGGAGGTCAAAACTTAAAATGTACAATAGTTTTCAAAAGCGCAGGTAAAACAAACAAAAATTAAGGAAAACGGTAATTTTTGCGCAAAATCGGTTTTCGACCAAATCGATTTTGGTTTTTGCTGTAACCCTAAAACAAATTACCGTAGATACATGAAATTTTCACTGAATGTTTACATTAACATTTTCCATACAAAATATTTTGACTCAATTTGAACTGTTCATGGACATTTTAAATTTTTTTAGTTTTTTTTTTCTATAAATGTCAAAAAAAATGTTATTATTGTTGGGTCAAAAACGTGAAAATTAAATACAAGGTTTCTAATATATTGTTACAATAGCAGTTGAACAATTTTAAAAATACATAGGATCAATTTTTTTTATAAGTATTTAAACTTCAAATTTTCACAAAATTTATCAAATCTAAAATTAAAACATGATTTTGTAGTTAAAAATGTATAAAATGTTCAACTTTTATAGCCTAAAATTGAACATTTATTAAAACAAGGTTCCACGTAAATAAGTAAATAAATTACTTTATTCACATTAATATCATCAAATATGCTTAGAAAATATATCATAGTCTTCGTTCAGAATCGTTTTTCGTACCTATACAATGATATTATATCATTGAATTCAAATTTAACACCATCTATTACAGTGACCCACTTGTAACATACTGTACAGCAGAGCGACACCCACATGCCCACATTTTTATTTTTGTATATCTATAAATTATAATCTATATACTTTTATTAAATGTACTCATTGTGGTTTGGTATGGACTGTAAATATTTAGTTTAAAAAAAAAGCAACTAATTTTTAACTAAGTTTAGTTAATTTGTTTTCTATTTGACTTGTAACTTTTGCAAGTTACAAATTAAGAAAAGTAACTATTAACTTAAAACATAACTTACACTTTTTCACATTAACTTCACTGAACGAGTTTAAATAATTAGTTGACTTTTCCACCCTTGTACCGCTGACAATTAAATACTATACAATAATTCCAAACACTAACTCATTCTTTGTAATAAATAGTAATTGAGTTTTAAATCCACAAAACTCTTTGAAATTATTCATTGAGCACAAATTAATCATAAATTACTCTTTTAACAATATTGGATATTATATAAACTCTTACGCTAATATTCCTGCATGATGTATTGACATATTTTTCAACCAAAGAAATCAAAATTCCACACAAACACAAAAACTCTATTATATATAAGTGTTCACCCTTCGTGTTCTACAGGCCCCGGGAAAGGCTTAGTGAACTTTTATTCGTTGGGGGCTCGTGTATATTATTAATTTTTGAAACAACGGTCGTTTATCAATGTCAATTCAGTGTGTGTTTGAAAATGTAGTGTATATATGTGTATGAGGCTGTACGAATATATTCTACGTACTTTAATCAGAAAGGATTACGTGTGCTTGCGTGAAAATAATCCACCCGGTGGTACTTAAAGTGGAGATGGTAACAGGGGGGAAGTTCGTATTAACTAATTGAAAATGTTACGTGAAATAATTTACGCGAGCATAGACCAAATAGAATACACTAGGAGTTTGAAATACATTTTATGAATTATTTTCTAGTACCGTATATTCCTAAGTTAATTTAAATTAAGAGTTTACCAGCATATACTCGGACATTTTATCGGTTCAAATAATGTAATACCTAAGTGTGATTTTATTATAAATTACAAGTTATGTTAAAATCTGAATAATGTATGTACAAAAAATTAACATCAACAATGTTGAACAATCTCTAATTCAAATCTCTTAAGCTTATTGAATATGCTATGAACTATAATTTAAAAAATATTTGAATATAGGTAATATATTATAATGTAATACATTGTATTCGCATGTTTTAGTAACTAATAAACAAAATTTTGCAATATCAAGAACTAGGTAGAAAAGTATTTATAGTTTCAAATTAAAATAGTGTTAAAACAAAATCAAATACAAATTAGACAAATAAAATAAAAATGAAATAATATTAGAATATATTATTTAAACTAGGAAGCCCGAATACTAAATGAAAGAAGGAGCTATAATGAATAGGTAAGTTTTTGGGTTGATTAATGTAATTTAGGGTGCGTGAGAAAATTGAATAGCTCCAATTATTTGGTATCGAATAGGACGCAGTTTAAATTACTTTAAAGCGATATGGCTAAAATACATGTTGCAATAAGTTTAAGAATACAATTTACAACTATATTGCATTAGCGAAATTACAGTTTATTTAGTCTTTAATTCGTTTTCAACTTATATCAAAACATGAATATTTTTTCTTAGTTATGGTAATGAAAAAGTTTCCACCCGAACGTAATGAAAATCTTCATGGAAAAAATAAATTTAAACATCTTTTTACAAAGGTTTTTTTTTTTTAATATAGAACAAAATATCTGTTTTAAAGTTTAGTTAAAACACGACTCATAAATAAAAATAAATGTCATGAAAGTATTAAGACATGAGATGAATACGAAATCGACGGTTTGCATGGCTGTGAATAATTTCGGTATTAGACCTGATTCGAACTGTTGAAGCTTCCGATGGATTTCGAATTTTAAATAAATTATTATTAAACTGTGTCCATAACTAAATTCGTGTAAAATTATGTTTGCGGACATTTAAACACTCCAATATTTTTAATCACACAGCAGGTATAAATATATATTTTTAAATTTACAATTTACAATCATCAATAATTATCCCTGTTGGTCTTATCAGCTGCAATAAAATTATAGGTACGTAAATTATTAATAATGCATATCAGTACGTCGTAGACAAATTCCGCTGTTAAGGTACCTACAATTAACCGCTATGCATTTAAATATCCGACATTTTGGGAATTCATACCATTTTTAGCGTAGAGCACTTTGATTTATTTCATGAACACAACACATTATATCAAGTACTCATGTGATAAAATATTTACAAAAGAAAACTCACTGCGTTACGTGAAATTTAGGTACCTTTTTAGAAATAAAAAAGAAAGTTTTTAGACATTTGGCCAGGTTTCAACCCGGCCGTTTCCTGTCCGCTGTTCAACGACTGGAAAAATATGCATTTTCTTGCCGACATATTGTTACGTACCATACTCCAAATAAATAAATAAATAATCACTTGAATCCTACCCCCTCTCCCCCAGAAAATTCTTACCGCACACCCAATGTATTGTACCGAAAAAAGATTATAAAATGTATTATGTGTTGCAGTGTGAAATACTTAACCAAATGTGACTTTTTTCAGATAAAATTGAAAGAAAATCTAAACATTTATTATACTTTTATAAAAACTTCCAACATTTGAATTCCATGTTACTCTATATTCTATAAAGTATTTGACAAACATTCATAAATATTAAATACATACAAACATATAACAGATGATATTCCTTCACTTTGCTTTTTTTAGTTTAAAAAAATTCTATCTTCACCCAACCCTGGGAAAAAAATATTTTTGCATTAATCATTACAACGAATTGTCACTTACAATATACACATACCTAGTTAAATTACATTAACAACTACTAGTATGCACAACTATAGTACCTACGCATCTGCGTTCGTTCAATCATTTTTTTTTTTATGTACGTGATAATATTATTTTTATTTTGAACTCAATCTAATCAATGAATACAAACAAGATCTAAGTATAATGAAACAAAAAATAATTATGTTAAGCGTAAAAATAAGTTTTAGTCGATCTATTTCGTAGATAATATCAGTACTAATAAAACAAATTCGGTGCATCCAAATTGCATGCCAAAAAAATAAATATAAATTGGAATGTCCAAATTTCATGCCGTATTCTGGAGGGGTATGTCCGAATTTTATTAAATAAAATAATTAAATAACTTTCTTTTACAATGAAAAAATGGGCTTTTGTTACGTTACAATAAAATATATAAATATTGTTGAGGTGACACACTGTGAATAATAAAACTAATGTAGCTTAGGGCGTAATAAAGTGAATTTTACATGTTTACATGATCTTCCAAATAAATAATAATATTATATAATTTGGAGGGGTTTTTTTGACATTTCGGTCATAATATATTAAAAATTCAATATTATACAATATATTTTATATAATAAATAATAATAAAATATGTCAATATGGCAAACATATAATAATAATACAAATACCGGAAACATCTTTTTTTTAATAATAAAATACTAATAGCGTTTTATAATACGGTTAATATTAAAAGGGGAATAGTACAAAATTATTCAGATCAATTCGGATAGACCCGTCCAAGAGAAAGCATGCGATTTGAACATTTCTTTTTTTTCTTTTTTTGCCATACAATTCGGATGCAGCCAACAAATTATGACCCATTGTTTTAAGGCAATGGAGTTGTCGATTACAATTATAAACTACTGCTTCTGATTTTTTGGAAACTTATGTACCTACCTATTGGTCCACGTTATCACAATAAAATAAATTCAACAATCAAACAAATACTCACAGCACTCTAAATGGCAGTGACATGATAGGAGTTTTCCAATAACAAATGTTTCAATAAAGTCACAAAAACGTGATATTTTGTACTATGCCGTTTGTCCATTTATAAATAAGTTATACAGACTGAAATAAAATAGATACTTTATATTTGTAAAAGAATTATATTATTTAACATAAAAAATGCGCAAAATAAAATATATATATATAATACAAGTTGATAGATCTCAATGACTTAGCTTAAAATCAGTAATTGTGCAACATAAACTATAAAATATCTAGGTGTAACACTATAAAAATCATATATTATCATACTAAATTAATATAATATTATCATGAAAATGCATATTTGTAATTATTTATATTTATTTATTATGACATACAAAATGTAATTACAGCGTTTATTATTAATTTATATATTCGATAAAATAAGTCAGAAATTAGTAAATGAGTTACTAATAAAGAAAACATTCAAATAAAATAATTCCAAATTATTTTAAGATATTATTTGATGATGAAAAAAATTATTAAATAATTAAAATAATAAAATTAAAAATATAAATAATTTACTACTAAAAAAAAATTAATATAGTTTTATTCAAACATATTTAGAAATATAATGTTCAGTCTTCAGATTTAACCAAAGACAACTTTTAACATTTTAAAAATTATATCTTTTATACCTACTATATTTTATAATACTATAAAATAATAAGTAAAACAATACACAGTTGTCAGTTAATATAATTGTTCCCGGTGATTATCACTTAATGCAATATAGTTCCTTTGTTAAAATTGTTTCAGTAAAAACTAATTAATTTGACGTTTAAGTTATATTTTTGTGGTTGATAGTAACTAATAAAACAATTGTCTGAAATAATAAAACGAAATATAAACGAATAATTCAACACTCTGAACCTCCATTGAATAAAGATAAATAAACAAAACTGAGGTGGCTCCATTTCTTTAGAGACGGTCTATTTGCATTAAAAATAAAGAATTTCTTAAAATTCTTAAAATTGGTATTTAAAGACGTTTGCAATGCATTCGTAATATTATACAACCATATAAAATATTATACCATATTATCATTGGGTAATATTAGCAGTATATTAAGAAAAAAAATTACATTTGAAGACAAATCGAGAAAAAATATATGAATTGTCTTATCATTACTTATAAATTAAGCAATAATAAACCTTTGGTACCTCTATGATTTTATCAATCCACTACAAAGAAATTTTAGAAATTTCTTCTGGAATATTTACTCACATTTACCCCATTTACATTTTGTACTTAAAAAAAGTGATTATATAATTTGAAGTAGGTAAGTAATTATAATATTTTATTTATTTTCGTGTGTCCGTGTACAAGATAAGTATTCAAAATAAAGCTTCAATTTTCTAATTCCGTATATTTTCCGGTGAGAATTTGGATCTAGTTGGTGCATTCAAATGGTCAAAAGATAAAATTCCTACCTAAACAAAAAATAGTAACTTAGCTGTAATTTCACTAAAACAAAGTCGCGTTAAACATATTTTTCACGTATATGATCTTAAATTGATGTAGGCATTCATATAAATTTACTACATCATAGGTACAGAGTTATTTAATTAAAATAAATTGTTTTACCTTAGGTATTTATTTTAAATTGAACTTAATGTTTAAGTGTGAATTATTATTACAAACGAGATTCACACCTCCATATATATTAATATATGCCATATGATAATTACTATACTAAATACATGTTCAATAAATAAAATTATATTCCAAATACTTTATTTTCATACTGTGTAGTATTACTCTATTGAATCGAAATCTATGTCTATTCTTTTACGAAAAAATGAATATTATAAAAGGTATAGTAAATTCAGCTATTTAATTAACATAACAATTGGGCCAGACAAATAATGTTTTTTTTCTTTAATTTTAAATTTCAATAATTCACCACCGTGGTTTCATAATTTAATATTTACTAAAAAGTGTATAGCATTTTCCTTTTACTAATACCTAATAATACGATGACTTATAAAATTGAATAACATCATAATATTATGCGTAGTACATCCCAAATTAAATTGTTTATTACTATATTAAATTAGGAAAGTGAACCCAGAACCAATTATAGGTCTTTAATAACTTTTAGAAATCATTTTCTCCCTTTTTGTATAACAAATATAATTTTTTATACTTTCAATGCAGAAACAAATCTCAAAGGTTTTGATAACAATAGACATTTCAATTAATTCAAGCCATTCTTTTTCCCCTGACAAATTAAATAAAAAAAAAAGTACCAAAATCATCCAAACAGCTAGAAATAACATTTTTATTATTCCTGCAATAGGCTTTGGAAACAAAAATGTCGGAATATGACTCCCATTTTACACTTCAATGATCCTCTTTGTCCATTTTTTTCCAGTTGCAACAATACATAATTTTTTTCTATCCGTAATGCGTGTTATGTCTTTTGTTGATTCGACTGAATAAATAATATATATATATATATATAAAAGATAAATAAATGAAAAATAAACAAAAATAAATAAATTCCGTTTTGAATGCTAAATAGTATGTAATAAAAAAAAATCATATTTTTATTTGTAAACTTTGGTAAGCTAATATTTAATTAAGAACTATATGATAGGTTATTATGATTAAGGTATAATGTATTACCATTATTAATATGTATTTAAATAAAATCTTCACATTGAATATTCAACTGTCTTTGTGTAGTAATAGAGAGATGAGCGATGACCACAATTTATTAATTATTTCCTTCTGTAAAAGTTATTGCAAACAAACAATGAATTACCCTGTTTAACATATTTTACTTTATTTTAAAACAATATGTATGCTATCCTTTAATAAAACATTATTTATTCAAATATGCCAAATACAACCAGCGCCATAAAAATAAGGATAAAAAAATTAATTATTTTTCACTGTTTTTGTCAAAAAAGTTATGAGGATATTGTAAAATAAAACTATTATAAAAAGTCATTGGTTCAAGGAAAATTGTGTTTTTAATAACATAAGTTTCATTATACCGGTCGAGATTAATTTTAAATTTCCCATACAACAGATGACACACTTAATAAAATCTGTATATTACGCATCTCCGAGATTTTACATCGTAAAAAAAACTTATTAGGATAAAATTTGAAAGGAAAAACCCATAAAATTCAAAATGTATATACAAGATAGGTTCATTTTAACACATTTATTACATAGAGTAATATCAACTTTGGTGTCATTCATGTTTTATATTAATTTTGTTGTATGAACTTAAAGGGAATCTTTAAACAGTTAATTTTGATTAATAAAACAGTTGATCAATTATAATAATTATAAATTATTTGATGTAGGTATTTAACAATTTGTTACATAAGTATAACAATTCGAAAAAATCAAAATGAAATATAAAAATCTAATTTACCATTACGTTTGTATTCAAAGCTGTTTTCAATCACTATACAATTTGACTGTCTGCGAAGTCCATATTATGCGATTTAAATTGTGATTAGACTTTGAGCATCTCATTAGACGTACCAGACTCGTCAGAGCCAAAGACGAACACGAACCGTTGACCAGTAATATTATTTACCATAAACTAATTAAGATCGTAGTTAATATAGTTGCCAACAAGCAACCAAGATGTATAATTCCTCCATTTGAGGTATTCCGCTATGTATAGGTACATAATAACCGGTACAATTTTTTTATTATTATTATTTTGTTTATATTGCACGCGTACATCTCGAACAACTTTTGTTTTATCGACTTGTAGCTTTTAAAACTTTTAAAGAGTTCAAGTGGCCAGAGCGGGAGAGCACTCTGCCGAGAGAATAAACCGTATTACATCGTAATGCCCGACATTTCTTTGTTCGGCCTCTAACTTTATGGATCCTTGTATAAAAAAGTGTTTGTTTTGAACGTACAGCAGCTGAAGAAATATACTCAGTGAAAAATGTTAAAGAACAAAATAAGTAGAAAAAAAGACACTGCAACTCCACTGACAATGTTACTGGCGACGGGTGCGTAAAAAATAAACCACTGGAAATTCGTTGAAACAGTGTAGCATGTAAAATCTTGTACGCGTCCGAATTCGGTTTTCATTATTAATAGGAACTGACAAAGAGAAAATACAAGCAGGACAAAACTAATGGTGAGTTGAGTACGATAAAAAATAATGGCAGCGCCCCCGAGCACATTTATACAGAAATTTACTTTCGCCGTGCAGGCCCCTTTGAAACATTATTCCTATATATTATAATATAATAAATATATCATATCTCTGTATTTTACAGGTTTTTAAGCTCATTATTAAGTCTGTATGTGAATCAACCCCGAACAACCTTTCTAAAAATGTTAAAATTATCATTTTTATTATAAATTAATTTGCATGATTAATGAATTGTTGTAATTATACCTATATTATAGTTTTACACCTCGTCTCTTTAAGGATTTTTTAGGATTTTTTTCGTATTGTTGATAATAAATAAATTGTATATAAATTATATAAGAAAATCCTCATTGAGATTAGGTGCGAAACAAAAATTATGTAAAATCACTATCTCATTATCTCTCTCTCTCTCTCTCTATCTATCTATGTATCTATCTATCTATCTATCTATCTATCTATCTATCTATCTATCTATCTATCTATCTATCTATCTATCTATCTATCTATCTATCTATCTTAACAGCTCTCTTTGTTATCATAAACCAAGCTAAAAAATGTACTTAAATAATTCTTATATTTCATTCAAAAAACCTTGTTACAACAAATTTGATTTAGGTAATACATTACTTAATGTATATACTAATTTTCAAAGTATCTACATTAGCATTAATAGACTAATATTTACGTGTTAATCACACAAGTTTGTATAATTTTATAAAAATAATTTTATTAATAAGTATTTCTCATCTACAATAATGATTTTCATGGTTTACATTTCCATGCGTATAAAACATTTGTAAGTGGAATCTCTACATAATTGACAATATGGGTACAAAAATTGACCAGTAGAACTTTTTCCAAACATTTTTCAGTGCATGCACATTTTACAACTTGTAATAATTAAAACGTAGTGGGAACCAATTATTAAAGATTCTCTTTTCAAGATACTCAGTTCAAGAAGTAGGCATATACGATATTCGAAATTAAACTGCAACCACTGCATCTCACGTAAAATAAATTACTATGATTCACCTATACTTTATAGTCAGTATCACAAAAATTAATGATGACCAAAAGAAAATTTAAACAACAATGCTAACAATATTGTTTTTCTATCTTATATTATTTCGTTATTTGTTACAAAAAAACCACATTGTCAACCCGATTGGTTGAAAATATAGGAACAATGAAGTAAATAATTTGTGTCCAAAAAATTAGAATCAACATTCTGGTATTATGGTATTATGGTATTATTGTTGAGAAGATTTTTCAGACATGCATGCATTTAACTTATACACAATATCAGCAGGAATAAAAATGTCTTGAAAAATTATGTCTAGGTACTATAAAATATAGATATTCCGATCCCTTGAAAAATAATAAACATAGTATATACCATAATTATTTATTTAACGCCCGAAAATGGATTATGAGACTTCTTTTATGTACTACCCTTCTTAGTAACATTTTTGTATATATTTTGAAAACGTTCTCGAAGATTTTTTTTTATATTACGAACACGTTTCAAGATAAAGACGTCAGTAGATTAAAAGACATTCGACCCGTTATTCGGGCGACTATAATGGTTTATATGCGATAACTACCAACACAGGTAATGCAGAACGTGACATTTTCACTGAAGACGTATGACCCACCAATGTGTATAGCTTTACAAAAGCAAAATTCCAGTTGATTTGTTAAACTCATTTATAAGAAACCGAACGATAAACAAAACAAACAATATCGACCACTCAAAGTAACTGTAGGTAATATGTTATTTTCAGCTCATGTACGTTTTTTTTTCACGTGGATACAAAACATTTAGAATAAAATAAAACAGTTATAAACATAAACCGCAGTATAGAGGCTTGATAACCTGCAATAAACTATAACGTAATTCAAAAATAATTAAAACACGACGAATGACGTAGATATTTAGATACCTAATAATAAAGCGCACCACGAAATAATATACTATAAAACTAAAATGTTCATAAAAATCGATGACTGTAATATTTTATTATTAATTTAGAATTTTAGAGAACACTATAATATTTCAGATTCTGAGTGGACAGGAGAAACTCTTGGTTTTAGAATAACTTGAACATTATGTTATTTTTTTTCACCACGTATACTGCAGAACACTTTATATTACTATGCCCGTCATGTACGCCCTTCCACCCCCCCATCGCGATAACCCTTCCGTGATTAGTGTGGACTATAATAATAATCTTATTAGTTCGGTTGATTTTATAAAAAAAATAATCATATACACTTCTTCGAAGTAGGTATTTTATTTGTTGTGTTATTCATATAAAAAATATTGGAGTTAAATCATTAATCATTTTTTATACCTAGGTATTTTATAAAGTTTATACTATCTAGTATTAAGCAGTTATAGTTGTTTTTTAAAATAACGTCTATTCTTTCAATACATTTTAACATAATATACATCTCAATTATATTATATGAATAAAAATTATCGTAATATAATTTAGAGGTAAATTAAATAAATAAACCATGAGTTTAAAATATTCTCGTAATGTTTTTATGTGTGAAGGTTTTTATTTGTAAACTTTTTTTAAATATCTATCTGCTTATTTACTTATATACTTAGATAATTAATTTTTTTGGGATCAGACAATTTTTTATCACAATTAAACTAAAAAAATTGTAGGTACCTAATAGATAATAGGTGATTACTGTTTTCAAAACTTTTTAATTGTTCAACATATTATATTCCGTGTTATTAAATAAGAAAAGAGCGCTTCTAAAGATACCACAATATTGCAATGGTATATGAAATGAAACATCATTTAAAGGCAAAACATCGTCTAATAAAAACGGCTTTTCAAAGAAACACCATTAAAACGCCCTATTGTAAAAAGGGTACAAACAAGAGTAGGTATAGGTATTGGAGAACGGTCAGAAAATACAAATAAACGCTCTTTAAGTAGATTTGGTTTGAATCCAAAAGGGACTGGACAAACAAATGTCTATCAGAAGATGAAATACCGAATAATTCAATGACAACAGAGCCAAGTGCGATATCAAGTGATTAACATACATAGATTTACTATTGATTTTTCGTTATGTCAAAACAATGGTCTCCGAAGTTGGCTAATTGAATCACTTTCATACAATATGTTTCTTATTTATAATGTCCCACTATTAATGCATAGTAAATAAAAGTTAAGTTCGACGAAAATGAACATCTATCATAATATTGTATTTTTGAAGTATAAAGCACTTATAAGTGAGTAATTGTATTTACAAGTACGTATCGGAGTAATTGACATAACAATGAACCGACAACATTGAACGTCAAAACAGCGATAATATAAAATATTATTGTTGACAATTATTGACAACGACGATATAGTATGTAAGTAATAGGTGCCTACAGTACAAAATAACAAGTAAACGATATAAATAATTATTACATTATAGTCTCATAGTAATTTAATTTCATATAATCATAGTAAATTATCATCAAATCCGAAAAATATATCCACTAATTTCAAATTAAATATTATAAAACCCGCGTTTAAAGAACATTTTACTCAATATTGTAAATTCTCTTAGTTTTTACAAGCCAATGCGAGTAGTCCAAAAAGGGAATATGATATCTAAGAATTATCATAGATTAGACATAAAGGTATAACTTCATGATTATTGATTTTTAGATGCATCACCAGGAAAAAAAGGTGGGTAAGTGGATGTCCCTCGGCTGTACAGTAGGTTACAAGTGCGTCACTGTAATGGATGGTGTTAAATTTGAATTCAATGATACTATATCATTGTATAAGAAAAACGATTCTGAGCGAAAACGGTCAGTCAGCCTATGATATTACCAAGTATATTTGATGATAATATTATTGTAAATAAAGTAATTTATATACATATAATCAATTTACATGGAACCTCGTTTTAAATTTTCAATCTTTAGCTATAAAAATTGAACATTTTATAAATTTTTAACTACAAAATAATTATTAAATTTTAAATTTGATAAATTTTGTCAAAATTCGAACTTGAAATGCTTATAAAAAAAAGTTGTGCCTATATATTTTTAATATTTTTCAAATGCTATTGTAACATTATATCAGGAGCCTTGAATTAAATGTTCACGCTTTTTTACCCAACAAATAAAATTTGATTGATATTTATAGAAAAAAAAACTAAAAAAATTGAAAACTGACAATGTCCGTAAACAGCTCAAAAAGAGTCAAATTATTTTCAAAATTTTATCGTGTATAGAAAATGCTAATATAAATATTCAGTCAAAGTTTCATGTACCTACGGTCATTTGTTTAAGAGTTGCTCTAAAAACCAAAATCGATTTTTTCAAAAACATATTTTGTGTAAAAATTCCCGTTTTTCCTTAATTTTTCTTTTGTTTTTCACGGTGCTTTTGAAAACTACTGGAAAAATTGTACTTTTGACCTCCCAAAGTACCAACTAGATTCACTTTCCTATCTTCCTGTTGAAGAAAATCCAAGCACTTTTGCTGTACCAAAAGGTGATGACAGACACAAAAAAAAATTTAAAATTTAAAAAAAACACACATCATTTTAAAATCAATACATTCATCGTTCACTCAGTATCTAAAACATTTTTTTCAATTTAAATTTTATATTTTAACAGTAGGTATAATTATAGTTCAAAGGTTATACAATTTATTATCAAACATAATTTATTAAAATTGTATTATTATAATAATACAATAGTACAATATTTACCACAGTTTTAAACTTTTGTGTTCCGGCTATATTTCGATGTTTAGTCTTGACGTCAGCTACTTTTGGTTCCAACCCTTTGCCACGGATTGAGTATCGAGTAGATAATAATGGGCGTTTTCTTATTCAACAATACAAATAACTACCTACTTACGTTCGTTGTTCATCAGCTGCTGTGGCCTGTGCAGCGTGGTCGCCTGGCACGATTCATAAATTATTAATTGTTATAAACGCGTTTTAAGTGCGTAGTTACGGTGTATATACAGGTAGGAGCCTACCCAATTGTTATGTCTCGTGTGGGCCGAATCAATTTAGCGTTAACCGACTACGACGGCATAATGACCGGTCGGTATAGGTGTAAGGCGCACGCCGCATGCATAAAATATAATATAATTCCGGGTGCAATTTGTGCGGGTAAATGTAAAATAGTACCCACATCTGGTCGGATTGCACGATTTATTTGCCAACCAATCGAGTAGGTAAAATAATAATAACAATATATTATCTGATATTGCGAATGCCGAGTGAATAGCGAACGGACTATGAGCAACGAGCCGATATTATATTATAAGCGCGTCGATATTATTATGTCTATACCTACTCTGTGGTCGACTCACCCCCCCCCCCCCACGAAAATGGTTCAAATAATAAACAGGTTCCTATAATTTCATAATTAGATAATTACATATTATAGCATTGTGACTGGTGGTGTAAACAATATGTATAATGTGTATAACAAGCAGCTATGGACTTCGACGTAGGTCTCTACGACGGAGAAGAAAATAAAAAGTGATGTTCACGTCATCACATTAATGAAACGTGTTAGTTTTATAATTATATACCCATCTCTTATAACTAATGGTCAAGTTTCGATAACTGAAATTGTTTACTGGTCGCTTGAAAGTGCCCATACTTCACTCGATGCTGGACAACTCAATTCTATATTTCTATGCGACTCATAAAATAAAAATTTCGAGTTTATTTTTATCCTATTTTGAATTTGAGTCATAGGGCTTGAATGTAATTAATAATAATATTATGGTTTAATTCGAGTTAGGAGATTTTCCGAACACCTGTTCTCCTATTGGTTGATCGACAAACTAAAATTTGACTAATATCTTAAATAATGTTTGTACCAATAATATATTATAGTTATTTATTATGTGACCAAGTGTGTCGTCGCGTTATTTTTAGCACATAAATATGTTTGAGTTTTCTCCAAACGATTTTATTTTCATCTATCACTCCTGAGTTCCCGACACAATAACTGTCAAAACAAATAACTGATATAACAACCATTTTATAATCTTAATGTTGAATCGCATTGTAATAAACATGTTTGTGCACTTAGAATAATTAATACTTTTTTCTTCAAATCTATCTCTTTATAAAATGTAAGTATTTATTTTTCTACAATATTTAAAATCTGCAATGACACGTATATTCGCATTTAATATAATTTAATTAACGAAAGCTATTTTATTTTTGATAAATTTAAATTCCTCCTTGTGTTTTATTAATTCAATTAAACGTGATTTTTAAAAGTTTAGATTGAATCTTAAAACTCCGAAAATTTAATTACTTATGCTGATACATAATACGCAAGTTTAAAACTCTTCTGTTAGTAAATTTGAGTTTATTTTTCTGAAGGTGATACTTTTTTTTAACACTAACAATAAAGTGCACGGAATTAAGTTTGTTTCGCTTAATACAGTTTTTAGTTATCTATTGATTTTTTTGTGCTTACTGTTTAAAGTATACAGGTACCTATATTGAAATAATTTCTATATTCCATGATTTGAATAATATATATATATATGTATAATGCGTATTTTACTTAAATAATTATGTATACATATTATATAGCCTCTAGCCATATAGGTAATACAATTTTTATGTTTATATATTAGAATTTATAATGCTGGATTCTTATCACAATATAATAGGAAACGGCCATCATCTATAACATTTCTACTGTGCTTCATTTACTTTTTTGTTACGACACTCACGAAATGTCTGTTGTCTTAAGTGACTGCATAAACATTTCCACCATTTGATTGGACAACTCTTATCTCTTAGGATCATAATTATTATTGTAACACCTGTAGCATTATCTACTTCCAAACTTGTACGATTTATTCATATAATTTTGCCTTTGAGTTTTGTCTCTTATATAATTAGCCAAACGTAATCTTTGATTATTGTTCACTTCAGTAATGGTTGCTACTTGCTTCTGGTTTTGCATAAAATGTCTTAAGTTCAGGAGCTGTTAGTTTCATACGTCCATACTATAATAGCTATTTCCCACTTAAAGTTTAGTTCAGACTGCGATATTTGATGAGCTACATTTTTTTTATCCCTGACAACGTTTTCTCTCAGAGCTTCTTCCAGGAACTCACCACAATAATTGCACGTTTTGGCCAAGTTTTTAATTCAATTATAAACGGCATGACCTCCTCATCGGCTATTTGAAAACACGTGTTCAATTTAAAACGTCCAGCTATTACATTAGTAGGTGGCTTAAAATATTTCTTAAACTTATTAACATTTTCATAGAACAATAAATTATGTAATTAGGTTAACTGACGCCCATAAGTATTTTAATGTTCAAAGATACGTTTCAGGGCCAAATATCTATGAAGATAATAAACCAAGGATTTTTTAACGTTCTGCACAATATTATTTACCATAAAAATGTTTATATGCGTTCGATTTATAAACCAAAGTCTTGTTCTTCTTTATATTGTTGGAAATGTAAATTAAATCTAGACATTTGTATTTTATGTTATTAGTTCTATATATTTTACCACCAGTAATCAGTTCTATTTTGATGATTAATACAATTTTCGTAAATAAAAATAAAGGCATTTCCTTGAGATTTTCTTATAGCCAAACAACAACACACTTCAAATCCTGTATTTTCTTTTTATATTACAATCTGTTGTACATTTACTGTATTAAATGTGAAGATAAGTGTAAATATTAATCGTATAAACATTTTGTATAATTTAAAATGTAAGTTTGTAAATTAAAAACAAACTTAGTATGGTTTTTGAAAAAATGTGAAAATAGGTACCTACTGTAACCATAACTATTTATGGAACTACAAATAACACGAATATTATGTCGAAATAAATTGTATTTAATATTTATAGTATAAATTCGAGTGGTATTGAGAATCAAAACAATTTCATGGAATGTTTTAAAATATCTAATTAATATGACTTCAAACGTAGATAATGGTATTTATTAAGTTAACATTTCTGTATTCTGTACCTATCATATTCCGCGGCAATGTGACATACCCATGCGTTGTATGTACACGGGCAATACCGACACGTAGAAGAACTTTTTTCACTTTTGAAAGAGATTTGTTAAGTATGTTCTCGCAGTACGATTCATGTCTTGCGGGTTTCCGAAGGAAACTTAATAAAAAAAAATAAAAAATGTTAGGATATTTGTGGTATTTCATGTGCAGGCAAATAGGTGCGAGACATACTACAGGCGTAAACAGACGTGAAACATTTTCCTCGTAACAAATTATTCGACGCCGGTGGTGCATTGAACGGGCTGTCGTAAAGGTCTGAAAGTTTTATTCCTGTAAATATTCGTCATTGTACGTTTATTTTTTTCGTCTCCGTGCAATCCTCGTCCTTCTTTATCAACAAAAACCTTTTACCCCATATAGTGAATATCACGGAATTCGTAAATCCTCTCAGCCCTCGTGGTATAATACGTAGGGCACCGTATACGACATTTGACTTGATGGCATGTAAAGTACTCGCAAAGTTTTTGAGAAAACAATTACCTTTCACTATACATACTCTACTTTTACGTTCAGCATGATGTGTATTATACAATACGTTATAAAAATCATATGTCCCTTTAAAAGCATTTTAGAAATTTAGAATTTGCTTCATTATATAAGATCAATCTATAACAAGCCTCTGCGTAAAAAATTAATGCTAATCGTTTTATAACGATGAAAAATACCTAAGACGTCTTTAACATTAAAATAGCAATTTATAAATAACAAAAAAAATTATCTATAAAATAAAATATGTTAAATTAATAATTTTTTTAATAAAATATGGTCATACATTTTTTATTAATATTAAATATCAATCACTGCGTCGAAATGTTGTATAATGAGTGAGCCACTAAATTGAATGCACATTGTCATGCACTATATATTATTTTATATTACATTTTAAAGCCAATGAAATATAAATAAAATATTTATAAATACCTACTTAATTGGAATTTCAATAAAAAAGTTAACACTTTATAAATATTCTATTTTAGATTCTGAGCGAAGCGATGAATGTATTGATTTTACAATGATGTGTGTGTTTTTTTTTATTTTTTTTTTTGTCTGTCATCACCTTTTAGGACAGTAAAAAAGCTTGGATTTTCTTCAATAGTATCTTTTCTGATAGGAAAGTGAATCTAGTTGGTACTTTGGGGGGTCAAAAGTAAAAATTTCCCAGTAGTTTTCAAAAGCGCCGTGAAAAACAAAAGAAAAATTAAGGAAAAACGGGAATTTTTACGCAAAATCTGTTTTTGAGAAAATCGATTTTGGTGTTTGGTGCAACTCTAAAACAAATGACCGAAGGTACATGAAGTTTCGACTGAATATTTATATTAGCATTTTCTATACACCATAACATTTTCCAAATATTTTGACTTATTTTGAGCTGTTTACGGATATTTTCAGTTTCCATTTTTTTTAGTTTTTTTTATCTATAAATATCCATAAAATTGTATTTGTTGGTTAAAAAAGCTTTTAATAGAAGGCGCCTAGGTTATTGTTTCAAAGGCAGATGAAAAAAAATTAAAAATCCTTAGTCAAGGTTTTTATTTATAAGCATTTAAAGTTCAAATTTTGGCAAAATTTATCAAATTTAAAATTTAATTATTATTTTGTAGTTAAAAATTTATAAAATGTTCAACTTTTATAGCTAAGGATTGAAAATTGAAAACAAGGCTCTACGTAAATAGGTTATATATAAATTACTTTATTCACAATAATATCATCAAATATACTTGGTATTATCATAGTCTGACTGTTTTCGCTCAGAATCGTTTTTCTTATACAATTATATTATATCATTGAATTCAAATTTAACACCATCCATTACAGTGACGCACTTGTAACCTACTGTACAACAGAGCGACATCCACTTACCCACCTTTTTTGATTTTAATTTTATGAGTTGTTAAAACTAAAATAGATACTTACAGTAAAAAAATCTCTCATTTCATGAGAATTAAATATATTTTGGTCATTATCAAAGCACTGGACAACGAAAAGAATACATAGTATTATACGCAGAGTGAGTTAAAAAGGACTATTCACCTAATTGTAAGTACTTATACTTAACGCTGTTCAACTCTTGAGTCAAGTGAGAATTACATGTCATGTACACACTATCCCAAGTATACAGTTTGTTTCATAATGAACGCACGGTTTATATATATTATGTATATATATATAGATGGAAAAGATAGCTGTAAATGTAGCTGATGGTGTATACGTTCAAAACTGCTAAGCAAAATACTGTAAACGTTATTATACAATTGTAAAAGTTTATCCGTTAAATTTATACTTCAATAATTTTAGAACTTAAATAATTAATAGGTACAAAATAATATTTTCCCAACTGATTGATGTCTTATGATTTTTTAATAATTAACCAATACCTAAATTTATTTAATATGAAATTCCAATTGACAGTGGAAAACACATGTTTGGATAATATTTTATAATTTTCTAATAGGTACTAAATAAATCAAATGATCTAATTTCAGTTAATTATACTATTATGTTATATAATTTGAAAAAAGTCCATTCCAAAGACCTTTCAAACTCTATAGAAAACAACTATACCTAGGTACTCATCACTTTAGGATACTACCTATGTACAATAATAATATCAAACTTATTCAAATCTAAACAAATTAATACATTTTACTTGGTAGCCGCTCAGTGTTAATCACTGAGTAAAGAAAAGAACCAGGCCATTAACAAAATAAATGTGAAAAAATAAAAATGTAAGTCAGGATTTAGCTTAAAATTAAACAGCGTTGGCTGGGGTGGAATGCAAAAAATACCGTCAAACTTTAATAACCTGGGCATGGTAATTTCATATATATTTTTTCCACCTCGTATTTTTGTTAGTTTTTCATTTTAAACGACCCGCGACAAAAATGCTTTCATATCTACTGCACCACCCTTATACCACTCTTATTTAAACGATTTAAAAAAAAGGGTGCATACTTTCCATGCAGTTAGAAATGCGGTAAATTTTAAACAAGGACCTGCTGAGGAAAAAAACATTAAATACCTACTGTCTCGTGTATCCGTAAGCTAATTTCAATGACATTTTAATTGTATGTTAATTCTTTCTTTATTTTAAATATTCAGAATTCACGTTAAAGTCTACCTTACCTAAACATGTGCATTAATTATGATTCATGCTCATTAACACGTTAACAAAACTATTTAAACCACAATATTACTTGATAATTACTTGTACCTACAGTTTGATTATTTCAAACACAGCCACATATGATTGACAAAATATAAATACAAAATCATATTCATATTAATGATAAATTAATATAAAATTATAAAAAGTCATTATACAATATGTATTCGTGTATTATTCATTAACATTTTTATAGGCCTATGATATTTAATAAAATGTTGACTTAGAAGCTTATTGTAATATCAGTTAAAACATTTTTAGACTTTTACTTTACTTTATTTAATTTTTTTTTGTTTTTTAATTATTCTCATTTTAATAAAAATACTTAATAGAAATAAATTTAAAAATAAAAATGTTTCAATTTTCCTTGTTAGATCCTATTTTATAAGTTTAAAAAAAAAATAATTAAATTACCATGTTTATGAAAACTTGTAAAGAAAGTTAAACACGGATAATTTAAATTATTATTGTATTTATTAATCTGACGAATTAAAAACTTATTGATTTGAGAGGGGATTCCGAGATAATTACTACCTACCACGTCGGTATTTAATCGAAAAATATTCAAAAATCGACCACAATCACGATACTCATCCACTAGAAATTAGAATACTAGATGATAAGTGATAACCATGTCTACAATAATATATCGAGAAATTACGGTCACGACGATTAGTCGTTTTTATATTTTTATATCTGTATATCTATTGTCTCTTCTTGCGATCGTAGGTACACCTGTCCTGTGCAGAATAACATATTTTAGCTATAATTCGCAATTTCTATAATCCTGCAGCATTGCGCGTGGATTTAGCCGGCGGCAAAAACGCACAGCACTCCAATTACATTCATATCATACGACTATACATATAACTATATATATATGTATGCTGTCGTATTACTGTACGCATCGCATCATCCGACCCAAGTTACCATTCTGACAGCCATCGGTCGTATTGGCGAATGAATATCGTCCAATTAACGGTTATGCCTCCACCACTCTGAGAACGCTATTTCCGCGTCGATGTTGAACGTCGTGTGTTCTTTATAATATCATTTAGTAAATTGTTTGGGAAGTCCGTCGTTTGATCCGATCGCACGAACGACAGAAAATAATAACAGTCGGAAAATGATTCTATCACGACACTTGTTGTAGTGGTTATTAGCCGTGCTTTTACGCATTGTTTATTCAGTAGATATATTATTATGGGGTGGGGGGGGGGGAGGATCCATTTAACTTTTGACACTCATTGTTTCAGAAAACACTAACGTTTTCGAAAATGTTTATTTTAGATTTTGAGCGGAGCGAGGAAGCTAGTGGTTTTACAATGGTGCTTATTTTTTTTTTTTTTTATCCTGTATACAAATTTTTCTACCGGAAGGAGTGCTTTGATTTCAACATATTAGTACTTTATCTTTTAGAAAATTGGACCAAGATGGTACTTTAAAGAGGTCATTTTTCGATTTTCTCAATAGTTATTTAATGCCACGGGAAAAACTACTGACAAATTACGAAAGACCACTTAAAATGGGATTTTAATTTCTAACGATTTGTTTATCATATTATAACCGTAGCAACGAATAAAAAATTATAATATTATAATATTAATTCAACTTAAAGGCTATAAAAAATAATAAAAATTTAAAAAATCCAGACTGATAAACCGTCTCCGCTTAGAATCGTTTTTCTTATACAATGATATTATATCATTGAATTCAAGTTTAATAAAATCCATTATACATTGACCCACCTTTAACCTACTGTATTGCAGAGCGACATCCACTTACCCGCTTTTTTAATTATATGTTTATTTTACTTTTAAGTCGCTTCAAAACAATATTTTTAGAAAAAATTAGGTATATTTTTACTATACCAATTTTAAACTTTTTACTCTTTCGAACGACAGCATAAATTTTTAATTTCATATTCCTAAATAGAATATTATTTGGAATATTTTGACTATAAAAATAAAATTGCGGACAAGTACTTATTTAATTAGTCATATATACTTAATTAAAGTTTTGATGAGCGGAGTAGTGGACCAACGTTTTTCGGGGTACCCTTTTACCACTCCACTTCACTCATCATATAAAACATAAACTACTAGTCTAAAATTTGATTTATATACATAAAATTACTCCAAAAAATAGTCAACTTATAAATACGAAATTGAAATCGCATTTTGTCATTAGAAAAAAAAATGTTTTTTCTTTTAATCTAGTAATTGTATACCTAATTAAATATTATAATATAATGTATAAACAAATGAAGTTGTGAATTTATAAACAATTTTGTAAACTTATAAGTAATAAAATACAATTTAATTAACTTAGTTAAATTAAATTTACAACATTTCAGGCATGAGGCTTGTGTGAAATGGCCATCTATTGATGAAAATTAAAATATTATACTGATAAAAATAGTACATTTTGTTTTTTAACCATTCAACATTATGTAGACAAAATATTTTCAAAAACACTAATGTTTTTTTGAAATCTAGTGTTATATGAATCACCCAATATCTCATATGGTACCTCCTCCAAAATAAAATGTTAATATTAAATTTCAAAGATGAGGCTGTACCCAGCGACGCCAGTGGTTGCAAAATAACATATTATTAAGATAATAAATTACGGAAATGGAAATCATTTTTATTCCTTAAAAATTTGAAACCATAAAATTGTTTGGAATGAAGTACAGCACGTCTGACATTTGTTACGTTCTCCTAACACTTATTGGACATTTGAAAAGCGCGTTAAATCGTAATACGTAGTTTCTGAGAAAATAAAATAATTGTTCGTATACCTACATTTATGCTTATAACAAACAAATATTATAATATCTCATTTTAATCCTTTATCTGTCTGTCTCTCTCAATCCATCTCTATCTCTCTCATCCCATTATTTTTATATCCATTAGGCGCTTTCTTAAAGATACAAAAACAAAAATTACAACGTCTCATATATATATATATATTGAACAAAACACTGCTGCACTTAACTTCCACACTATACTAGCTGTTCATTCATCTAAAATGGTAAATATAGCATTGTTTTCAAAAAATATAATATGTATAATATATTTCATACGTCGTATCTACTAACACTTAAAATTAATTTCCAACCATTCCGAAAATAAATATACTAAAATATAAAATAATGATACTCATGAATATATCTTTCCTTTTTAAATTGATCTAGTCGAAAAATGTGAAATTTTAATTAAAATATAATTATTCCAACCTAGATTTAATGCTGAATTCGATGTAGGTAAATATTTGAACACTTTCATGCCTACGAAATTGGTTTTAAAATAAATCAAAAGTAGCAACAAACATATTGAAAACTCTTCAAATGCGCATAAAAAAAAATCTCAATCAAGTGTTATTCAAAATAAAAAATATAAGTTAAGTTGAAAATATCAATTTCTTCTGTGGGTAAATCAATTTATTCATCGATTTACGATAAAATAAATAAAATACAAATTTCAGTAGAGAAAATATTCTTGATTTTAACGCTACCAATCATAAAGTGCAACATTTTATCACTTGTACAAGAGTCTCGTGTGTTATAATAAATCGCCACAAGAGGTTTTTTCCTCTTTGTACTAAGCACTGTGCTTTTGACAGGTTCTCTCGTGGAAAGAAGCCCTTTGGTGGGAAAACACAAAATACGTTGTATACATATAAACAATTATAATATATAGTAATATTTCTTATGCACTTGTCTACAAAGCATCGGTCTTGCTGCTACTATAACTCCTTTGAATGTCCCTTTTATTCCTTAGTCAAAAATCTAAAAGCATGTTTAAACCTGATAAATATTATACTTCTTGTCCTGTGAGTCACTTTTTATCACTTACTTTTCAGTTACCAGTTACCTTATCGTGGTGAGTTTACACGAGTATACAAGTTTTGTAACAATATTTCCAAACCAGTTTTTATCATTTTTATCACTATATACAGACAACTACGACATGCAAACACTTAAGGTAATTAACCGCATCTATTATGATTCTTATCAATTATTTTGACACTATTTTTTTTTTAAATATTTTTCTGTTATAAATAAACAATTAAAGGTGAGATTAAAGATAAACTGGCCCTTGTTAGGTTACGGGGAAATTCACTTGTGGCCATGTCCCATACATGATCAATGATAGCCTAGTACCTAATATAAAAATACAATTATGTCAATACAACATATTTTTACGATCTTAATTAATAATATAAATTTCATTTTTAATATTTAAAAGAAATGTTCCATCAAATATTTTTTTAATAAATGGATAATATGTTGAACTGTTTATAATTTAGACTCATATACCTACATATATTATAACATCATTTAATTTAGTAAACAAACTATTCAACATAAAAATAAAACAATATTATAAAACTCAAGAAAAAATGAAAAAATTATAGTAGAAATTGCGAAAAATTTAATTTTGAACATAACTAACCAAATTAGTCAGTGGGGAGTTATATTCACCAGAGCTCAATAACTTTATAATTTACAATCAAGTTACATGTATACAAAATATATTTAAATAAACATATAACACAAACACATACACATATATTTCATATTTCTTATTTGAATATTATATGATTCAGACAAATGTTTGATTCATCGATAAATAATACCATTTTGGAAATTATAAACTTTACACATAAAACGACTGCGTAAAATATAAACATTTTGTGACTGACTACAATACAAAATAGGTATATAGCCAAAGATAAATGGTTTAAAAAAAATTATGCTGTGTGTATGTCACACCAATAACGAAATATTATTATTTCATAAGAAAATTGGTATAGTGTGGAAGATATTAACCACCATGTAAATAATAAATAAACACCTATTATAAGTAATTCATAATAATAACAAAAGTATAAAAGGTAGAGCATGTCGTTGTAATGGATGTGATAAATATAATTGCATATGAAAAACGATTCTAAGCGAGGACGTTGTGTAATCAAAGCATACTTGTAGAAATAAATAATAATCAAATTTAATGGTTAAAATAAAAATTAATAAAAATCGAAAATTAATTTTTCGTGGCTATAAATAGCATAACATTCCGGTATACTTTTTTTTTGATAGAAGTATAAAACTTGTTGGGAATCTTCTATTAAAATTGTGTTATATTAGCTATGAAAAGAAAAACTTTTATGAATTACCAACTGAAAAATAATTCACAAAATTTTGAAAATTTCTCATAGTTACCTCAAAAAGAGTCAAAATATTGCTATACATGGAATATGGTCATTTTAACATTTGATAAACGTGTTGATTATCTACGGTTATTCATTTTTTAATTACAGTAAAATATTAAAAATCGATTCATTACCATTAATTCTGATTCACTAATTTACCACTGAATATACAAATATCATTTTTAAAGTAATAAGTAAAGAAGTTCAAACGTTCATAAAAAATTAATATTACTTTCAGGTATTTTTTTTTATTGAAGATAAAAAAGTTTACGGGGAATCTTCTGTTAAAATGTCTAATGTTAGCTATCTAAAGCTTTTAAATAATTTGAAATTTTATGAATTGTTGTCAATATTTGAACTTTAAATTTGTGTAAAAACTAATCATGCCTATGTATCTTTAATATTTTTGAACTTCCATTAATGAAACGTATAAGCAACCTTTTATTACATTTTCAAACTTTTTTACCGCATGAAAAAGTTTTCATAGAGTATCATAAAAAAAAATTTACAAAATTCGAAAGGCTATAATTAGCTCAAAAATATATTTATCATAACGGAAAATGTTAATATAAATATTCGGTGAAATTTTTAAGTGTCTACGGTTATTAGTTTTTGAGTTACACCAAAAAAATTATATCGATTTTTCAAAAATCTCGCTAGTCGCTTTTTATAACTACTGGGAATTTTTACCTCTCATAAGTACCAAGTAAATTCACTTTTCTATCAGAAAAGAAAAAAGATGCTGATGTCGATAATCGGAGCATTTTTACCACCACCAGACAAAAAAAAATACACAATTGTAAATATAATACATTTTTCCTCCTTTCAAAATCTAAAATACAAATTCCTATCAAATTGATGTTGATACGAATAAATTCTACTTTGAATTATAATAATAATATAACGAAATAATATGGTTTACTTTAACCATATTATTTAATTGTTTGCACAAGTGTGTAAAACTAAAACATCATTAAAATACTTTTTTTCTACATGCAGTGCCTCAACTACCACATGCTGGACCTCAAATGTTTATACCATGACCATTGACCAGAGACGAACGTACATCAACATAATTTAAAAAAAAGTATAATCAGAATATTTCATCTCGTTGTTTTAGAAAAAAATCATATTTTAATATATTTCAAAAATAAAATATAATATTTAATTTTCAACTATGTACTGTGATCAATTTGTATATAATACCGTAAGAAAAATGCAAGCAATTGACACAATTATGCATTAATATGGTAATTATAGATGCAAATAGGAAATTACATTGAGGCTTAAGTCTTACTATTTGTTGACAAAAAAAAATAACGTGGTTGGCAAAAGCGAGGCATTCACTTAAAAGTTTTAAAAAAATAATATAATATGGAGTGGAAACATTTAAAAATAAAAACCTACCTTATTTGCAATAACCACAATAACTGCACTTATTTTACCGTAAAAACCATGTAAATATAGTATTTTCGTACCACAAAATATTTTTACTGTGCCACCGCCACACCACGACTGATCTACGTTCCATTAAATTCCATTATATTTAAAATTGAATAAATGATAGTAATGAATTATTTATCGTTGTTGTCATTTTTAATGGGTTTATTTTGTGATATAGCTGTACCATGACCTATTTTTCTGTCGTTCATTGTTATGTATTATGCTTCAAGCATGTACTAATTGATATAAATTTCTTGTTTTTTTTTTTTATTATTTGTTCAGTCATTAAATTGTGTATGTTGTCGGATTTATTAAATTGTCTAATTCTTTCGCCTCTAGTACAGTTCAGCAACCTGGTAATTTGGGTAATTTATCTTGCTTTCAGTATTTAGTTACAAAAACGTAAATTGCCTAAGTTTTTAGGAATATTTACTGAGTGACAAGATTTTGAGTATCTTATATCAACTCAATGTTATCTCATGCTCCAGATTTACCTTAAATCGAGAAATTTGAATATTTCAAAACTTCTCTCGAAGGTGAAGCCTTATATAGCCTACGCTAAAGTATGAGCTGGGTACTCATTTATCACTGAACGAACTTAACTACGTGAGTGCCTTGAAAATTCTCAAATCCCGAAAGGATAATAAACGCGATTTGAATGTATTCACTTCCAATCTTGTCTAATGAAGTATCCGTATAATCCACGGTCCCACACTCCATCGAAACGCTGCTTAATTTTATTTTAGAGCATACCATCGCATTAGATAATTTAGATTTTGTAACTATAGGTCTTGGAGTCCGTTGTTACTAATTTACTATAAATCTTTGAACAACACCTGGACTAAGGTTTCGTTTGAAATTAGTAGTGGGAAACAAGCACTCTCCTAGTCTCTCCGAGTTCGTCGACTTTCTTCGTAACCACATGCGTTCCGTATAAGTCTTCTTAACCCTTTCAGGACGACATCGTAAAAACATTAAAACAATTTTTAAATGTTTGGCTATTTCGATTTTTTTCTTATATCTAAGATTATGAAAACAAAAATCTATTATTTTTGATCCAAATTTAATACTATAGTTAGTTATAGGTTACATTTTTATATCAATCAAATATACTTTAAAATATAATACATAGGTAGTTAAGATAACAATATTTTTAATAATACTAACAATATTGTTATTTTTATGATTTTCCACTCTCAACCAACTGTCTTGGTCGAGGCAATTCTGATTTAAATTGTAGTAAAGTTTGTTACTCATAATAATATATTGGTATTTGAAAAATGTGTTTATTTTTAATTTTTTTTTTTTTTTAATTCATATGGGTTTACTAACTTTATTTTCAGTTATAGAAAATAATAAATAAAAAAAGGTAGAGGGGTTGAGCTCTAAATTTTAATAAATCCTCAAAAAATTTAATTCACAATATTGATGTTGACCAATATTTTGAAGGCTAATTTATTGTTAATTAGGGAAATAAGCCACACCCAGTATATGGCTGTGACTATTTCTACAAGGCAAGGGCCTTTAAATTAGTTTTGTGCCAGACACGGCCGGGGCCTTAAATTGTAATTCCAACACTGTTAATATATGGTTTATTTACACTAGGTACCTAGAGTACCTAAAGTGAGTGTAATTTTAATATATTTGCAATTTTTAATAATAGCACGTTTTGACAATAATCGTTATTTTATAATAATTTTTACTATAATTATTATTTTATATAGTATAATTCAACTTTCTAAATTAAATGGCTTAAGTTACTTCGTGTCAATAGATTTAATAAAGACCATCATTCGGATTTATTATTTAATTTATTATTTATTCCTATAATTAAAACGTATAACGTAAAACTAAAACGTATTAAACTATTATTAAAGTTTGTGTAAAATCAAATCAACTGTCAATAATCTACTACATTTTAATATATTGGTTTACATTTTGTGGATAACTTTTAGACACATTTCTAAAATTCTAACAATCGTCTAAACTATTTTTAGTGGGCATTATACAAGCTAACTTTTGGTGAAAATTATTTAAAGTGTTAAAGGACCTAACCTTTTATAGTTCTCGCGTCACTATCATTTCAATGTTTAAGTAAAATGTCTATAAAGTGTTCAATCTTCGGTACACATATAGTCTGACCGTTGAGAAATATGTAATCCCCGATTGACGGTGCTCCACTCCCTGACATTTTAGCTCCGGATTCGTATTACCATAATAAATAATATTTGGATGGGTCCGAGGTTGTTGATGCGAGCGGTTCGAAAATAGAATGGGCAAGAAGGTGTGTTCTTTGCGTCTATCCTGATAGGTCGTACACTGCAGACAAAAGGATTTGTTCCGGTCACCGGATCTCCAAAGGGTCGTGGATCCTATCGCCAGTTTTACGTGTAACCAACTCTTTGCCTTTCCATGCCCTCGGCGGTAGGCGCTCCATTCTATATATATATATATATATATATTTATCAGAAATAAATAAAAGGGATCAGTGAGTATTAATTAAAATCAAAAGAGTCTTATCGCCGATTTTTTTCACCGACCTGTACACTATATATATATACTGTAGAAAGTTATTCATCTGCCACCATCGAAAGAACAGCCGCATTTATACTCACCGTGTCTTTTCTTAGTCTAGTGACGCTTTTGAAGGTTTATTAAAACTTTGTGGTGAAATATAATGCTTCGGAATTTCAAATTATTTATTAGTCAAGTCAAACAAAGACAGTAGCAAAAGGCATTGACGATAGTATTATTAATAAAAGAGAAATTAATTTCGGATCACAAGATACTGAATAAATTGAAATTCTACGGTTCTTTATGTTACCTACTAATAAGTAATAATTCAACAATAATTATTAATTTTTTTATTTTATTAATAAATAAAAACAAAATATTATTATATTTATTGTATTCGCCTTTTTAATATCAGTAGGTAATCATTGAAAATTAATTATTTTCTCTCGAAATTAATTGCCTGCACTAGTAAAAAATATTTATAGGTTGAAAAACAATTAATTTATTTAAATTAACGAAAATAAAGTCGACACTAATTTTGACATTTTATATACGCATGGCGTTATACATAAATAAAGTTGAATTAATTTATATTATTCATCAGCTCAAACTCTCGAAGTATACAATAGGTAGCAAAACAGAAGTAATAATAACTAGGAGTCAGTTAGGTATCGTAATCAATCATTTGTTATTCTAAAAACGTTAATACAGCCCAACTGCCCCCCAAAAAATCATTATATTATATTAGTCAGCTACTCAGCTACTCGACTTATAACGAATGGTAATACCAATTACTTACTTGAGATATATTTCTCTGTCTGAAAAACTTAACGATTCCAATCAAACGTATCAACGTAAAACATTAAAAATGATTGATTTTCTAGAAAAACTTCGAACATTTGCAACAAAAAGTCTAGTTTTCATATCACTCTTGATTTTGTGCCATTTACTATTCGCTCGATTTATTGCAATGTGGGTTTGTGATTTTTCGTCTCGACCAGCAAACAATATATAATATATGAACGTAAACTAGTCTCGTAGATATATTATACAAACTTTTTCCATGATTCATTTTAAATGTTCTGTGTATCACTTTTTGAACCAAAAAAAAAAAAAATAATAATAAAAAGTTAATTTATAGTGAAGAAGGTTTACCACTGTTTACCGCTTGTCTCTCTGTTCGAAATGAACTCTCTTCGTACAACAACATTCAATAATATACACTCTAATAAATTAAAATATAACACTGTACTATTATATATTACTTAAAATCAAAACAAAACGAAATTATTGATAATCTATAATATAATAATGTATGGCTTTCTGCAAGGATAAATTGTACAAAAAATGTATCTTGAATATAAACTTTTTAAAAAGGCAAAGAAATACTAAAACTGCAGTTTCAGCAAAGTATTTCAGAGTTGTGTAAAGTTGATCCAAATAAAAACACACATTACAATAATTCTTTCCGTTATAAGTCATGACTCTAATATACGTGATTTAATGTATATACATATAGGTAAGTTACTAAGATGATAGTCGCAATTTATTTAACTATTTGTATTAAATACAACTTATAAGGCAAATAATACGACACAATAATGAAAGTGTAAAATGTACTATCTATATTACGCAATTGTATAAGACAAAAAAGTTGAGTATTTAAAACATGGATAACACAATAAATAATTTGCCACTTATGAAAGTACCGATTAATGCACTAGATAACTAAAACTACAGGATCATAGTCATATATTGTTTAAGCAGAATGATTCATCTGGAGCACGCTCGTCCTAAATTTTTCAATAAATAATTAATTAATTAAAATTCTTATTTTTAAAATGTTTAATTATTATGGTCCAAATTTTGAATTACTTATATCTTGTATACCATCGAGGAGTGTCCTGTGGCAATAACAACTTCTGTTTTTTTTTTTTTCAAATTCTAACCTTTTATTTCTATACATTTTTAGGCCAATGACTTTTTTGAAAATGTCGATCCATCTGAAAGTACCTATAGTTTTTGCACTATTCAGTTTTGTACAGCCGAAACGTATGATATTATATAATTTATAAAAAAGAATATGATAACACGGTAATGATTGGGCATCGTTTATTTCACGATATCTATAACACACCGTATCCGCCGAACAGACAACGTATTGCTACGATGCCATACACGCGGTATTGGGAGATTGTTTCTAGACAAACACTACGACGACGGTTTCGACGGAATCCTGCATAAATGACTACAGCTTGTAACGCATTGTTACATCACACGCGATTAGATACATATAAGCAAATATATTATGTTAGGGTGCGGTGCAGATCAGCCGGCATATAATAGACCGACAAATCTTCAACTTCCTGTCTGTCAAAATGGCTTTCAATCGATCAGGTGTAATCCAACGCTATCAATTAGCATTAGTAAATGGTCTTCGGGTAGGATATACCTATATATTATTATATCGCGGTGTTTACAACAGCCGTTTGTCACGAACCAAATGCGCGAATGCGCGATTTATGTTTCACCGAAATGCGCCGTTTCCTATTTAATCGCCTAATCGTCGTCACCCCCCTCCTCCCCCCCCCCAATCCGTCCGACCTTCCGCCCGTCAAAATCGCCGTGAAACAGCTGCATGGTCCACTATCAGAGTTCCGAGTCAGGTCAATTACACGATGCGGAACGTTCCAGTTTGGTTCTAAACGGTAGGTATATAATATCATAGTGATATGATCGTCGATTGTAATTTGATTTTCTAGTAAACGGACGATCTGAAAACAATATTGACGACTGTCGTCCGTCCGCCGTATGATATTCGAAAATTCCAATTCTAATATTCAAAAACCATATTTTACGTTACCGACTAAACGTAAATAATCTTTCCATTTCGATCACCCGCGGATCGACCATTCACAAATAGCAAACACAAATTATTACTGAAAGATTCGCACACAGTTATGTATTTTCTCTTAGAAAGTTAGAACTACATGCGTTCGCCAACACTATTTAATATAATATGATTGATTTCCATTGGGTAATATGTCGATGGAATATATATTAATTAACAACGAAATACAAACAATAACGTTTAAAATATCACATAATAATATAATATGAATATTTATTGTTTACAAAGCAAATATTAATTATGATATTAATTATATTATAAAGTGTATTCGATTTGTATAATATTATTATAACATACATAATTTACTAGTAACGTATGAATTATGCAAGTGCGCTTACAATTATGTATTACGTAATGAAATATTAAAGTAATTTATAATATTGATATTAAAAAAGCGGGTAAGTGGATGTCACACTGCTGTACAGTAGGTTACAAGTGGGTTAATGTATAATAGATATTGGATTGTACTAAACTTGAATTCAATGATATATTACCTATATCATTGTATAAGAAAAACGATTCTGAGCGGAGACGGTTTATCAGTCTGGATTTTTTATATTGTTATAATTTATTTATTATAACCTGTTAGTTTAACTAATATTATAATATTATTATTTATTATTCGTTGCTACGGTGACAAACAAAGCGTTAGAAATTAAAATCCCATTTTCAGCGGTTTTTCGTAATTTGTCAGTAGTTTTTCCCGTGGCATTAAATAACTATTGAGAAAATCGAAAAATGACCTCATTAAAGTACCATCTTGATCCACTTTGCTAAAAGATAAGGTACTATAAGTTGAAATCGAAGCACTTCTTGTCTTTTTCTGGTAGAAATTTTGTATACAGGATATACCTAAAAAAAAAAAAAAACACAATTGTAAAACCACTAGCTTCCTCGCTCCGCTCAGAATCTAAAAATAAATTATATATATTATAATGATTCGGTTTTATAAAATATAGAAATATTAAATTATTGACTACAGCAGAAAATTGCATTTAATAACTTTTATGATGTTAAGAAAAAAATGATTTGTAGTCCACCCCGTCCCTATATGTATTAAATAATGTTTTAATTGAATTAAATCTCATTTTAATTTTCACACTTAAGTTGTAAAATTTGCATTCTGCATTTCGAACAAATTATTAGTAAGCTCAGGTGTACCATCAGCTTTTCATTTAGGCCCCCTGTTATTCATTTTAATGTTAAGTAATTTTGGCACTCCTTGTAACGATATAATATATATTATATCAAGGAAAACATTAATAAACAAAATTAATGACAGGAACAGGGGGCCTAAATGAGAACCTTGTGATACACCTGAACTTACTAGGTACATATAAGAATCGTTAATGATTTACCTGATATATATGACAGCTCAGTACCTAAATATCCTGTTATTACCTACCTGATGAAGCAAAAACATTTTCAACTATCAAATCCTCTTCAGGCTCATTAAAACTACAATCTAAATTGGACAAATTTGTTACTCGGAGACCGGAGTGACATGCTAAAAATAGTTTCATGTCATTTCTTTTTCACCATTATACAATTTCAGAACGCACTATCATGAGTCACATACATTAGATACCTGGGGATCTACAGGGATGCTACTTGACTAAAATATTAATTTTTCATTGCACAAAAATACTTTTATTAGTAAAGCTTACAAAATTTCAAGATATAGAAATACAAATTGTTTTAAAAATATTAGTGTTTTGAAAACTTAATAGTTAATAGTACCTACTTAACTAACACTAACACTACAAACTAACTATTATAATATTATACATTATTAAATTAAGTTTGTTAAGTCTTTACCTGCAGTTTATAATATTTAGACATTTATAAGAAAAAGTGTAGAATACAACTTTTCTCAATTATATAAATAAAATATAATTAGTATGTATTATTTATATGACGAATAAAATGTTTTAAAATTATTCATTTTTACTAACAAGTACAAGATATATCGAATAGGTACTCAACATTTTCATTTTCATTTTTTATCCACTTAACTCACAGGAATCGAGTTAAGAGGACGTACTATTATTGTTCCTTACAAGTTTCAACCTCAATAAGTGAATAGAAAAATTTCTTCTTCGATAAGTTTAGATGACCCTTTTTAAATTACTCGGATTCCCAAAAGAAAATAAAAGAACCATAGTTGAAGAACTTTCTTAAAATAATGATATCAAAAAAAAAAAGTATTTGAAAAGGTATGATTTCCAAATTCTTACTACTTATTATCTTTTCTAAAATTAGTAAATATTTGGTATTAAATTATAAAAACTAATTTAATTTTGAAAATTCACTTTTAGTTCTCAAATTAAAGAAATGTAGAAATATACAATACTATACTATACATTTATTTTAAAACATTTTTAAACTCGAGTGTCGTCTATGAACTTATTAGTTATACGATGATGTGTGTGATTTTTTTTTTTAGTGTGTTTATCATTCCTTTTTGGAGGGGTAAGAATACTCCAACCTTCTGATAGCAAATCTAGTTGGGACTTTGAGAGTGTCAGTAGTAAAAAATTCCATGTACTTTCAACAATCGGTAAAAACAAAATAATAATTAGGTATGGATGAAAAACAATTATTACACAAAATTGATTTTATTTACTAACCGTAGTTCAAAAATTAATATCTGTAGAGACGATTTTTTTCTAAATATTTATATTAGAATTTTCTAGAAATTATATCATTCTAAAAATATATCGGCCTTTTTAGGCTATTTATATATACATTTGAAATGTTCGACTTTTTATAGTTTTTCAGTAGTAGAGTAGCAATCGGCCATACTTTCAACTAAGTTAGAACTAAAATTACAAAAAAAATTGCTCTAAAATATAAAGATATAAATGAAAAGAAAAAAAATGGTGAAATTAATTAAAAATAATATTCACCAATATATCGCAATAATTGTTAAAAATTCTTACATTTTTGAATAGATCCTTTTAATATGTAATAAAATATAATGCAAAATATTTAAAATATTGTGTTTAATTTCAATATTTCACAAAACAAATTTATATCTTACCTAACATATTCTACAGCCACCACAAAAAAATATGTAAATGCAAAATTTTCCGAACACTAATTATTACTTCAGTATTTTCTATCGCAGATATACGCTTCTACATAAACTTAAGTTCATGGTAGGTGGAAAACAATTCATTCGATGGCTCATTTGCAGTAATCTATAAATATGTTTATGTCGTGCATATTTAGTATAGCTGTAATACATATAAGAGTATAACTATGTATATTTTGTTTTTAATTTGTATTATTAAAAATATTACAATATATACAAAAATAAGAAAGTTTTATAATAATAAAGAAAGAAAATAAACTGAACAATTTTGTGGGAAAACTGTTCGTTAAACAGATGCTAATTTAATTTTTTATTTATTTTTTTTTTTTTTTTCTTTGATCATTTGAATAATAGAGCGTCCCACTGCCATTTTCTTTTGATGTGATTATTTAGGATGGTTATGTATGACTTACGTGATATTAATGGATTATCGTCGGAAAAGAGTTTAACATGAAATCGTTTGTAGTAACTAAAATGGACTGTGGTGAGTCGGTATAGTTATAGTATTTAAAGCTGGAATTTTTATAGGTCGTTTTGTATTCATTGATTGTCATGTAGTTTCAGTTATTTTATACAGGCATGTTTGACATCTTGAGGGTTTAGCTAAAAGGTTCTCAACCTTTTAAGGGTAATAGACCCTTTTGAAGTATAAAGTATCATCACGGACCAACCCCCACCCCCTAAAAAAGAATTTTTTTCATTTTAATTATTTTTTAATAATAATAATATTTACAGTTAATACATTATTAAATTATTAAGAATAATCACTTTTGTGACCATTGTACAAAATCCAGACTCGCAGGGATATGTATAGTAGCGAGTGGAATCAAAAATGTCATTGCCCTGAATTATACAGCTCACAGATAACCGCGGTGTTTGTCAACGCACACCAAAATTTGATTGTATGTTTTGTTTGAAAATAGTGATTTGATCTTTTGATCTTGAATCAATTATTCCATCTTTAACGAGAGCTGAATCATTAATTGTATTTAAATCCACAAGAAAAGGATATTCGGAAACTGTATAGATATATGAACGACCGTTTGCTTAGGTATACCAACTACAAAAATTAGAAATATACATTTAATAAACTTCACGATAAAAAAAAAGCGGGTAAGTGGATGTCGCTCTGCAGTACAGTATAATGGATTTTATTAAACTTGAATTCAATGATATAATATCATTGTATAAGAAAAACGATTCAGAGCGGAGACGGTTTGTCAGTCTGGATATTTTTTATATTATTATTATTTATTATAACCTGCAAGTTGAATTAATACTAAAATATTATTTTTTTTTATTCGTTTCTATGGTGATAAACAAAGCGTTAGAAATTAAAATCCCATTTTAGTAGTTTTTCGTAATTTGTCAGTGGTTTTTCCCTTGGCATTAAATCGAAAAATGACCTCCCTAAAGTACCATCTTGATCCAATTTGCTAGAAGATAAGGTACCTACTATATTTTGAAATCGAAGCACTCCTTCTCGTAGAAATTTTGTATACAGGATTAAAAAAAAAATAATAAACACCATTGTAAAACCACTAGCTTTATCGCTCCGTTCAGAATCTAAAATGTACAGTTTCTACCTTAACCAATGGTCTTTATTTATCAAATAATATGAATTAATTTCAAACAAATTTATAATTGTTATAAATATTGAAAAAAAAGGTCATGGGGAGATCTATCCACCTCATCATCCTCTATAGATTACATCTATTCTGATACATAAACCCAACAAATCAATAACGGTTTTATTAAAAATGGTTATTTATAAAAATGTTAATATTTTATAATTTATAATAATGTTACTTATTGATTGCTTGAAAAAGTCTAAAACATTTATGAATGCATACAAAATTAAAGAACTTGAATACTATGCGAAAAAAATAGAAAGGGAGAGTGTTAAATAAATATTACTGTTATAATAAATTACTATTTACCGGGTAAAAATTAAAATACAACTGTCTCACAAATTTAATTAGAATTTTTTTGATTTATGATAACACAGTTTTTATCAGCCAATCAATTTTAATATTTTATTTTTTTCATTTGTGATTAGGTACTCATCAGTATAGTCATCACGTTATTAATTATAGGTGAATTCTCCGACTAGTCATGCAATCGGTAGAACGGCAATATTGGCGAACTATCAATAATAACTTAATAATATTCAGATGACGGCCCATTTATCGACAAATTTTAATTACCTACTATAATTTATTTTTACAGAATAACTAAAATCACTTAATATAAGACCACTACCAATCACATATAGGTAGGTAAATGTTACATTATAGTATTTTATTATATACACAGTCACATAGATTATTACCTAGATACTTCATTTTTATGATATATATTAGCCATTAGGTACTTATATAATATTAGGTATGATGTGTAATTTATATTACAATTAAGGTTTTCTTTATTTTCCGAAAATAAGCTAATAATAAAAAAACAACAAGATGACAATTTCAAGAGGACGCAACACACCTAGTTTAACAGTATTCTAAAAATCGATACAGCTCTACAACTGTTAAGAGCTCGTGTTTATTATTATTGGCATAAGTGCGTAGACAAAACACGTTTGCAGAATATAAAACAAGACAATAATAATAATATCAACTGTATGGCTGAGCGTAAATTTTTGTTTTCGTTTCGTATACGCGTACATAGGTAGTATAAAATCTAAATCCTAAATCGGAGGCCCATCAAAATAAAAGAAACCTCGAGAGCTTCGAAATGCAATATGCACTCCCATGTATACCCCACGCTATAAATCCACCATAGAATACACGACTGCATGGCCCGACAGTAATGCGAGAGAGTATTGCTCTTTATTGAAAGCCGGCAGACGGGTGCACAGCGGCAGTAATGCGGTAAACAGATATTTTTAATTTATCCCTCCGGCATATACGCGATCACACTCGGGAGGATTTTTTCGCACTGTGTAAGAAGACGACAAATAAAGGTCACTCCGCCGTAGCTATGGTGACCCGGTGACCGTATGTAGTATAATGTGTATATAACGCTGCACGACTCATGGTTATCTCAATCTCGTATACGCACACACACACACACCCGGGCGCAGGTTTATATATCGTACTTTTTTTTTTCTCTTCTTTTTTCACACACAATGTTACAGTCACGGGGTATTCTTTATCCAATTTCGACGTAGGTACTCTCTATATTTCCCATCGCCGTGAGAGAAGATGACCCGTCACGTCTGACGCCCGAGCCGCAGCCGGAATACCAAGAGCAATACCGCCGCCGCGACGCAAAACTTGTTATCGCGCCCAGCCTTCCTCTCGCTCTAAACACACACACACACACACACACACACACACAAACGCACGTGAGTCTGAGTGAGTTCATCTGATATACATCACGTGCCATGATACGCAACACAACAATTTCCTGCAGGCCCCCAGCACAACCTATTGTATTTGTTCTTGATCGATTTAACGGCGATCGCCAAATCCGTACGCGAGACGAAAATATGCATCAGCAGGGGGGGGTGCAGCTAAAAATCTAAAATTATATGTAACGATTTGAAAGCTAGAGAAAATTTGATTATCGGGCTCCAAATTGTTTTTATTTGTTTTTTTTTTTTTTTGAAATGGTATAATATCATTATGAAATCATTTATTTATAAATAGTTATCCGTGTTTATTGTCCGTGTGTACTTACTACCTGTTCATAAATTCATATATTTATCAGTTTTTTTAGGAGTGTTTTCTTGCAACTTGCACATAAAGATAAATTATTTATAAAAAATTATCACTTATCAGGTCAATTCACCCTTTTTGCCCGTTTTATTGCCGGTAGATTTTCAATTTACTCATTCTAAAATATTTTGCAAAAGACTCTATTAGAATGTGTTTAACATAAAAAAAATTATTTTAAGCCAAAAAAAGGGTTTTAACTTATAAAATATAAATACATAATATGTGCAAACTGCAAGGCGCTTGATAGTTATTCAATTTTATACAAATTTTAGTTGTTTTAAACTTTAATTTTAAATTCTAAGTTGAGGGGTGAATTCAGGTATTGATTTTACAATGATATATGTTTTTCTTGTCTATACATTTTATAGTAGCAAAAATGCTTCCATTTTCAACTTCAATATCTTTTCAGTCAATCAAGTTGGTACTTTGGGAGATCAATAATTAAAATAAATTCTCAGTACATATTATCTTATTTAATGGGGAAAAAAAATTTTAAAAAAAAGAGAATTTTTACGGAAAACTAGCTTTTGACTAAATCGATTTTCTTATTTTGTTGCAGGTAACTCAAAAGTGACTTACCGTAGATACTTTAAATTTTGACCAAATGTTTTTATTAATTAAAATATTTAACTCGTATTGGCCAACTTAAAAACTTGAGATTTTTTGATTTTTTTTAACAATTGTGAATAAAAAAAATTTCCTATATTAACTAATTATGAAGAACCTTCTATTAAATGTTCTGGCCTTAGCTATAAAAATTGTGACTACCTATGTATCTTAAAGTATTTTAAATAACTATATATTTAAAATATATTTTGGGGAACATGTATTCAACTGTCAAGCTATTTACCGAGCTGAAAATTGTTTATGGATATTACAAAAAAAAAATCAAAATTTTCTAGATACATGCTCAACAAAAGACACAATATTTAGTAAGATAGTGAGATCATATAAAACAATATAATGTATCAGAACTTTAAGTCACTCTTAATTATCATAATATGTTATGGATCAGAGAAGAGATCAAGTTAGAATAATTATTGCGTAGGGACATATCCTATACAGCCATACAGGGGTGAGTTTTTTGCGAAAATATTATTATGGCATGGAACGCTGAAAGATCTAGGAAGATCTGTGATGATTAAGAGGGACTTTAAATTAAATATTATGATCTAATTACAGTGGTGCGCAACCTTTTTTGATCCACGACCCCCCAAAATAATTTATTTTTAATACGACCCCCCCCCTTCCTACCAACATTATGTAAGTGTATAATTTAAATTTACTTTATATATAGTACATCATACTTTCTGAAGCTAATCTTTCTAAACAAATAACATATTTTGGCTCACCTTTTTCAGCATCGAAAGTGAATCCAAACTTGATGTAACTGTCTTGGTATTTACGGTCTTTTTTATTAACTTTTCGACTGGTTATTACATCTGATGACATTTCCGATACCTTACGAACTTTAATTTCTATAGCACTTTCATCATCACTATTCATCGGTCGTTTAATTAAAAATTTATCCATATCGTTTTAGTTTATATATTATAAAATATTAAAATATTAAAAATGTTAGTTTAAAATAATACAAAATACAAATAATTATTACAAGCTATACAAAATTATAAGCATTAATACGATCAACTCAACGACTCGTACATGACTATCGGACTATTTCATAATAACCGTAAGATTAAATAAAATTATTGATTAAATTCAATTTAAAAATAACCCATATACTGCGTGGTTCAATAGAACTTGTATCGCAACATTAAGATATGACATAATGTCATAATATTACGATTGACACAGCCATCAGCGGTACAAAATAATTTTACTTTGTATAAAACTATAAAATAATATACAATGTACATAGTATAAAACTTTCATTTGGTGATTACTGGCGACCCCCTAATAAAATTTCGCGACCCCCAGGTTGCGCACCACTGACCTAATAAATACGGAGAGTTAATGTGACCATTAATAAGATTGTAAAGGTATCCACCGCTTCACGTCGATTGTTCTAGGTGGGCAAGTCTGGCTGTGGACGAATTTCACCATACTGATGGCCGATGGGGTTCCAAATAGAGATTTAGTTTGAAAGCTACGTAAATTTTATAAAAATACGAGACTGGTCACGCGCTCTGTGAGACGAATAAACTACTCATAAACCCATACCAATAGAGATGTTATAATAATATATTATTATTATGTTGCAATGACACAAAACATCATTTAATATTGTTGAAAAATTGGTATAATCGTGATTTAGATTTTAGGATCAATATCTATTACGATATTGTTTGGTATAGGCAGTGTTCAGACTTATCTAGATAATTATTTGTTCATCTTTTATCTTATCTAGATAAATAGTTACAAGGCATCTAAACGTTCATCTTAGATAATTTTTTTACTAATCTAAATGAATTCATCTAGATACGTTTTTTATTAATAAAAATCGCGAAATTGTACAAACGCATTATAAATATTTATACAGATTCTCAAACCAAGTTTATGGTTTATAAATAATGTAATTATTTTTATTTATATCATTATTATTATTATGTTCCTAGTGCACAATTAAAATATACCTAAATTTAAAACCCATTAAAAAAAAAATTGTATTTTTTTATCAAGTTAAAAAAGTATTTATCTTTATCTTTAACTAGATAAATATTAATTAGGTAAGTTATCTTTTATATCTATCTAGATACATTAGAGTTGCATTACCTTTATCTTTATCTAGATAAAAAACTACTTATTTAATCCGAACACTATACCGTATAGGTACCGAATTAATACAAAGAAATTGGCATAGGCTTCACTGCGGGGGTAGACGCCAAGTAGTAGGTACCAGCTTCCTTAATGAATACTTGCTTAGTTGCTTCCCAGTCCACCCATTGATTCAATATTACCGTATAGTCACGAATCTAATAGTTGATACTTCCTAGAAAAAAATTAGGGTTGCACTCCATATTTGAAGGCTATCGTAATTTAAATTATTTATTAATCATAAATATTTGGTGATTATTAATTGTCATATAAAAGAGAATATTCTCTTCAATACTTTTTATAGCATAATCATTATGCAGAGTTAAGGGGATTCTATCCGGTGATTTTCTGTTTTTGTTTAACACTCACGTGACATAATATTTTAGAAGTGTTCTTTGCCAAACATACAATAAGAAATAAGAATTGTGAGAACAGATTTGAATTTTTCGTCGAGTCTACTTGAAATCGACTTTCCCACATTTTTGATATTATCCCCCCCCCCAAAAAAAAAAAAAAGTTCTTATATATATTGCGTACTTACACATTCTAAATTACTACCTACCTTCTTATATGTATATATATGTAAACACACATAAGTACATATATAATATATACTATAAGGATTTAATTATATATAGTAATAATTAACTTACCCTAATTCGACTGCAGACTTTTTTTGGGTATTCGATGAACGAAGGAATCAGAAATAGGTTTGATATTGATTTACTTATAATTTAATATTAATCGCAAGAACACAATTGATATATTGGAGATATTTAAAAAAGTACATTTATTATTTAAGACACAAAAATATTAATTATACTGAACATATTATATTACACTATACTATGACTGTCGCCAAGGGCGTATGCAGGGAGAGTGCTGTTGTCCGAGCCGATGAAACAGTTTATTCAGAAAAAGAAATAATAATAATATATGGCCACAGATGTTTATATTATGATTAATATTATAATATAAACATCTGTGTACTGTATATACAATATTATAATATAAATTATACTAGCTGATCCCGTGCACTTCGATGCCCGTTAAATGTACCAACTCTATATGACTCAAAATGTGTTCAATTCGTTATTTAATATTCGGTGTATGGTGTTCAAAACTTGTCTTAACTTTTACGTTGGCCGGAAAAAAATTCTGATTCGCAGCAGTATATTATCAGGTAGGCAATCTACCTGCGGTAGTCGGAGATCCCGTGCTGTTTGTACGTAAGTGTATGATTTAACTCTAAAGTACCTATCAAAGTTATACCAAGTTTGTCGTTTTTATTTAATTCCACCTACAATGGATTAATATAATCAATTAATACAGTTCCTAAGTTCCTAATCCAAACGTACTAATATCCGATGAATAAAAAATAATAAATTTAACCCTTTATAAATGAGCCTACCTTCGTCCCAGGGGTCTAATCTACACACAAACATTCATTTTAGATTCTGAGCAGAGCGAGGAAGCTATAGTGGTTTGACAATAGTGTTTATTTTTTTTTTTTATCCTGTATACAAAATTTCTACCGGAATAAGAGCTTCGATTTCAACATATAGTATCTTAACAAATTGGATCAAGATGGTACTTTAGAGAGGTAATTTTTCGATTTTCTCAATAATTATTTAATGCCACGGGAAAAACTACTGACAAATTACGAAAAACCACTTAAAATGGAATTTTAATTTCTATCGATTTGTTTATCACCGTAGCAGCGAATAAAAAATTATAATATTATAATATTAATTCTACTTCAAGGCTAAAATTTAAAAAATCCAGACTGATAAACCGTCTCCTCTCAGAATCGTTTTTCTTATACAATGATATTATATCATTGAATTCAAGTTTAAAAAAATCAAAGCTGGGCAAGTTAACCAATTTTTTCAACTAATTAAAGTTAAGTTATCCTAAAATAAAAATAGCTAAGTTAAGTTAAAGTTAGTTTTAAAAAGTTACTGAATTTGAGTAACTAGGTTAAGTTACAAATTTTCATGAAAATAATAAGTAAATAAGTTAAGTTAAAAGTTAAATTACTTTTTTTTTTTTTTAAATACCTAACTTACTCATAAACGTTTTTTTTTATCTCATCGTAGGAAAATAACTAGTTTTGGTATAAAGTAAAACAAATGGATTCAATACTGAGATTTTCTGTTTTTGTCTAACACACACGCGATATAAGATTTTAGACTGGTCCTTTGCTAAACATACCAATTGATCTAAAGAAGCGATAAGAATTCTAAAATCGAATTTGAATTTGTCGTCAATTCTACTTAAAATCAACTTTCCCACATTTTTGATTTTATATCTTCTCCAAAATTAATTTTTAAATTTTTAAATTTTTTTTTTTAATATGATATTTTTAGGAAATTGGGGATAATATCAAACATGTGGGAAAATCGATTTCAAGTAGACTTGACGAAAAATTCAAATCTTTTTTCAGAATTCTTATCGCTTTAATAGATCAATTGGAATGTTTGGCAAAAAACACGTCTAAAATACTTTGTCACGCATATGTTAGAAAAAAACAGAAAACCACGGTATCGAATCCCCTAAGTTAAATTTTTCGTTGAGCACTCAACAGATTTAAAAATGTAAAAAAATCTCTAGCTATTTGTGCCTATGGCGCAACTAAACAAATAATTGGGTCTCCCTGAGGTATTAGACAACTTGGCTTGGCTACTCCTTGGCACAAGTCACCACCTAATTGCACCTATGCTGCACATGTTTTATGTTTGGATTCAAAAACCATATATCAGATTTCCAAATATTAATAGTTAATACCAATAGAAATAAGTACATTAAACAGTTTATGATAAAGATGAACTTACATTAATAGTAAAGAATGAATATCAGTAAAATACAAGAGAAATTAAGTGCCTAAAAAAAATTTTTGTATTTATATACCAACTTATTAGTTTAAACAGTTAGTTACTTAAATGTACATTTAGTACATATACAAATCGATACAATTCGCAGATAACTGGAAGATTCGGAGATTGCCACTTGACATATTAAACCTAATCCTAATAGCTAATATATTATTACTTCATACTTGTTAGGGAAGAAAATCATAATATACCTACAATCGGCTAATTTGTATAAAAAAAACAGTCTTGAAAAAGCTGAAGCATTGAACATCAGAAGAATATTCAAAACCTATACAAGTAAATAGGTAGATCGTAGGTAATGCGTACTAAATGTAAACATTTTTATTTTTTAAACGCTGATTAATTATGTAAGAAGTTTCCCATAGATGACTTTTATTACCTATACGGTAGTATTAAATTTCAAATTTTATAATTATTGTTCGAGTCTGCCGCGGGTAATGGCTCGACAGATATTATATTATTATAGTCGTCAGTCTTGCCTCGTTGCTCGCAGTTCCCGTGCATGAAACATTTGGCAATTTAATTATGCATAATGTGAATAATATCCGTGGTTTCTAAGGGTACATAATAATTTATTAGTAATTCGCTCACGAACATCGGGCATAGAAACTTACGTAAGCAAAGGATAGCAAATAATGTTTGCACGCAATTATGTGTTGTTTGGGCGTGTGCCCTATACGTTAAACTTCTACTTTATAGGGGGCTATAACGTAGATATAGGTATACTGAAATCAGACAACGTGGTTAATTAAACACTGCCGTTCGGACGTTAAAACAAACATTAAAACGTTGGTAGGCACTAAGAACATAATATTATAATACCAATAAATACGAAAAAAAAACATTAAAAATACCCACCACATTGGTAAGTACGTCGCAATGGATGTCCGTTATTCTAGTTAGGACTCCACAAAATCAATATATTATAATAGATTATATTAATATATAAATATATACAGTGGCAGGTGGCAGCGCAAGACAGTTATTGTGAATCAATCTCTGACAACTAAAATGAGGTGGCAAGTAACAAGACGTACCTACCTATACAACGATTAAACTGAAAGCAATATATCATAAATATTATTGCCAAATTATAAGATACCGACAAAAATACACTTGCGACAGTAACGTAGCTAAATAGCCTATACAGAGTTCCGTGTTATCCTTATTATAAAATACTTGAAAGACTTAAGTTGAAACTATTCGAACTAATAATATATTAAATACCTATTGGCTAGGTTGTAAATTTGAAAAATAAATATATTATGATAATACACATCTCATATTCTAATAAGTAACAAGACAGATTCATTACGAAGAACCTTGTATTGAATAGACAAGCTTTTTGACCCAGAAAAAAATGTTTTTGTCGATATTTATAGAAACGAAATTTAAAATTTCAATCGACTATAAATGACTCAAAAAGATTCAAAATATTTCAAAAATATTATGTCTGTAGTTTAAATATAGTATTATTATGTTATATATAATATTTATAAATTGTCAGATCAAAATTTACCATAGGAAATTATTAGCATGCGTAACAAAAACTACATTATAATTAACTTAACATTTAACAATAATAGTAATGGGTTTTTTTAAAAAATTTTTTTGTGAGTTTAAATTTGAACATAAATTCATACAAATATTTTATGAGTCAAAATCACGAAATTCTATATAATATATGGTATACATTTCAATTAAAGTTTCATATTATAGACATTCTACAATGGACCCCCTGGCTACGTCCCTGCTGACAGAGGTTATATACTTGTGAATGTAATAATTTAGGTACCTACTGTATATAATCAACTCATAATACAGTAAATACACATATTTGGAATTGTAAATTATTAATGATGGTGGGTGGGTGCCAGCGGCGTATTTACGGAGGGGGATTTGGGGGATAAATCCCCCCCATGATAATTTTTTTGTTATTATTAAAGAAAATTAGTATATATACATAGACACTAAATTGTGTTTAGTATTTACTATCCTAATGTATTTTTCAGTTTTGTAAATTAAGTTTAAAAAAAATCAGTTAAAAGGTAATTAATAGCTTTGTCATTACGCCACTGAAACGCCGCGATGTCATAGCTAGTGCAGTGAGTTTAAGCGATTTCTATTCGATTCATATTCTATCGTGCTGTAGCTGTTTCATGCTGTTGTAGCTATTGCTATATGCGGGCCACACTCGATGCACCAGCAGGACACGGGTGTATAGTGTATTACTGTACAGTAGTTGTACATTTTTAATATAAAAACAAGATATTTTTAGACTAAAATACCAAAATTAACATACCTATTATACTATATTGGAATGGTCTAGTATGGTCCACGGAACACTGGATTCTTTTCAGTACGGTTCCAGTCCCTGGTTTTAATATTTACATTTGCAATATAATGTTTGATGTAGAATGTCTTATGTTATACTATAAACTTACTGTATTTTATTACTTCCAAGTTATAATAATATAAATTTAATTAAGGTTAAGTTTGAAATAATTGATACAATACGTTGATACTCATTGCCTTTGTTAACATTAAAATAATAAAATTGAAAAAAATAACATTGTTTTAACCTTTAAACTGTTCAAATTGTATACAAAATAGAAGTCACAAAACTTATGTAATACATACAGTGTATTATAAAATAAAATAAAAAAACAATAACAAATTAAAATTTAATTATCCAATTAAAAATTATATCAATCAATAAACGCCATTTGCTTAAAATTTCATTTTTTTTTTCCTTGTTGATTTATCTGAATAAAACATAAATTAAAATGCATTAATTAAATTCAATATAAAAGTAAAATAAAAATACCATATAAATAAATAGAAATAAATGAATAAAAATACCATATTTTCTGATAGGAAAGTGAATCTAGTTGGTACCCTGGGTGGGGGGAGGGGTCAAAGAAATATTTCCCAGTAGTTTTCAAAAGCACTGAGAAAAACAAAAACAAATTTAGAAAAAACTGGAATTTTTAGGCAAAACCGGTTTTCAACAAAATTGATTTTTGTTTTTGGTGTAACTCTAAAACAAATGACCGTCGATACAATATAGTTTTCACTGAATGTTTATATTAGCATTTTCTTGAAAATTTAAAAATGATTTTGTAGTCATACGTTTATAAAATGTTCAATTTTTATAGCTAAAGATTGAAAATTTAATACAAAGTAACAACGTAAGTAGGTTATTCTATAACCAAAAATTTAAAAAATATAAAAACACAGTTTTTTTTTATAGTTATTTCATGTTCAAATTTGAAAGAAAGTAAGTAACTTATAGTAATTTATACCTATAGTTCTTATCTATATGAGTAAATTTAAAATAAAAGGAAAAAAGTTTTAGAGGTAATGAAAAATCTTCCTTTTTTTTTTTAAACACAAGCTTAAATTGATGACAAAGAATAAAAATTGTAATGTTATAACTTCATTGGTAGCAAAGCAAAGAAAATATTATGAGAGTTTTAGAATTCAATATTCAAATATGATAGAATGAACCAACTTACTATATTGTAAAAATCTGGAAGTAGCTAACCTAGCCCTAGCAAATATTTTAAGCCCCCCCCCTGCCGAAAAAAATCCTGGCTACGGCACTGACACAAGTTAATAATTTATTGCATTTGCATTGACTTTATTCATAAAATTGTTCAAAAATATACACAATTTTATAACATAATATGTACAAGAACAGATATTAATTTAAATTTACCATCCTTCAATTGCACAATATGTAATTATTAATTAATATGCTTAAACTTGAAAATAATTACAGCACGCCTTTACATTGGTAAATTATTTAAATTCAGTCACATTTAAAACAATCAAACATTTTCTAATTTAACGACAACAAATTTATTCAACAATTTCTATCAATTTTCATTTATTAATTTTTTTTCTGCAACAAAATAATTACTACTTGAGAAATAATCTAGTATGATTTTTTTTATGAACAGTCATACAATATACTGGAATATAGCCTGAATATTCTCTAATTTTAAAAATAAATTCTTTTTAAATTCAGTAGACTGTAATGGAAAAGTCGTCTACAATGATTTACCACTATTCAACTATGTTAAGTCAATAAATATATGTAAAATCTAAATATCTGCTCTCTATGTGAAACTCTAACTTAAACTAAATAAACATGACGTGGTAATATTTATTTTACGTTTACCTTGCATTCTAAACATTCTACTGAGTCTGGTTCTTGAGAACAAGAAAATTCTGAAATATGTCCACATTTCATTATTATTGGAATAGGATATGTACATAAACCACAATTTACACCACATGGTTTCTTGCATAAATGCCTAAATAAACAATTTGAGTTGGGTTTATTACATACTTCAATGCAATTAAATTGTTCATAGCATTTTTTCTCAAGTGTGTGTCCACAACTTAATATTTTTTTAACCTAAAACATAAACAATTATCGAAAATTAATACAGTTGATAAAATTTTTGTTAAATGGATATTAATTAAAAAGTAAACCTTAATATCACATTTCATATTTTCTATATCACTGCATTTTCCTTGAACAATATGCCCACAATTGGTAATTTCACTAATCAACTCTTGACATGAACACTCTTCATGGCACATTTGACGGCATTGATGATCTCTAGGGCATTTTCTAAGCAAAAAACATAAAAGATTGCTGTTTAAAACTATTGATTAGGCAGATTAAAAATTCTTACCTATTACAGACATTTGAACACTTAACCATTAAATGGCCACTATCTTCAATATGACATAATTCCTTACATAAATGCCCACAAGAAAGTTTAACATTACATTTTAATTGACATCCGGTAAATTTTTGAAAATCTAAGTCACTTGATGCACTTCCTATAACTTTGTTATGAATTTGACACTTCAACAATAATTTTGGACCTATATTATAAACACAAAAAGTAATTACCTATTTATTATCATATAGTATATCTAGGATGACCAACAATAAAAGTTGTGAGCCGGACAACATAATAAAAAATATGTAAGAGCCAAGAACAGGAAAAAAAAAGGTTCTCAATTTCCTTAAATAAGATAAGATACCAAATGTAAAAATAAAAATGTAATAAAAATAATAGTATGTGAAATAAAATAATAACGTACAATAACACCTATGTCAGATTAAATTTTGTATGGGATTTATTTGTCTTCGCATTATAATACCTATTATTATAATAGTAAAAATGTTTTGATAAAACAAGAGCTACGATTTGACCACGCATGTATATAAAACAGTGGTTCTCAACCATAAGGTTGCAGGCCATTTTTGAGCAGCAAATAATTTTGAATGGGTCGCCAAAAGATTAATAATAGTTTCTTTAGTTGTAGTAATTAAAAAAATAAGATGGGTGGCGTGTGGGTAGCATCCCATTGAACATTATTTTCAAAAAGGTTAATTACTTGGTAAATTACTTGGGTTGCCAACACACAAAGGTTGAGAACCGCTGGTATAAAATATCCTTGTGGTAAAAAAAAAAACCATGTATTCAATACGTTCAATTTGACATAGTTTTAATTGGATAATTTGTTTATTTATTTAAATTTAAACGCCTATTAAGGCATTGAGGTATTACATAATTTAATGACAATATACAGAAACAGATAAATTCTTACCTAATGCATTCAAACTGCATAAGTATGTTTTAATACTATTCCACAACTTGCTGGCTCTAGCAAGTAATTTCAAATCACCAGCCATATAAAATCCCAATCTAGCTCTTGATAACGCAACACAAACTCTATTATTGGTCTTCAAAAATCCAATACTATAGTTATTATTACTACGTACTAATGACAATAAAACAATTTCATTTTCTTCACCTTGATAGGCATCCACTGATGAAACTTTAATGTTTGCCAAATGTTCAAATGGTGGTGAATTAATCAACTAAAACAAAATGGTATTATTACAAATGGATAATAACGCATAATATATATACTTAATTATACATTAGAAATGTATACAACTTGAGCATTATACATTGCCATAATAGTTATATCTTCTGGATAATATCCTTGCTTTAATAGATAATCTGCCAATGCAACCAAATAGTTAGCCTCAACGCTATTAACGAAACTCGATAACTCATAATTCTAATAAAATCGATACATTAAATAATTATTTTAAAATTTAAGTTTGAGAATTCTACTTTTTCTTCATGAACATTGTGAGTCATGCAAAATATATCCATGCCAACTCCTTTAACATGTGGCCGTTCCATAACAGATGCATGGTTTCTCAAATATGGATAAATAGTTGGTGCAACTAAGCCTGCAATTTCTGGTCGCATGCGGTGTTGTTCAGCTAATACATATGATGGAATTTCATTATTTACCATCCGTTCAAACAATGAAATGTCAAGTCGATATTTTTTGCCTATGATATGATTAGCAGTTTGAGGACGCAGTTGTTTATGATCACCTAATAAAATACAAATAAATAATAATTTTTGAAAGTTCATCAATTTCCTTTTCATTTTTTTAAAATAGTCAATTATCTTCTTATAATATACGAAAAAACATAAATAATGTTAATAATTTAGTTCATACAATTGTTATTATATTATAGTCTTTATAGATTAAAGAATCAATATAAATGTTCTAAATGTACAATATATATTTTATTTTTATAGCACAAATTGAATGCCTTACCAATGAGAATAACATGTTCACAATATTCAGACAATGATGCCACAATATGAGGTTCTAGAACCTCCGCTGCTTCTTCAATTATAACTAATGAATACATAATATAATTGTATAAGAAACATTTTTATGTAATTAATATAATTAAATATAAATTATATTTACCAATTGGACATTTAAGATTTTTTAGCAAATATCTATTTTTAGCAGCGGCAGTTGTTGTCATACCAATCACATATTATTTTGAACTGGTTTCAAAAATCCAATCGATTTAAACTTGTTCATATCTCGTCTACATTGACGAGTAGTATCTTTCATATTTTCAATACTATTATATTCTTTTGTTAAATACAAACGAACCCAATTATAATACAATAACCATCGATCCCTCTTTTCTAATAAATCACGGTTATTTTGGATTTTATAATTCTCAGGTCTAGACTTATACAATTTTAAATGTTTGACTATGTAATCCTCTACAGTCTTCATTATTTTTAATGCATGTTCTAAATCTTGCTTTTTGGGAACTTCATCATCTTTTTGATTATGACTCATACCATTTAATTGACACTGAATTCGGGTACAATACAATTTTATACTTTTTAGAGTTATAAAATATACTTTTTTATTAGCTTCATTTTTATTTGATTTTGATAACTGAGAAGCAAGTAATTTATCTTTTTTTATAAAGTCTATAGGATTTATACCATCAACAGGAGAAATATCATGTAATAACCATGCAAGTAAATCATATGAATCTTGAAACCATGTATTAAAACCACTTTCGTCAAGCACTTGTATAAGTAAAGACAAATCAACTACACCTTCATTGCGATCAACTTCTTTAATATTAAATAGATGCTCATTTTCCTTTTGTATTGAAGTTTTTACATTTCGTTTGGCATCCACATAAATGTTAGCACACTCATCCTTGCGAGCTACACTCATATTTGGAATATAGTTCACTAAAATATCACTTTTAGTACCACGTCCAAATCTTGAAATATTTCTTGTTATTTTCCATATACCCTCAAGAAATTGATCTAAAGCATGATTTGTCATACAGACAACCATAATAGGATGCTTGATTTTGTTTGTATCATACATGTTTTCAATAATAATCTTCACAATTTCTAATCCAATATAAGTCTTTCCAGTACCGGGCGGTCCCTGTATCATAACAAATTCTTTAGTTAAAGCCCCTTTAAATGCTTCATATTGATTGATATCCATATTTAATATTTCAGCTGACGGCCATTGGTCATTTTGAAGAATATCAAATGTAATCCCATTAATAGTGTAAATAGAATTGTTTGCTAAATAACTAGGATAGGATATTTCTTTTAGACCATGAATAATATAATTCTTCATTGGGAAATTTGTTTCACACAAGTCTTGGAATACTCCCAGAACATATCTGTAAGGTTCGTAAAAAACCTGCGGTTCTAATAAGTCAATTGATATCCATTTATTTACTTCTTCAAAATCAACAACATCAACACCAACAATGCCTTTATTTAATCTAAATGTGTCAGTTATAATTCCTAGGCTGAATGTAGTAAATTTATCTTTTGAAATTAACAACAAAGCACCATTTTTAAATCGTTTACTATTTTCATAGTCAAAAGCCTTAGCATGACAAGGTGTATCAAATCTAAAAAACATTGTAACAGATGAATTTCTTTTCGTTTCAATTTTCACATTGGCATAGTACCACATAGTATCTATATCTAATCCTTGTTTGTAAGTTTTTAAAGTATCTCTAATTACTGAAACAAAATCTTCTCGCATGAGGCGGAAAAAGTTATTTAGGTATTCATCACAATTTTTATATGGGCGATTAACATGATTTGCACACAATGAAGGCGGTCCATCAGTTATATCTTCTAGTGTGGGGTAAAGTGGAATACATCTATAGTCATCCATGTCCACACGACTTACAGATGTTAACATTGATGATTTTGACAAATCATTTTCTAACCATTTATACTCAAGTGTATAGTCTTGCTTTTTTTTTTTCGTCATAATGAATGGATATAACCTGAATGAAATAAATGTTATTTTATATTTTATATTCAAAATAAAAATAAAAAGAATAATATTATATAAACATATTTTAAGTCTGATATCTTATTCTATTTAATAATATGATACCTTGACCCCCTCTAACAGACTCGATTAGGACATTATTAGAATTTAATAACAGCCATTAATGACTAATCTTAATTAAATTTGATTAACTGAATTACCGATTAATAATATATTACTATGTTAGTATCTATTAATTTTATGAGATACTTTGTAATTTTACAAAAAAATTTACCTTTAGGCCTCATTGATGACATAAATATCATAATTTCTTGCATAAAAAACTAATAAAAAAACTTAACTATACCAATCTAAAATTAAATAACTAATTCATAACTTTATAAAGTTCTACTTTTGATTTACAATACATAGGTATATATTTTTATAATATAACCAATATAAATATAGAGTAATAAATATTAGTATATTAAAACAAATTATTACCACTTCAATATAATTTGTTATTTGCTAATGTTAATATTAACGTCATGTATTTATCAGTCCATGACACATTATTTGCAATTAATTATATAACTTTAATAGAATAGATTAAAAATTAGAATATGAATTAAAATTTATATTTACTCTTTATCATTATTATCATATGGTATTTGAACAAGCATTACAACTCAAGAGTCAAGGTTACAACAAATAAACTTAATAAAATAAAGTTCAGAGCATTCATTCAGAAGAATCCACTTAACTCTGCCATATTAAATATTACAGTAAACTGGTCAATTATCAAATTTATGAGTATAAAAATTCATTTTTAGATTCTGATCGGAGAAATTTTACAATGATTTGTTTGTTTTATGTATGTTAACACAATTAGTATATAATAGAAAAAATTTTTAAAAATTTTAAATTTTTGGGGTGGTTTTTGATAGAGCTATTTAAAAATATAAAAAAAACCTACATAATTATTTTATAAAACAATTTATCAACATTTGCAAATAATTTTGTAGTTAAAGATCTAGGTATAAAATGTTTAATTTTTATAGTTAGGGCTTGAAAAATTAATACAATATTCCTCATAAGTAGTTTATACTAGAACCAAAAAATCTAAAAAATATATAAACTTAATTTTTTTTTTATAGACATTTTCTTGTAAAATGTTGACAAAGCTAAGTATTTAAACGAAGAATAATGATTTTTATTTTGTTATAATTATTAAATCTTATCATGTACTCAGACATAAATAAAAAAAAAACCACACATCATTGTAAAACAATACATTCATCACTCCACTTAGAATCTAAAATACCCTAAGATATTAACTAAATAGTACCATTGAGTATATATTATATTATACACAATATACACTCAATGATAATATTCTTACTTTTAAATTTGATAATAGGTAATTGCACTCAAATATTTAACATGACAGACATTGGCGCAACTAGGGGGTGCAAAAGGGTCTTTAGAACCCCCAAGTTTTCATTTAACACCCCTTGTTTTTTTACGTCTAACTATCATTATTATATTGAAATACCATACATTTTATGTTTTTAAAATATGAAATATTATAGCAGCCCACGTTTTAGAGGTCTAGTTGCACCTATGATGACAGAGTTAAGTGAATTATTCAGAATGTACAATTTGGTATAATATGCGTTTGTAGGACGGAGACAATGCATGTGAGTGTACTATTGTATCGTCGTCTTAAAGAAATTCACATATCCTACAAATGTTTTTCTTAAAGAGAGAGAAATAACTTGTATTAAATCAAACTGCCCGACGATCGGGTTGCTTACATTGTGTAAACATTCAGACACATGAACAATAACTGTTACATTTAAAATATAGATAACATAATATACAATACATACAATTAAAGTAAATCACATAATACACAACATGAAGTAATCTTAAAATACAATGATAAAATACTATTTTTTAAATATAGAAGTCTAGTTTAATAATAAAAAAAAAGCACTAATTTGTATAGTTTTATAAAATATTAGGAATATTAATGTTTGTGTTTAATATTAAGCGTTCCGCGAATGAGAGTTTGACACATTTTTTTTAGTTCTTTTAATTTATTCTAGTAAATTTTTTTAGAAAAAGTTTGAGCAGTGACAAGCGGTTCCACATTGCAAATTTGTTACAAATCATTGATAATAAACATATTGAAAAATGCACCAATTTGATACTCACTAAATCAATTTATTTACCTAACTTATTTAGTATTATTAATCTCTATGTTTACAACATAAACAAAATAAATAGGTAATAATATTGTACATAATATTTTTTTTGAGGATCCATATACTTATAACTAATATAAGCATACCTATTTGATGATAAACATTAAACATCCAGATAGAAAACAGCTAATTGTTATAAATAATGGATTGACTATTTAATTAATTAATTTTCAAATAAGCAAAATGTTACATGAAACTATTATTATACAGGCGATTATTTAAATTATTTTAGATTGCAAAATAAAACCAAAAAATATAAATGTAAATATAATAATATAACCTTTTTTATAGGTACCTATATTGTAATACCACCGATTAGGCATGATATTACAATTCATAATATGGTTAGGAATACAAACAGTTTGTTTACAAATACCTATATGAGTGATTAATAAATTATAATATTGTGGCCAACAGAGTAAAATTAAAATTTTCAAATTTCGATTAGAATTGAAAATTCATTAACATAATAATATAAATGGTTTTTAAATAATAGATAATTTACCTTAGTTATTAAAAAGTATTATTCGTTCCACTACAAAATACACAAAATACACAAAATATACTGTTGTGTTAAGGACATACAAATTGCATACTGCATAGGTAGGTACCAAAAATCAACAATACCATGCAAGACTATTCTCGCGTCTCGCCACTATCGCGTAAAAGTTTTAGTGTAGGTTATTATATTGGTGACTGGTGTGGGTAAAATACAATACACAGAATGTCAGTAATCATTAACGATTAACCAGTAACCACCTTGGATTATATAAATAATATATTATAATAAGTAACAAATAACCCTCAGATAATAGCTATTTTTAGTTTATTTATACATTATTCTAACCATTATGTATAACGACAACAATTATTTATATGGAGTGTGATTGCGTGGAGTGTGGAGTGAAGAGATAAAAATAATAATTAATAAATAACGTTAACATGTCTGAACATGATAAATAATAATCACATACAATCATAGTACAATATGGTACAATCAGACCACGGACTAAGATATAATGGACTGGAAACGAGCAGCTTATCACGGCCACGAATGTATGTCCAAGAAGCAAAGTGCGGGGGGTCGCCCGTGTTCCTGGAGTTCACAGCGCCCTCTGCATTTAACACGGACTAAGATACAAATTGTGTAGCCAAAAAAAACCACCGGTAGCGCTGAAAAATTCAAGAACAGTATTCTTATCAGCTAAGTGACACCTTTTCATAGCCGTCACCACCCGTGACCTGACCCCCGCCGACCATGTCGTTTCCAGTCCATTATATCTTATATAGTCCGTGAATCAGAATAGTTGAATAGTTTAAAATGGATATCAGATGTTTGATAACTGATAAATAACTGACAAATGACCATAAACCATAATAAATATTATACAAAAATAGGTATCTATGCAAATGACAATTAACAATAGTACAATACGTCAATACCACAGAATATGTTTAACTATATATAATAATATAATATATAAATATATTTAATTATAATATATATCTGTGAACAATATCTTATAGTTTATGCCTCCATAAAAAATAATTTATTCTTTGGTGATAGAAGTTACACTTACGCAGTTGCAGGGATGGACTAAGATAGTTATAACTTATAGTTCATACACTATGTAGAGAAGATATCTTCTCTACACCGTGAGTTCATATATGGCAAAATATCAGTATCTTTGCAAAGTGGCGACTGCCAACTGGTGGTATATTATATTATAAACCTAATATTATATTAATATATTTTTGATCCACCTTGCGGCTTGCGCAGTACCAAATAATGTATTGACAGCAAATAGGTAGTTTAACAATTTAAGTTATAAAGTTATAACCGATAAGTACCGGATGGATTTAGTATTGTAAGTATTGATTACTTGGATATTACAAATTATAAATGTTAATAGATTACTATGAATCACTAAAGTGTTTAAATCGCCATAGCATCCATAGACCATAATCTACCAAATCAATTCAAGAACCCACTCCTTATAAATAATTTTTGATTAGTTCCAAAAACTACTTGTTCAAATTTTTGATTTTGACACGTCCACATTTTCATAACAATTATCCGCTAAATAATTTGTTGAAAAAGAAAAGTTTGTACCTCGTAAAAATTACAGTTTTTCCTCAATTTATTTTAGTTTTTCCCGGTGCTTTTGAAAACTACTGAGAATTTTTAATTTTGATCACACAGTACGATTCAACTAGTATAACTATATTATAAGAATAGGTAGGTACGCCAATAAGGGTACCTATTTAAATATAATAAAATAATATATAATATTATGATGGGCCATAGCCTATAAGGGTTATATAAGCTTGAAGCTAATATGCAATAAGCAGATAAGTTATACACAACACGCATATTTCTTCCGCGAAAACTATGGTCAATACGATAAATTCGTACTTGATATATCCACGTATATTATATTATATTTTATATTATTATAATATAATAATCATTACCTATTAATTATTTTAAACATTTTTTTTTTCTTCGTAAGGATTTGGGTTTTAACTACGAGCCTATAAGGAGGGGCTGAAAAGTAAAACCTTTTAGGGGGGCTAAATACTAATACGTGAGGGCTAAGCCCCTTTTGTTACGCCGATGACGACCACTACATAATATGTTTAATCAAGGAAATAGTTATATTCACATAAGGTATAGGTATAGGTAATAAATAATAAAACTTTAGTTAAGTTTAATATTTAAAGTATTAATATTATCATTGATTATAAATACTATAGTAATAGTAAATTTACATTAATCATCTCGAAGAATATGTTCTATTTGCGAATTTTATATCCAAATAAAATTAATTCGTTAGTTGATATAATTTGTGAAATAATTTTTTTCCTAGTCAAGCAAATAGCAATAGTCATATATATATATAAATATAGTAATGCCAATCATGACGGTTGGGTATATTCTTTGCAGAATTCGCAAACAAATTAAAACGGGTGATAAAACATCAACGGATAATTATTAATATTATATAACTATATAAGTATACCTACCTCTAACCACTACCTATTACGCAAATCGTATTTTATAGCAGCCGGTCGAACGAATAGGTTTAAAATTTTCTCGCCAAACGTCTTCCCTCCAAAACCCTGCAGCCACCACCTCGGCCGGTACGACATCGCGTGGTAGGTAGATCCCTCACTATACGGCGCGGCGCGATTTAGGACATCGCACTGGCGCACTCGTGTCCAAACCAGACTTGCGCCCTTCCCACTCGCTGCAGCTTATTCGGAAATAGCAGCGTTCAATATATATAACGTCAGTGCCGTCCCTATTTACGAACGCTTGTTTTGTTTTCCTTGAGTTCGTATAAACAAAATACAACAACAGTATTATTGTATTCGCGTACAATTGATCGATATAACGTCGTACGGATTACGATCGCGACCAAAACTCGAGTTTTTCATATTATGTAATATATTATATTATATTATACACTGCAGGAGTTGTAGTATAGATACTATTATACCTAACCGTACAAAAACGTGCACTTTATACATGGAATCAATAAAGGGTGAGTAACGGTATAGGTATACACACCTAAACATAATAAGTGTATAATAGATTATCGCTAGTTACTCTACACCTGTATAATATTATATACTTATCAATATATTATATTGCAACAACTAATATATGAGTTTGGATATTTATTATATGCGCGTGTATACATAATAACTCGCACTCTACAGCAGTGATGCACAGCAAATTAGTAATTTTTATTATTGAAAGATTCAATAAAAATAACTAGGTATAGTCTATAGATATATGAATATATTATCATTATATTATACGTTTATATAGAAACATTATATAATCAATATTAGAAGTAATTATTGCGGTGCACGGGGTGTGAATACGTGATACTTTAAGAAAATAGAATAAGTGGATGGAAGTAAATGTCAAGTGTACCTATGTGTTAACAAAAAATGACAAACCTGAAGAGATAATAATTATATCCCAACGTACTTATATAATGCATTGTACCACTATATCGACCCCATCCCTTCTTGCCACTACTTCGATGCCTTCTGCAGTGTATTTACAAAATATTAATATTTGCACATGAATGTTAATCTATATGCATACAATATATATTAGGTACGTTTGAATCATATCGTACTACTGTACCGCACGCGCATTGATCTGCAATCTGTACCTATAGGAGGTAGCTACCATAAATTATAAATGTCTTTAATATAATGATATAATATTATACAGGCGATGGCAAAGAACACCGGAAGTAATCGCAAGACGACCGTGGGCGCGCTTTGAGAGCGGCTGCTGCTGACGATCACGTCCGGCGTATTAGAATGACGGTCCAAGTAGCTCTGCCCGGAAGGAGAATCGACCAGCCAGTGGGAATCGATTTGGTCGTATCGTACTATACGGTAGGGATCGGTGTATATATTATGAATAATTCATTAATCATAATATTGTGCCTATAATAGTATAATACCTATGTATTATAATATTTTGTATGATCATTGGCATATAGGCGCAAATCACCTAAGACATTTTAGAGAAAGTAAAGCCGTGAGGGGGGCTTTGCCCCTTCGCCTCTCACACTCCTCATATTATTTTGATATACTCCTCCTTATATCCGATACATTTAATATCAATATTAATAAAATAAAATAAATTAAAGATTTAAGCCAATAGGTAGGTATTGACGGTATTGTATATAGGCTGTGAATTTGTAGGAAAATTCATTCTCTTTAGATTATTGTATAGATCATAACTTTCTTAACATAAAGTTTGAATTAAGTACAAATTAACTCAATTTACTCAATTTAGTAGATTTAGTAGATCAATTTAGAATCATTTTTGCATTTTTCTTTCTTAGCATTTCTTGGTAATTTTTTCATTCTTTTTTACTTTTTTCGATGTCGTTATTTTTACAAATCCTATTTTATTAAAAACTTTCTACTCATATTTTAGATTCTGAGCGGAGTGGGATATCAATATATACGTATATTGATTTTACAATGTGTGATTTTAAATTTTTTGTGTTTGTATACACATTACACGATAAGTAGTCGAAATAATGCATCGATTTTAAACTTTAGTATCTTGTTCCATGAGAAAGTGAATCTATTTGGTGCATTCGTGAGGTTAAAATATAAAATTCTCAATAATTTTCTAAACCAACGGAAAAAACAAAATAAAAATTAAGGAACAACGGGAATTTTTACGCATAATCGGTTTTTGACAAAATCGATTTTGGTTTTTGATGTAATCTAAAACAAATGACCGTAGATACATTTTATTAATTGGAAGTTTTACTGTAATTATGCTAAAAATATGTAATAATAGTAGACATTTATTAAAGACTACCTACCCATATGTGAGATCTCATTGATATGTCCGATAGTCTATCTTGACCCATGATACTGGCATGTGTTCAAGATTTTTAATTAGGTATTAAGATAATCACGAGATTCGGGGTTCTAGCATTAAAATTCAAGATGTTAGGCAGCCTTAGCGCCCTTGTGATTTGCGCCAATGGTCATTGGTTAGGAAGAGAATACAAATAATATAGTGCGCTGACATCCAATTAATTTTGAAACTCTAAATTTGGTATTACACTGGGCGATTTAAAATAATTGCTTTTTGTTTAGGTGTATACCAAAAAAATAATTTTAAATAAAATTAATCGTATTTCCAGACTTCCAGTCCACGTTATCTTTTATAAGGAAATCGTTGGTCCATCGGTGAAAGCCCACAAAATATGAACCTGACCTAACCTTTCTCAGGAAAGATCAAAGTTGAGACTCAGAGACGGATCCATAGTGATGATTATGGTAGGGGCCAGGGGAACAACATTCATTTGAATGACGCTACACAAATATCTGTCTTGTATATTTAAATATTTTATAATACATATAACTATACAAGTAACAAATCCTTAATCCACCAATTATTGTTAAATTATCATCTAGAGATTACATATTATGTAATAAATTATATAAAAATTAAAATATTACCATAATTTCAAATTTACATTATTTTTTTATAAAATTTAGATACTTAATTTATTTATTAAAAATGTCTAGAATACAAAATTTAAACACAACGCTTTTAATAGTTATGTAAGTACTTCCGAAAATAGTTCCCAACTATCGCACTCACTTTTCTAGTGAAAATATAAATATACATAGTATCGTTTAATTTCCCCGTGTATCATCGACATAAGCCACAAAATTTATAATATTATAGATTTTTAAAATTATTTTACTTACATTTTTAAAATGTATTTGCTACCTATATAACGTATTCCTCCCTAGTTAAATTATTAAACTAGACATTTATTTAAAAAAAAAATTGGAATTATGAAGACATGTGTGTGGTGTGAGGAGACTGTGATCTCTGGAGGAGGCTCGCCATCACGCGCAACAACTAATTTGAAATTAGCAGGTCTAATCTTATAATATGTTGATACTTAACTTTAATATTAGATAGATTAGATATTACACATTTTAATTCTATGAATATTACCTAACATAATTGTGTACGTAGGTTTTTTACGATATTTCTATTTATTTATGCAAGTTATGAGTTGGCATGTAAACTATTAAAACTTAAAAATATCCATCATATGACAGTAAAATACCTAATATACCTACTATAAAAAAACTAAAAAACTTAGAAACAAGGTTAATATTCTTAACTTTAATTTTTATAATAGACCAATTTACTATAATATCAAAGCTTACAAGTAGGTAACAACATACAATTAGTTCTTCTGATAGTCCTATAAACGTAAATGTTCTATATATTGTGCTTGTAGGGTAAAAAGATAAAACAAATAAACACTGTCATCCTTTTAATTATAGATTTTTATAAGTCTGGTAACGGTTTTATTTTTTAATCAGATATTCGGATACAGTCAATGTCAAAGTCTAATTTTATACCTAAGAATTATTCTCACACACATAATATGTAAACATCCTTCTTAAATATATAGATACACCAAAAAAATACACACGCATCATTGTATAAAATCAATACATTTATTGCTCCGCTCAGAATCCAAAAAAAAATTGTTAAGCCTTTATAAATTAATAAGTTTAAATTTAATTATTAAGTTATTTTTAGATAAAACATCCTAGGTGGTTGGCAAAATCTTGAGTACCTACCTAGTAGTCGAGCGGGGACAAGGCTTTCCCCTGGCCACTACCTATATGTTTTATTATAATTATAGTTTATATAATATAAATAATATAATAATAATATAAATTATAATATAATAATACAATTTATAATAAATAATTAAAAATATATCGTTGAATTCAAATATATTTTGATTTATATAATTAAAAAAAAATTCTTTATATACAAAACAAATAAGATGGTCAATAGGTCAGTAGTCAACTTAAAAATTAAAAAAACAATAGCCATATTGAACAGCGATAATATATTTTTTAATTGAAACAAATATTGTTATTTTAAATGCTAAAATTATTTAATTTTACTAAATTGTATATTGTAGAAGTATACATAGTCATGACGTAATAATTAAAGTAAAAATAATGCCAAATTATGATTTTAGTGAACCTTCATTTTTAAGAATAACTATTACTATTTTTTAACCATCTATCCTGCATACCTAAACATATGATTGTTTATTTCAGGTAATGACTGTGGCACTTGTCAGTGGATTCGGCCTTCTGGGTTTTTTGGCTTATTGGATTAGAAAAGCTTGCTCGTAAGTTAAAAACCTACTGTACATCTGAACTCATTATAAGTTATAAACACTAAACAGCTATAATATATATACTAATGGTTATTAATATACCCACTACCTATATTCGAATTATGAACTACAAAATATGATTAATTAAGAAGATTAAATAGTTGGTAGGTGCTTACTAATATAAAAGTCATTATACTAGTATAAATATTTAGAGCAGGGCACTAGGTTTTAACAATGGTTAGAAAAATTATTACAGGTTAACAGAGCTTTTGTACAATTTACCGAGCTTCTGTATTACCTATATAAAAGTATGTATATTATATTACAAGTATATATATGTACATATGGGATTTCTAAGTTAATGTCCTATAATTATTGTTCTGACACAACAACAATTCATAAATTATTAATAATATAAATATCATGTGTCATGAATATTAACGCATGAGGCCCACCCTACAGCCGTGTATACATATATAACATTTATAATAGCCATTGGCGTACAGCGCTGTTCATGTGTGGTCCAAAGTCAACGTTAGCATTTGACTTGCATAAAGCTCGAACTCACGCGATACATTCCGGCTATTGTTCGTGTGCACACAGATAATGACCGTGGTTAATTCCCACAACACCATATTATAATATTATTCGTCTATATTAAAAATTAAAATACGGTATAATACATACCTATAATGTCGACGGCCAGTAAAACGGAGCCAGTTTTAATATTTACAAAAACCGAACGGTCCACAACACGCACTTACAATATTACGGCAACAGAGCAACGCAAAATGCCTAGGCCAAACAGCAGCAAGAACAACAACAACACTCGTACGATCATATCCGTGTTGCCACGTTCACCCCGATCGGAAAATTGTGTTGAAATCATGCCGTCGTCGTCGGACTCGGGTTCCGGACGACCCGTTCATAGGGTGAACGGACGCGTCGCGTCCCGAAAGCCCGACCGTAGTGTCGTCAGATCAAGGACGACCGTGTGTCCGTTTAGGTTCCGGCTCGCGTGGTGGTCCAGGCCCGAACCTCCCAAACATTTCGAGGAGTTGTGCGACAACTGTAAATTCGATCGCGGACACAAGTTAGGGAAACTTCATTCTCTTTTTGTTGCATCCCCACCCCAGACGACGAAATTTTACTGTTCATGATTAGTATCTTAGAATACAACGATCCTCATTTTCGGTTTGTTGTGCATTGTAGAAATGGCAGCCGGTATCAGTACACGGCGTTGGAACCGGATTCAATGGGACAGGAACGGATGGAACTGGAACGTAAAGCTAGACAACACGCTCAAAATGCATGTAAACATTACTTGAGGTTCTGTCCACGATACGCTCTTCTACAACACCTCAACGACATCGGATCGAGGTGAGAATAACTATTATAGTAAAAATGTATACAACAGTACAGCACAATAAATAACTATACCTAGCAGGATAGGTACTTTAATTTATTAAACAGCTTACAAAACGTTGATTCTGTATAGTATATTAGTATAATATAACAAGAAAAATGTTATACATTTTGAACATAGGGTGGACAAACATTGGTTTGTAGTACGTGACGGGTCTGTCAAAACAGAACGCCTATTGACACTTGTGCCCAAGAATCCCAAAAGCGTTCTTGAATGCACACCAGATACCAGACGTACTATACTAGATCTTTTTCTTACATTACAACATCCGTATATATATCCTGTATTGGACGTAGAATTTGTTGAAGGCGCGACCGATCCAGAAACAACATTTATTACATTAGTATTACCTTTTAACAGTAAGGGAAGTCTCAAAGATCTTATCTATAAGGTATTTCTTAATTATTAAAATAATATCTTGAGTATAGAAATTATAATTTAATGATACAAATAATTTAGAGTTGTTGGCATGATGATTGGAGCGATAAGTACGGACAGCGCAGTGAAGGTTTGCCATTATCACAGATACAAAGACTTGGTCGTCAGATTCTAGAAGCACTATTATTTCTTAAGGAAAGAAAGTTTCCACATGATTGTAATTTACATTCTGGCAATGTAATTCTTCAGAATGGCGTGGCCAGGTATTTTTAAAAAAATTAAAACTTAGTAAAATCATAATTAAAAATGTATTAATAATCTTACAAAGGATCACAGGCTTAGAAAACTCTCTACTTGGTTTTACATCAAGAATTCAACCCATTGTTATGAGTGGTAATTTCATATTAGATGATTTCTCAGCAATTGATGTCATTTGTTTCGGTATAAAATTGTTTTATATATAATTCGCATACAAATCTGAAAAAAAAAATTTATTTAGGTCATGTTCTATTTGAAATGGCAGCTGGATATGAATTGCTTACTCCAGAACCCAGTGAAATTAATTTACGAGATATTGCTCACTATCCTCAAGTAAAAAAATTTAACTTAAAAATAAATAATAAACATTATATTTAAAACATTTTGAAAACCAGCATATCTTTTAATATTTATTTTAAGTATGCATTTTAATTGAAATATCACTATACAATGCTATACATTTTTAATTTTACAGGTTGTTGAAATAATGGACTATGTGTTTAAAAATCCTATGGGTCAAGTACCTACAATTGAACAGTTAGTCATGACTGAATTCTTTAGAAATATTGATCTCAGAGAAATGCGTGCTACATCCTGGCCTGTGAGTATTTACAAATAATAGTTCAGGTTTTATAGGATAAAAATAAGATACATAAATATTATACATAATGTTCTGTGGCATACATTTGCAGCTATTACAAGCCAAAATGACAGCTTCTTCATCACAGTTATTGGAAACTGTTAGAAACAGAAATAGTAGCAAGAGTGGATCGTAAATATTTATATTTTAAAATAAATTCAAAAAACATATTTGGTTACTAATTATGAATTTACAATGTATTTTAGGACTCCAAATAATCATGATTTAACAGAGACGAGCACTAAAGAAAACCTACAAATCAGAAAACTATCAATGTAAATAAACAAATTACCTAAGTTATTAAAGTTAAAATGTTTATTTTTATTCATATATTATAATATATGAATAATTTACAGGAGAAGTAAAAGTTGTGACGATGAAAAGTATTCTCATGCAACTGAAAGAAAATCAAATTTTGTTGGTGACAAAGAATGCATGGTAATAAATACAAATTTCAATCACATTAATTTCTTCTTATACTAATAGACAAGTGATTGCACACCGAGCATGGAAACAAAGAGTGTACTATTCGATGATTCATATGTAGGTAGTGCAGGGTAGTACCGTAAAATATAAAATGTATAGATGATTAGATCATTGTATTTTGTCGTCAAAACTGCCTACATCACTGCAATATGTTTGCACACCGCTTGTAATGCTGTTGTAATACAGAGATCTTGTCTATTAGTATAAGATCTATGCTTATACCTAAATGTATTGATAAAATAAGTGTAAAATTGTTAACAATTTTTTAGGAACATCGTGGCTTATCATTGTATCACCGACAACAGTCACTAGACTTCCAGTTTTTGGGATAATAATAACCCTCTAGTTTGTCTATTAATTTTAGACTGATACTTATTTTCTATTTCAAGCAATATATTTTTACTAAAAATCGTTACTAGGCAATCATAATTAATGCTTACCAGTCATCATCAGAATCAAATTCAGCTTGTGGATCCTTAGACCATGATCCGTCAGAATTAATTATCCAACCAATTCTGTGAACATTGTTAGCAATAAAAAAGACATGTCAATATTATATGTTTATTATTTAAAATGTTTCTTCAGAAATATATTAAAAATACTTTTTTCTTATACTGACTCAATTTCTTTATTGCTGGAAGTCTGTATTGATTGAATGATATCTGAGGTATTTTTGGACACTGGGGTATGTGAATTAGAGACCGGTCGCTGATAAGGATGTTTTCTTGCACGATTTATAACATCTTGTAAAGATGGTTTTTTTTTCATTGAAGATACATAGCGTGAAACAATAGAAGATTCTTTAGAATTATCTGAATCTAAAAATAAAAATAAATAATTGGAACAAATACCTAAAAATATAATAGGTAAGTAAATTAATTTTATTACCATTTTCTGGCAGTTCTAATTTTGTTTTACGTTCTGTAGAACTATTATACAATTTTGAAGCACCAAATGACTGAACACATTTTTTTTGTTGTTGCTTAATCTTTATTAACTCTAACTCTTCCTTTCTTTCCAAATATTTACTAAGTTCTAAATTAAGAAAAGTGTAATAATTAAATAAAAAAAAAATTATCAGCATAGATTCAAAATAATAATTTTAATTTATTTTCTTGCTTAGTATAACATTTTAAATTTAAAAATAACAATATTATTACATTACTCGTTTATTTTTATCAGTTATAAGTGTCAAAAAGCCACTTAAATAGTTAAGCAAACAACAATAAGTATTTCATTTGAATAAGTTGTACCATTGATTATAAATAGTATATAGGTACTATTTATAATCAATGATTGCATCTAAATCTGTATAACTGATTGCTATGAATTTGACCTAACTCATACATTGGAATTACTTTTTGTTTTTTTATCAGAACTAAATATTTATGTCTGATTCAACATATGAAATATTTATGTCTGCTTAAACATATTAAATACCACGTCACCTCAATGGATTATTGAAAATGTAATCAATGTCAATTTTATTTTTAAGCACTACATACCGTTTAAATGTTTTTTTCCTTTTCTGTGAATTGAGAGCACATTAATTGTATCAAAAATTGGTCTTTGAATACAAATCATACAAGTCAACTTTCCATTGGACAACAATTTAGCTTCACCATCTGGTATTTGAATGCCAAGTAATTCTTTGATCCTTTGTGACTATTACGTAACATAAAAATTATAGTTACACTAGGTATTTTAATTATAAGTATTTAAAATTAAGAAGGTACCTCAAGACTTTTGAGTAAATCGCTGCCTGATCCATCACATACACGTTTAAATGACATTATAAATGTAATACTACTAAGTACTTATTATATAATTGAATAAAATAAGATAAATAAATTATAAAAGATTACCTAAAAGAAAAAAATAATAGAAAATTACCAATAAATTAATGTAAACAAAATGAAATAAACATACGGTGAGTAAAAATTGTGTTCTTGTTTTTTGACACAATGTTAACAACACTCTCAAGCTCTTGAACAGTTTCTCCAAGATTGAATACAGTCTATAAAAATTAAGATTTAATTACATTTGAGAAACAAATATATTTTTTTTAATAGATGTATTATTAGGAATGCTGACCTTATCAGAACAATCAAATGTTGTTTCAATAATATTTAATTTACCACGTAAATTTTGCACTGAATCTAAAATATTTTTTACACTTAGGCCAACATCATTTTCTATGCAAGTCAAGTTTATCTAAAAACAGTTACATTTAGTGTAAATATATCATATAATATGCGTACAAAATAAGGTAAATAATATCTATTTTGTAAAATTGTCATGATGACCAAAAAGTTAGTTATGAACAAATAGATGCCATGAATAACAGTGATAAAATTCAATGGTGTAACTGGAAATAGATTTAAGGTGCGTAGGCAAGTTCATTTTCAATAATAGCTTACTTGATTATTTATTTTTAACTCTGCAGCATTCAAAGCTAGCTGTTTGAGTTTGCGAGAAGTATTACAACAATGTCTTAATGAAGAGCCCAATTCAACTTCAAACTTGTTGGTACAAGATAAATCAACTACAAAAAACAATTTATAATTAATTAGGCGTAATCAGTTTAAATAAACAATAGTATTATAATACTAGTTTTAAAATTCTCTTGGATTTCATAATCCGAGAATTATATGAATACAAAAACAGAAACCAGCCCCCGAAGATTACTCTCAACACATTTGGACATAATTGGCACTTGGATTTTGATCAATTCAAAACGTAAACACATGAACTTATACATAAAATATATGCATACGTTTAAATCCTTTATTCGTATTCAATTAGTATCGAATAACCAACCATTTTCCTCTCTTCGCACTTATTTTTAATTATCAATTATTAATTATGTTTACATTATTTTTTATTTTATATTGTAATAATTCTGTTTATATTAATTAATTAGTATATATTCATTTAATCTATAAAAACTGTGCCCCCAGCACAAGCTTTGCTTAAAGGGGGTACTGCAATATATTATTCTAAATTTTGTAAAAATATTGTATGATATCCTTATGTTGAAAAAATAAAATTATTATCGTTATATTATTATTATATATTGTTCATACTCACAATCTTCGGCCATTAGAAAATTTATATTTACAATTCAACAATAGAATGAAATTAAGTGTTAAATGCTGACCGAGTACTTAAGTACTAAACCACAACTACAACTGAGTACTGACAACAACCGTCTGTCTGCAGTATACACTAAACAACGTTATCACTTATCAACAGTCAAGTAGTAACAGCCGTGGTCCAACGAGTAACGACTTTTTGTTTAATATTTGAATGATACGGTTATACAGATTACAGAGACCACGGCGTCGGACGTAATGGCGTATACCACGGTATAGGTAAAATGTTTTACCTATGACAAATTAAATTAAATTTGTCATGGTTTTACCATAGAATATTATGATATATAGAATATTCTATGGTTTTACATACATCGTGACGTATACACACGGTGACCGTGTATACATGACAAATAAACGCCCATGTCAGCTTAAATCATATACTATAGACATATATGATAATATTAATATATATGTGTATGGCCAAAATTTAATTTTCGCGCATGTTCTCCAGACTGTTATAGACATGGAAAGAATTATGGCTAATGGAAAGAATAGTATAAAAATATAAAATGGATAATGTTGATCACGAATTAAGATATACCACAGATTAATTTCATTTAATCTGTAGATATACTTTAATTCGTGATGTTGATTATTATTATCAATCACGATTTAACTAAATAACTATGATATAACCAGGGCCGAAAAGAGGGGGGTTTAAGGGGTCGTAACGACCCCTCACTCATTTAACCTAATATTTCAGTCGGCACATTCACATTGTCAAGTACAAAAAAAAAAGTAACTAAGTTGATGTCACTTTGCTGTACAGAAGGTTACAAGTGGGTCACTGTAATGGATGGTGTTCAATTTTAATCCTTAGCTATAAAAATTAAACATTTTTTAAATGTTTAACTACAAAATAGTTGTTCAATTTTAAATGTGATAAATTTTATATATTTTATATAATTTTAATATAATAATAAGTACGATTAAAGATGGTATACTGTCTGTAGCCGCAATGATAAGTAATAAGAGGATGTCACACCCGCATGTGTTGGTTTATTGACACAAGAGTTGCCCTGATCAATTAACAATAATAAAAATATACCTACTCAAAATAACTAATAAGAAAATACATACCCCGTGTCAGAATCAAAATCTTCTATAAAACTTAGGGCCAGTTTCACCAACTACTATAAACTTCGATTACGCTTAATCGACTGATAACTGATATTTAACCGGGCAAATTCGGCCGATTAAACCCCGGTTAACTTTAATCGAAGTTTAAAATAGGTGGTGAAAATAGCTCTTAGTCTTCGAAACACTGCAACGTTCACTGCACATTTCAGTCTGCTTATGATATATTATTCCCAGTTGATTAATCTTCACTGAAGAATACCATTTCTCAAATAACACGCAGCCTACAGTAAGATGTTCAACATTATTCTTATGACCTATGCGTTGCAGATATTATATATGCCCACCAATAAATAATATTAATTTTTATTATAGGTACAGTGTTTGTAATTTCAAATGTTGTATTCAAGGATTTATTACTTTTATACCTAACGAAAATTACATTTATTCACAAGTCAGTTATCAAATAGAACTCGACTACCTGCAAAATATTGTGCTCTTTGATATTATTTAATTTGTGTTATAATAGTTTATACACAGATTTATAACTGTTACTAATTATAGTAGGTGTGGTTAAATTCAATAATTTACAAATATTATACCAATTAACTAAATAAAAACTTTTGAAGCATTGTGTTAAAGTAAACAAGAGATTATTTACAATGCATTACAATTATGTAATGTACCTTTATATAAAAAATTAACAAAAATAATATAATTGTTGTGTTTTAAATGACATAAGAACACTCATGTTCATGTTTTACACAATTTAAATAGGTACACGAGTATATAAGTATATTATTCATAAGAGTTCACATGGGTGGTCAAGATGGACAGTTGACAGTTGACTACAGGTACTCCTTATTGTGGGAATACACATTACAAACTTCAAACTAAAATGTCCAGAATCATAAACAAAAAAAAACTATTTAAAGTATTCAAAAAATTCATTTTGTTACATTACTAAAAAAAAAAAATTGAAAGAGGGTGTGGGCGCCCGCAGGCAAATGCATTTTAGAAAACAAAAAAAAATTTAAATAAATTATACTGTGGGAATACGCGTTACAAACTTCAAACTAAAATGTCCAGAATCATAAACAAAAAAAAACTATTTAAAGTATTCAAAAAATTCATTTTGTTACATTACTAAAAAAAAAAATTGAAAGAGGGTGTGAGCGCCCGCAGGCAAATGCATTTTAGAAAACAAAAAAAAATTTAAATAAATTATACTGTGGGAATACACATTACAAACTTCAAACTAAAATGTACAGTATTATAAACAAAAATAAATTATTCACATATTTAGTTCATTAAAGAAAGATTATTCATAGGGCACCAGGTTGTCAATATTCAAGTCAATACAAAAATTCAACTTGTTACATTCCTAAAAAAAAAAATTGAAGGAGGGTGTTGGCGCCCGCAGGCAAATGCATTTTAGAAAACAAAAAAAAAATTTTAATAAATTTTAATGTGGGAATACACATTATAAACTTCAAACCAAAAAGTCCAGAATTAAAACAAAAATAAACTATTCAAAATATTTAGTTCATTAATGATAGATTGTTCAAAGAGCACCAAATTGATATTGTTCAAGGATATACAAAAAATTCTACTTTTTACATTCCTAAAAAAAATTGAAGGAGGGTATTGGCGCCCGCAGGCAAATGCATTTTAGAAAACAAAAAAAAAATGTAAATAAATTGTAATGTGGGAATACACATTACAAACTTCAAACTAAAATTTCCAGAATTAAAACAAAAAAAAACTATTCAAAATATTTAGTTCATAAATGATGGATTATTCAAAGGGCACCTGGTTATCAATATTCAAGTCAATACAAAAATTCAACTTGTTACATTCCTAAAAAAAAAAATTGAAGGAGGGTGTTGGCGCCCGCAGGCAAATGCATTTTATAAAACAAAAAAAAAATTTTAATTAATTTTAATGTGGGATATACATTACAAACTTCAAACTAAAATTTCCAGAATTAAAACAAAAAAAAAACTATTCAAAATATTTAGTTCATTAACAAAGGATTATTCAAAGGGCAACAAGTTGTGAATATTCAAGTCTATACAAAAAATTCTACTTGTTACATTACTAAAAAAAAAATCTACTTGTTACATTCCTAAAAAAAAAAATTGAAGGAGGGTGTTGGCGCCCGCAGGCAATGCATTTTAGAAAACAAAAAAAAAATTTTAATAAATTGTTATGTGAGAATACACATTACAAACTTCAAACTAAAATGTCTAAAATTAAAACAAAATAAAAACTATTCTAAATATTTAGTTCATTAATGATGGATTGTTCAAAGGGCATCAAATTGATATTGTTCAAGGATATACAAAATATCCTACTTGTTACATTCCTAAAAAAAAATTTGAAGGAGGGTGTTGGCGCCCGCAGGCAAATGCATTTTAGAAAACAAAAAAAAAATTATAATTAATTTTAATTTTAATTAATTTTAATGTGGGATATACATTACAAACTTCAAACTAAAATGTCCAGAATTAAAACAAAAAAAAACTATTCAAAATATTTAGTTCATTAACAAAGGATTATTCAAAGGGCAACAGGTTGTGAATATTCAAGTCTATACAAAAAATTCTACTTGTTACATTACTAAAAAAAAAATCTACTTGTTACATTCCTAAAAAAAAAAATTGAAGGAGGGTGTTGGCGCCCGCAGGCAAATGCATTTTAGAAAACAAAAAAAAAATTTTAATAAATTGTTATGTGAGAATACACATTACAAACTTCAAACTAAAATGTCTAAAATTAAAACAAAATAAAAACTATTCTAAATATTTAGTTCATTAATGATGGATTGTTCAAAGGGCATCAAATTGATATTGTTCAAGGATATACAAAATATCCTACTTGTTACATTCCTAAAAAAAAATTTGAAGGAGGGTGTTGGCGCCCGCAGGCAAATGCATTTTAGAAAACAAAAAAAAAATTATAATTAATTTTAATTAATTTTAATGTGGGATATACATTACAAACTTCAAACTAAAATGTCTAAAATTAAAACAAAATAAAAACTATTCTAAATATTTAGTTCATTAATGATGGATTGTTCAAAGGGCACCAAATTGATATTGTTCAAGGATATACATAAAATTCTACTCGTTACATTCCTAAAAAAAAAATTGAAGGTGGGTGTTGGCACCCGCAGGCAAATGCATTTTAGAAATCAAAAAAAAATTTTAATAAATTTTAATTTGGTAATACACATTACAAACTTCAAACTAAGAAGGATTTTACGTATGGCACCAGCTTATCAATATTCAAGTCAATACAAAAAGTTCAACTAGAATTACATAACTAAAAAAAAACTTGAAGGAGGGTGTTGGCGCCCGCAGGCAAAAGCATTTTAGAAAACAAAAAAAAAAAATTAAATAAAATTCTATTGTGGGAAAACATATTAGAAACTTCAAACTAAAAATTCAAGAATATTAAATAGAAAAAACTATTCAAAATATTTAGTTCATTAAAGAAGGATTTTACGTATGGCACCAGCTTATCAATATTCAAGTCAATACAAAAAGTTCACTAGAATTACATTACTAAAAAAAAATTTGACGGACGGTGTTGGCACCCGCAGGCAAATGCATTTTAGAAAACAAAAAAAAAATTTTAATAACTTGTTATGTGGGAATACACATGACAAACTTCAAACTAAATTGTCCAAAATCTTAAACCAAAAAAAACTATTCAAAATATTTAGTCCGTTAACAAAGGATTATTCAAAGGGCACCAAATTGATATTGTTCAAGGATATTAAAAAAATTCTACTTTCTACATTCTTTAAATTTCTACCAAACTTTTCTACATTCAAAAAAAAAAAAATTGAAGGAGGGTGTTGGCGCCCGCAGGCAAATGCATTTTATAAAACAAAAAAAAATTTTAATTAATTTTAATGTGGGATATACATTATAACCTTCAAACTAAAATGTCCAGAATTAAAACAAAAAAAAACTATTCAAAATATTTAGTTCATTAACAAAGGATTATTCAAAGGGCAACAGTTGTGAATATTCAAGTCTATACAAAAAGTTCAATTAGAATTACATTACTAAAAAAAAAATTTGAAGGAGGGTGTGGTTGTGCCCGCAGGCAAAAGCATTTTAGAAAACAAAAAAAAAATTAATAAATTCTATTGTGGGAAAACATATTAGAAACTTCAAACTAAAAATTCAAGAATATTAATAGAAAAAACTATTCAAAATATTTAGTTCATTAAAGAAGGATTTTATGTATGGCACCAGCTTATCATATTCAAGTCAATACAAAAAGTTCAACTAGAATTACATTACTAAAAAAAAATTTGAAGGACGGTGTTGGCACCCGCAGGCAAATGCATTTTAGAAAACAAAAAAAATTTTTTAATAACTTGTTATGTGGGAATACACATGACAAACTTCAAACTAAATTGTCCAAAATCTTAAACCAAAAAAAACTATTCAAAATATTTAGTCCGTTAACAAAGGATTATTCAAAGGGCACCAAATTGATATTGTTCAAGGATATTAAAAAAATTCTACTTTCTACATTCTTTAAATTTCTACCAAACTTTTCTACATTCAAATAAAAAAAAATTGAAGGAGGGTGTTGGCGCCCGCAGGCAAATGCATTTTATAAAACAAAAAAAAATTTTAATTAATTTTAATGTGGGATATACATTATAAACTTCAAACTAAAATGTCCAGAATTAAAACAAAAAAAAAACTATTCAAAATATTTAGTTCATTAACAAAGGATTATTCAAAGGGCAACAGGTTGTGAATATTCAAGTCTATACAAAAAGTTCAATTAGAATTACATTACTAAAAAAAAATTTGAAGGAGGGTGTTGGTGCCCGCAGGCAAAAGCATTTTAGAAAACAAAAAAAAAATTAAATAAAATTCTATTGTGGGAAAACATATTAGAAACTTCAAACTAAAAATTCAAGAATATTAAATAGAAAAAACTATTCAAAATATTTAGTTCATTAAAGAAGGATTTTATGTATGGCACCAGCTTATCAATATTCAAGTCAATACAAAAAGTTCAACTAGAATTACATTACTAAAAAAAAATTTGAAGGACGGTGTTGGCACCCGCAGGCAAATGCATTTTATAAAACAAAAAAAAAATTTTAATAAATTGTTATGTGAGAATACACATTACAAACTTCAAACTAAAATGTCCAGAATTAAAACAAAAAAAAAACTATTCAAAATATTTAGTTCATTAACAAAGGATTATTCAAAGGGCAACAGGTTGTGAATATTCAAGTCTATACAAAAAGTTCAATTAGAATTACATTACTAAAAAAAAATTTGAAGGAGGGTGTTGGTGCCCGCAGGCAAAAGCATTTTAGAAAACAAAAAAAAAATTAAATTAAATTCTAATGTGGGAAAACACATTACAAACTTCAAACTAAAATTTCAAGAATATTAAACAGAAAAAAACTATTCAAAATATTTAATTCATTAAATAAGGATTTTTCGTATGGCACCAGCTTATCAATATTCAAGTAAATACAAAAAGTTCAACTAGAATTACATAACTAAAAAAAAACTTGAAGGAGGGTGTTGGCGCCCGCAGGCAAAAGCATTTTAGAAAACAAAAAAAAAATTAAATAAAATTCTATTGTGGGAAAACATATTAGAAACTTCAAACTAAAAATTCAAGAATATTAAATAAAAAAAACTATTCAAAATATTTAGTTCATTAAAGAAGGATTTTACGTATGGCACCAGCTTATCATTATTCAAGTCAATACAAAAATTTCAACTAGAATTACATTCCTAAAAAAAAAAATTGAAGGAGGGTGTTGGCGCCCGCAGGCAAATGCATTTAAGAAAAAAAAAAAAAAATTTAATAAATTGTTATGTGAGAATACACAGTACAAACTTCAAACTAAAATGTCTAAAATTAAAACAAAATAAAAACTATTCTAATATTTAGTTCATTAATGATGGATTGTTCAAAGGCATCAAATTGATATTGTTCAAGGATATACAAAATATCCTACTTGTTACATTCCTAAAAAAAAATTTGAAGGAGGGTGTTGGCGCCCGCAGGCAAATGCATTTTAGAAAAACAAAAAAAAAATTATAATTAATTTTAATTTTAATTAATTGTAATGTGGGATATACATTACAAACTTCAAAAACTAAATGTCAGAATTAAAACAAAAAAAAACTATTCAAAATATTTAGTTCATTAACAAAGGATTATTCCAAGGGCAACAGGTTGTGAATATTCAAGTCTATACAAAAAATTCTACTTGTTACATTACTAAAAAAAAAATCTACTTGTTACATTCCTAAAAAAAAAAATTGAAGGAGGGTGTTGGCGCCCGCAGGCAAATGCATTTTAGAAAACAAAAAAAAATTTTAATAATTGTTATGTGAGAATACACATTACAAACTTCAAACTAAAATGTCTAAAATTAAAACAAAATAAAAACTATTCTAAATATTTAGTTCATTAATGATGGATTGTTCAAAGGGCATCAAATTGATATTGTTCAAGGATATACAAAATATCCTACTTGTTACATTCCTAAAAAAAAATTTGAAGGAGGGTGTTGGCGCCCGCAGGCAAAAGCATTTTAGAAAACAAAAAAAAAATTTAAATTAAATTCTATTGTGGGAAAACCCATAACAAACTTCAAACTAAAATTTCAAGAATATTAATCAGAAAAAACTATTCATAATATTTAGTTCATTAAAGAAGGATTTTTCGTATGGCACCAGCTATCAATATCAAGTCAATACAAAAAGTTCAACTAGAATTACATTACTAAAAAAAAACTTGAAGGAGGGTGTTGGCGCCGCAGGCAAAAGAATTTAGAAAAACAAAAAAAAATTAAATAAAATTCTTGTGGAAAAAACATATTAGAAACTTCAAACTAAAAATTCAAGAATATTAAATAGAAAAACTATTCAAAATATTTAGTTCATTATGGAAGGATTTTTCGTATGGCACCAGCTTATCAATATCCAAGTCAATACAAAAAGTTCAACTAGAATTACATTACTAAAATAAAATTTGAAGGAGGGTGTTGGCGCCCGCAGGCAAAATCATTTTACAAAACAAAAAAAAATTTTAATTAAATTCTAATGTGGGAAAACACACAACAAACTTCAAACTAAAATTTCAAGAATATTAAACAGAAAAAAATTATTCAAAATATTTAATCATTAAAGAAGGATTTTTCGTATTCCACCAGGTTATCAATATTCAAGCAAATACAAAAAGTTCAATTAGAATTACATTACTAAAAAAAAAATTAAAAAGAATTTAGATGGCACCGGCTTGGCAGTGTTTAAAAAATCTATATAGAATGATCAATAGGAATTAAATTACAGTAAAAAAAATTTTGGAGGGGAGCATGGAAGCCTGTAGGCAAATAACATCATAAAGCAAACACAAATTAGATAATATTAATCATTTAGTATTCTCTGAAAGTTAACAAATTTGAATAGATTCATATAAAAATCAACTGAACCTAACCTAACGTGGGAACCCACTGGCAAACGCATTTTAAGACGCAAATGAAAAATTAAAAAAAAAAAAGTTAAATGGCACCACCAGGTTGTAAATGTTTTAAAAAATGATAAATATAATGAAATCAAAAAAGTTAAATATATAAAAAAATAATTTGAATGGGGAACGTGAAAGAACCTAACCAACCTATTTTTAATTTATATAGTAAGTACACAGGTACTCAGTGTACCCCAGGTATAGCCAGTTAATGTTGAAAATATTTATACAAAATAATCTACTAGAGTTCATGAATTGAAAAAAAAGTTGTTTGAGAACCTTGATGAAATAACCTAAGAAAAGAATTACGCTGAAGCTAAATTCTACAATACATATTAACTCAATCCAAAAACTAGGTATTGTTTACATTATATTAATACGAATAGTTATTATGATCAGAAGGGTATCACCATAATATATGTATTAGAAAATGTATAAAATGAATGTAATTTTATTAAGGATGCAAAAAAATTATATGAGAAAAGGTCCTGCACAGACTCTACTATGTGATTGTAATTTATGAAGGATATAAATAATTTTTAATTTAAATAATATTTTGTTTGGCTGGGTTTACAGTCAATATTAAATTACAAACTATAAAGTCTAAATGCAAATAAAAAAATAGTCCGATATCTGTTATAGTCTTTGTAAATATGTGCGGAAAAAAAAATTGGATTTAGTAAGATGTAAAAAAATTTGGGAAGAAAACCTTGAGAATTCTTCGACAATAGGATATTAAACACAAAACTATATTTTAAATAAAAACTATTGATTTTATACATTTTCTATTTACAAAAAACCCATATTTTTTGAAAACCTCATAAAATCCAATAAAATAACATTTTGTTATATTTTATAATTCGTTATGGTAAAAACACCATTAATTAATTTGGCTGTATTTAATTTTTGAAATAACTATACTGGTACAACTCTAGCTGACAGTTTTTAAGACCGTGTTAAAAACTATGATAATTAGTTAACGTCTAATTTCCTGTCCTATCATAACCTAACCTAACCTAACCAAATTAAAATATTTAAATATTTTCATTCATTGTTATGTTTACAATATCGAATACCTTCATAGTTAGTAAGAAAAGATCATCGCAAAGCTCACGACCAGTGATAATAGTCGTCTATCATCACCGTAGCTTCAACTAACCATAGGTTTACCTAACTAACCTTCTTATGACTTATTAGGACACTTTGAATAAAAAGATCCTGAGTTGCAGGTTGCCAAACTTAAGTGTTTGCTTATCAAGTTGAACCTTTGATTGTTGACACCATAATTCATGCTATACAATATTTCAATTCATAATTTGAAATCCCAGCCCTGTCCCCCACACTCTGATATTAAACGCCCAGCCCACCTTCATATTCTCTATGCAAAAAGTTATTTAATACAAATTTGTAAATCAATGCACAGTCTCTCTATTGTATTAATATGTGATTTCATTAATTTTAATATTTTGTATAATTAGATTGGGCAAAAATAAGATAATATCATTTAGACAAGACGGTGACTAACACAATAATACTTTGATAAAAGTATATGATATAAGTAACCTTCTATACTTGAATTAATCGTTTTTTTTTTCCGGTACTTTATTGGTGGACGGCACTTTTACTACAGTCCCTCAACCTACTGAGGCAACCTTGAGGCATTTCCTTTTAAGAAATTAATTTAATCCTCAACATACTCATAATTTGAGAGTTTGTAACTAATACAATCACAATATAATATAAGTCTAGTACATTCGTAATATTTTTTTATGATATTTACAGTTAGTGAATTATTAAGTTTGTATCATAATATTGTTCGAAACACGGACGCGTTTTAGCGCCACCGCAGTTTCGGCATACGCCCTCAAAGCTGCGCTTCGGATGCCGAATCTCTCGAGCTGGCTTAATCGCTCCCCGCGTCGTCCTCGACGGGGAAGACCTCACTATATAATTTTATTATTTTTGTATCACCCTGCAGCATTGCTGCCTTTGTATTGTGTTTCACATTGTTTATGTTAACATGTGTTCTTACACTGATTATATTATGTATTACTATTTGGTCATCAATCATTATTCGTACCATACGTATTGATTTTTTTTCAAAATATTGTTTCTATAGTTAAAAAAAAAATGTACACCACAGGTAAGGCGCATATGTGACCAGCAAGCTATCGATTTCATAATCCATCTACTTCGGACTTCATCCCCTGCTACGTCATGCGTCCGGTTCTACGTCACTGCATGTGAGGAGAGCTCGGAAGCGAAGCTTCGAGGTGGCTTAACCGCTCCCCGGCCGTCCTCGACCGGGGAAGACCTCACCATATAATTTTATTATTTTTTTGTATTATTATTCTGTACTGGTATTATAGTTATAACTATATGTTTTTGTATTCATCAATTTTTATTACATGAACCTATTATGTTTCATGATTTGTTTTTTCAGTTATAACCTTTAGTGTATTGCTATGCACTTGTTCATGTAATATTATGAGGACAGGTGATGAATTTTGGCGTATGTTATACTGATTAGCACCCTGCAGCATTGCTGCTTGTATTATTGTGTTCCACAATGTGTTTATTGTTAACATGTGTTCTTACACGATTTATATATGTATTACTATTTGGTCATCAATCATTATTCGTACCATTACGTTTGATTTTTTTCAAATATTATTTGTTTTCTATCGCTAAAAAAAAAAAATAATGTACACGGAAATCCGTCGGAATGGGACGACTCATTTCTATCGTGATCCTTGATGTGTGACCTCCCCAACTTTCTGTCGTCGTGTATCGCGTGTATTGTTGAAATAGGCGTAACTAGGGGGGGGGGCTTGGGGGGTGGGGCTTCAGCCCCCTCAGAATTTCTTATAGTCCCTCCAAAATTTTTTGGGTAAATGTATGTCAGTATGTGCCTAAAAACATTTTAGTATTAACTTTATTTTTTCCCGCAATGTCAAAAAATTAATGTAGGTATCATAAAAACGAATACACCACTAAAACAATAAATAATTATCTAATAAAAATTAAATGTATATATATTGTGTTATAAGGTTTATTATAATTATATTATATTATTATGGCTAGACACTTGATAGTTTTATCAATAACACTATCTAAGACTGTATTTATGATTTGGTTTTATAACAGTGGATTTTTACCTATACATTTAAATCTATTTTTAAACATAGTACATTTTGAATGGCCGATCGTGTGTGATTATTTTTTGAGATTCTAGACATGATAATACTAGTTACACGATAACGTCGATAACATAGATATGTATTTATAAAGTTATTAAAAATCAGGAGAAATAATTTGTATATTATTTTATAATGCTTAACGAATAGTAGACAGTTGTAGTCAGGAGTTGGCGGTACTGAAATAAAATAACGCAGAGTCGGAATAATATCCCAGCAAACCGAGTACAATTATTCTTTATTACTAAAGATTGAAACAAATTGTTCGAGTTTACGAAATTAATTTAGTAATTATAATTTCTTAGTTAAAAGACAATAAATAAAAAAATAAAGAAAAATTACAACGTAAAAATGGATTCTCAAGTGGATGATTTAGGAGATTTGATTTTCGGGTCCATGCCAGCCCATATTTACGGTCATGTTTTAAATAAATAGTTAAAATGTCATTAGGTAATATTATCATGACAAATAAAATAAGTAATTAAATAATTTATGCATATTAATAAATTAATATTATATTTTATTAATTATTATAACTTATAAGGATTATCAAAAACCATATTTGGTAAATAGAATAGATCATTTTCGTCCAATTTTTTAAGTTATATACTTGTTGGAATACAGTGTCAAACAAGATGCTGTATATTGCTTTTGCTGTCGATTATTTGAAAAAACAATGTGAAACTATTTTATTATAAATATTTTACTTAGGTATAGACTATTATCATTGTGTATATTTTATTTACTGTTATTAACGAAAATAAAGTTATAATTTATGTTTAAAAATGTCAGAATAAAGAAGTATGCTGTATATACAAACAATTTTGATTTTAAAATAATATTATATTAATAACATTAGGCCATTAAGTATAAATGGTATAATATATTTTATAGTTTTATGTAATTCAGGTAAAACAAAGAATTTTTATGCATTATTAATTATTCTAAATTTAAAGTTTTTTTAGATAATTCATACAAATTAAAAACATATTTGTGTGGGCCGTGGGGGTAATTATGTTTCCACAGGTACCTCAAAACTTTGGGACTCCAGCCCCCCCCCCTATTATAAAGGGCTAGTTACGCCTATGATTGTTGATATATCATCACACGAATTGATTACGTGCACTTATATTGTGACCGCATGTTGCGCGTGTGGATCAGATTAGTACCGTACGACTGCAGCTTTAGTTTGCGTAATTGTGACCGTTGGTCCTTGTTGTAGGTTGTGTAGCATGGGTATCGTATGAACTCCAAACAATCGGTTTCCATATGTAGTTTTCGACGGAGGTGGTCGACCCGCGACGCCCTGTCACGTCCATTCGCGAACGTACCATGTACCATGTAGCGTCGGTCTCGTGTGTTTCACGGTACCTTGGTCGTCAATCGCACTCGTTGTTATGTCCCGCCTCATTGTATTTTGTACTTCGATTCGTTTCCACGTCTGCGGGACCGGGATAGGCCCGATACCAAGGTATGCAGTGCGGCAAATAATTGTCCACCGGAAAGAAATGAGTGGCATAATATTATGTCCACGGTGGCTTTATTCCCACCTGACCAGTGCCGTGCCGCCACTAATATGCGTGACACCAAAACCCTCGTGATGTGGCTGTCGCTGAATGTGCCGTTTGTGTGTACCGTTGACCATTGCCATGCCGCCGTCGACCAGCCGTGCCACCGATTGTGTGCCGTCGCTAGCCGCTAGCCGTTGCGTGCCGCCACTAATATTGTGTGCCGCGCCAACCAGTGTGTGTCGCCGTAGGCGATTAGGGACAACACCGGCCATCGCCAACGACACCGGACCAGGTTTTACATATATTTTGTATTGTACACCACTTAATTGTATTATTATGTTATGTTGGGGCGCCCTTTTGTTTCGGTACTATAACCGCCGATTGTTTTAATATAATAATATATTGTTTATATTTTGGTGTCTCGAACAAGCAAATTACATACAGGCATTTATTATTGCAATTATTATATTTTTTGGGTAACTCTTTCGCTCCTGTTCCCAGCACAATCGCGAGTCGTTGCCGACAATCGCCAACTTCGTAGGATCGGTACAGGCGCAAACCATCATTATTGTTATGATATTTATGGACGGCACTTGCACCATGGCCCCTCGATATGGTAATGTGGCGATCCGGCGCATCTCTTTGAGATAATGATAAATACTTAATCAAGTCTTCCAATTTACTAAACATTTATATTGTAGATAATTTGGGATAATTTGAAGAAAAATTTGAAATTGAAGAGAGACTGTGTGAAAAAAAAAAATATGTAGTGTCAAATGTACATTTGAACACCTGTTATAATGTATTATATTTAATTTTAGTTTTATAATGTACTATAATAAACATCTTTGAACATTAATTACACATATACGTATATTATACATAGATGTCAAGTATGATTTTTTTTTTGATAGTTACCTACCTACAACAATAAAGAACTTTATTTTTATATTTGAGCAATATATGTTTTGGACTATTTAGATCTATATAAACTAAATTTTAGTCCCGTAGTTTAGTATTTAAAGTTTGCATGATCAGAGTCGTGGAACCAAATATTTTCAGACTCTACTAGAATGTTGTAGTTAAATTAAACTATAATAGATAAGGGTATGTGGAATGACATTATCTAAACTTCTACGATAATTTGTAGAATATAATATTATAATTAATAGCTCAAAGTTAGGCACTTTTACGGTACTTAATACATTCCCTAATATTTTAACAGAATTATGGTGGAGCTAAAATAAGAAATACCGATATTATGTTACGGTCCATAGTTTCATAGTTTGTTTTTCATTTATGAATAATAATGCTTTTTAAAATACTTGTTCATAAATTAATATTTATTACAGTTGGCTTTTATGATTTGTTTGAACTATTAGTACGTATTTTTTTTGGGAGATCCCTATTATTACAACACCGTTACAATATGCGTCTCCTGTACCCGGTTTCCACTACAGATAAATCATTACTTATTACCAGGGCTGTGAATTAAATGCATTTACATGCTTTTTGCTACACCGTGACCATATAAAAAATGGATTCGGCCAAAATCTTATTTTACATATTATTTTTTGGGTTTAGTTCATATATAATTGCATGTTTTCATAATTTCTTCTTTATTTATGCTTTATTTCTTAAAATGTTTTTTATATATTTCGGTTCATCCGTTAGAAAAAATAAATAGGTACCTACCTAACAAGTGTGTAAATAAAGAATTTTTTTTTTGTAACCCAATTTGAATTATTATTTATTAATTTAAAAATTTTTAATAAGAACGTTTTCATCAGTATTTTTTTGAATTTTGAGTGCATATTTTTGAATATTTCAGTGCATATATATTTCCTGTTTTTAGTGCATACATGCGGCAAATATTTAACACTTTTTCATTGCATTAAATTCACAGCCCTACTAATTACTTTTACTTCAATCATAATACCTACCACAGTTTAATGTTAAATGTCAAATTGTCAACAATCAACTGCTTGTTCAACTTGATAACACTAAGATGATGTCACCATTTAGCGCACCATTTATTTCTCTCTCTGACCCACGCACAATCTTTTAGTGTTTTCTTAATCACACATTTGTATGCTACGCGTGGGTCAAAAATAAGAAATAGTGCGCTGACATCCCAACCAGAAACAGATCTTTTTATTCTATCCTATAAGTCAGGTTGTAAACCCTATATCAACTGATAACGGTATAGTTTCAGCCAAACAGTCAAGTGGTCTCTGCAATTCTAGATCCTTTCCTACGTATTCGGCATTGTTAACATAACTATTCTACCTTTACACATTTTCTTCCCCCGTCTGTCACGGCTATATACAGGTTCAGCCACTCTCATTCCACACCACCATATGATCGGTATTCTGTCTATCCATCTTTCTTCAGCTAGTCTTCTCGCCTCTCATTTCCCCCCTAAATTAACTTCTTTAGTCACTCTCATTCTCTCTTATCATACAGTGACCGAACCACCTAAACCTATTCTCTCTTGTTTTTCACTGCAATATGTACACTACCCTAAATTACCCTTAATTAATTAAGTTTCATTCTATCCTCTTTTGTACCCTAATACCTAACTTTATATTTCATATCTGCTACTCACACTCCACTTACCTACCCTCCTAACCTTACAATTATTTTTCGTCTTTCCTTTCATACACTAAACATTCTGAAGCATGTTAAACTCTTTCCTCATCTCGCCATATACACACTCCTATTCACTCAGTCTCTAGTTACCTATATAAGTCATCGTACTTGATTATAGGTGGAAAATATTTAAATATCATTGAGCGAATTCCCTACGCAAAAGAATTACTTGAAAAATATCATACCTGACCAATTTTCAATTTTATCACAACTTTATTGATAGCCAGAATAGAGTTATACCAGTATAGTATTACAATAAATATAATTGAAAAGTTGCGGGCAATACATCTCATGATCGATTAACAATAATAATAAAAATCTACCGAAAAATAAGAAATATAATACATGCGTTGTAGATATTATATAAACCTACCAATAAATAATATTGATTTTAGTATAGGTACAGAGTTAGTATTTTAGATTCTGAGTGGAACGATGAATTATGATTTTACAATGATGTTGTGTTTTTAAATTTTTTTATTAAAATTTTTTTTTGTGTCTGTGTACACGATAAGTAGTCGAAATAATGCTTCGATTTTCAACTTCAGTATCTTTTTCGATTGAAAGTGAATATCGTTGGTGCATTGAGGAGGTCATAATTTAAAATTCCCAGTAATTTTCAAAAGCGCCAAGAAAAACCAAAAGAAAAATAAGAAAAACGGGACTTTTTACGCAAAATCGATTTTTCACAAAAATGAATTTGGTTTTTGTTGTAACTTTAAAACAATGACCGTAGATACATGAAATTTTCACACTGGTTATTTATATTTTCATTTTATATACACGATAAAGTTTTGAAAATAATTGCGACTCTTTTGAGCGTTTACGGACATTGCCAGTTTTCAATTATTTTAGTTTTTTTTCTATAAATATCAATAAAATTTTATCTGTTGAGTAAAAAAGCTTGAAAAGAAAATTTAATAAGTAGAAGGCTCCTAGGTTATGTTTCAAAGGCAGATGAAACAAATAAAAAATCCTTAGTCACAGGTTTTTATTTATAAGCTTTTAAAGTTCAAATCTTGACAAAATACGGAAAAATCACGGAAAATTAGCAAATTTATTTTCAGCTGAAGAATTCATAAAAATTTTTCTTTTTAAATCTAAGATTTGAAAATGTAATATAATATTACCCATAAGTTTGTCTACCTTTATCAAAAAAAAAATGTCTACAAGCAAATCAAATTAAATTGTTATGAGTGTTGAATTTCATATTTTTACAACATTTGATATTCACTCGATTTTCTCATTTAACGATTTTCTTATTTTAGGTTGTGTAATAAAAAAACGAATGAATGTAGATACTTGAAAATTTCACTGAATGTTTAATATGTGTATTTCTATACACGATAAAATTTTCCAAATAATTGACTCTTTTTGAGCCGTTTACGGACATTGCCAGTTTCAATTTTTTAAGTTTTTCTATAAAGATCAATAAATGTTTAATCTGTGGGTTAAAAAGCTTGAAAATTTAATAGAAGCGTCCTAGGTTATTGTTTCAAAGGCAGATGAAAAAATAAAAATCCTTAGTCACAGTTTTTATTTAGAAGCATTTAAAGTTCAAATCTTCATAAAATACGGATAAAATCACGAAAATTAGCAAATTATTTGAGTTGAGAATTCATAAAAATTTTTCTTTTTAATCTGTAAGATTTGAAAATGTAATAACAAGATTACCCATAAGTTTGTCTACCTTTATCAAAAAAAAAAATGTCTACAAGCATATCAAATTAAATTTTTATGAGCGTTTGAATTCATATTTTTACAACATTTGATATTCACTCGATTTCTCATTTAACGATTTTCTTATTTAGGTATTGTAATTAAAAAACGAATGAATGTAGATACTTGAAAATTTCACTGAATGTTTAATTTGTATTTTCTATACACGATAAAATTTTCCAAAGAATTTGACTCTTTTTGAGCCGTTTACGGACATTGCCAGTTTCAATTTTTTAGTTTTTTTTCTATAAATATCAATAAAATTAATCTGTTGAGTAAAAAAGCTTGAAAATTTAATAGAAGGCTCCTAGGTTATTGTGTTTCAAGGCAGATGAAAAAAATTAAAAATCCTTAGTCACAGTTTTTATTTATAAGCATTTAAAGTTCAAATCTTCCATAAAATACGGAAAAATCACGAAAATTAGCAAATTATTTGAGTTGAGAATTCATAAAAATTTTCTTTTTAAATCTAAGATTTGAAAATGTAATACAAGATTACCCATAAGTTTGTCTACCTTTATCAAAAAAAAAAATGTCTACAAGCATATCAAATTAAATTTTTATGAGCGTTTGAATTATATTTTACAATATTGATATTCACATTGATTTCTCATGTAACGATTTTCTTATTTTATTGTAATAAAAAACGAATGACTTAGATACTGAAAATTTCACTGAATGTGATATTACATAGCATTTTCTATATACCATACGATTTTGAAAACTTTGAAACTTGAGTAAAAAAGCGTGAAAATTAATGCAAGGCTCCTGATATATTGTTACAATAGCAGTTGAAAAATATTAAAAATACATAGGCACAATTTTTTTTGTAAGGATTTTAAGTTCGAATTTCAACAAAATTTATAAAATTTATAATTAATAATTATTTTGTACTTAAAAATTTATAAATGTTCACTTTTATAGCTAAGGATTGAAATTGATAACAAGGCTCCAGTAAATAGGTTATATATAAATTACTTTATGCACAATAATATCATCAAATATACTTAGTAACATCATAGTCTGACTGACCGTTTTTCTTATACAGTGATATATATCATTGAATTCAAATTTAACACCATCCATTACAGTGACCCACTTGTAACCTACTGTACAGCAGAGCGACATCCACTTACCCCCCTTTTTAAATGTTGTATTCAAGGATTTATTAGTTTTATACCTAATGAAAATTAAATTTATTCACAAGTCAGTTATCAACTAGAACTCGACTACCGGCAAAAATTGTGCTCTTTGATGTTTTTATTTTTTATTTTAATAGTTTATACACGGATTTATTACTATTACTAATTATAGTAGGTGTAGTTAAATTCAATAATTTACAAATATTATACCAATTAACTAAATAAAAACTTTTGAAGCATTGTGTTAAAGTAAACAAGAGATAAATAGGATTACAATGCATTACAATTATGTAATGTACCTTTATGTGAAAAATAAACAAAAATTAAAATAATCGTAACACCCATGTTCATGTTTTACACTATTAAAATAGATACACGAGTATATGGTCAGGATAGACAGTTGACAGTTGACTATAGGTACTCCTTGAAAACTTTTGTATTTTAGGTGTGCAGCAGTATACGTAGGTGCCAATGATATAGATATTAAGTGGAAAAAATAAAGTTACGTATGTTAAGTGACATACCCTCAATGCTTAAATTAAACTTCAGGTTTGGGAAAAAATGTACCAGTAATAAATGGTTATGGTATTAAATATTTCAGCATACCTATACCATCATATTAATATTATAATCTAAAATAATAATTATGGTAAAATACTAAATTGGTGTAAATATTAATAAATTGGGTGTATAATGTATGCAAAATATAAGATTAATAACATTATATTGTTATAAATACTTCGCGCAAACCTAAGATGTTACCCGGCGAATAGTACAGCAAAATAAGGTACGCGTATTAAACCGGTCGTGGTAAAACGAAGACAGCGTTTGGATTATTCGAACTGGCGTATATTTATTATTTATTATATACATTGCGCCTTTGGTAGTAGTAACGTATACGCTTCTACGTAACCGAATTAACAGATTTTCGTGACAATAAATATTTAATTCAATTCTAAAAATAAATTTAAGCCCCAAAATAATATAAAAACAAACTTACGCGTAAACATCGACTCTTCCGGTGAACCTAGCTGTACTGCAGCACACGCTGCCGCCGAGAAACAGTTATCTTCCCCGTCTACATCTCGCTCCGAATTGAAACTAAAAAGTATGGAAATATTATGAAAATAACCTAACGTTACAAAATGTGGAAGTTCGTGTTATTTTATATATTATACTGCTTAACGAACTGTCCGCAATTGTTGCTTATTTTATTTTTTTGTTCACTGCAATAATTATTAGAATAGTGAATCGTCTACGCCGAATGTCAACAATTGGCGATTGCCACAGATGACATAAATATATTATAATATGTACTAATACTGAGAATAAGTTCTATGTATTTATCATATTATAATAATTTATGTCATTGTGGCAATCGCCAATTGTCGACTTCGGCGTAGACGATGTCCCACCAGATCTGACAAATGCCATAATACTTTTACTATATACAAAATTTAAAATTTTTTTTTTTTATATAATTTATTGTCACTCGCGCTACACGTCTAATATACAAAAAATTTTTTTATTTTTATTACTGAAATAAAAAATTTAAAATTTGATTAAATTTGTTTAGATAAATTCAAAATAGCCAATTTGTGAATCTGATTATAATAACAATTTTTATGCTAAAAAAATGTATATAAGTCAAGTAGTTTATTTTTTAGAATTTTTTTAAATGTCTTTAATTTGTTTATTAAATTATTTGAACGTAATAACTTTTTTAAAATATCATTTTTGGGAATTTGCTGACATTAGTATATTTCTTAAATTATTTACTTATCACATAATATTAACAATTTTTGTTACAGTTTAAGTAGCATAATATTTTTTTTTGTCATCTCTTTCTGTTACATCCTATATAAATAATGGTCTATTGAAAAAATATCATATATTCTTTACAGAAAATTTTGCGATCTATATATATTCTGGTTTTCTTTTTCGGGGGGTTGTTCTGGAAAAGTGAAATCGATGAAAAAAAGATTGAAATAAGATAAAAATGCATGTGTTTATGGTTTTGAATATAAAAGCTCTGAGATGATCGGTATGAATTTCGTGGGAAATCTAAAGGTACTAGAAAACTAAGATGAGCGTGTTGATGAAATAAATTAAAAATTTATTTTCACAACAATCGCTTAAAAATAAGTTTAATTCAAATAATGAGATAAACCTTATTGAATCATTTAAATTTTCCAGATCAAGCCCCTTTGGTCGCATGCCAATTTCAACCATATACTAGACGTCAAGTTTATAGACATTCTATATAATGCATTCTCCTGCCGGTGGCCCTAGACACTGTTAGGGAAATTTTTATTTCTTTAGTAATTAAATTACGATACGAATTAAAGTTACGTAGGTATACTGTCCAATACTCGATTACCGGAATTTAAATTAAAGAATGTGATATACCTAGGTAACCTATCGATCTATTATGAAACAGAAACTTAACCTAGGTACCAATAACATCACAATATTTGAAGAAAATGTCCTATAGGTATATCCCGTAAAACTCCCAAAATAAAACGTGCGTTTGAGGTGTTCTCTTAAAACCCAAATGTTTAATGCCCGTAGCCTGTATGGATAGAACATTTATGTTTCACATAAGACTGTTAAACTATGTGTTATGTGACACATAAATTCACTATGCATACGGACATAAAAGTGGTGGATCCATTTAACGAAAACTAAAACTATCGTGACGGAACGGAATTACGAAGAACGTAAAGACAAAAATAATCGTCACCGAGTGATAGGTATTATAAACTTACAAATCGTATAAATAACATTAATCATTATGTGTTTTCTTATTTTAATAGGTAGGTATAAATACTTACCTTCCTACTCATAAAAGCATTGCCTAATCATTGATTTAAAATTTTTAAAATGATTCTACTATAAACAATGAATTAGCTGGGTAGAGTATTATAATTTAAAATATTTTCATAATATCCTAATTTTTGTGCACCTATAACAACTGAATTTTTTAAAACTATTCTACGTCTGGCGGGTATATAAGTTTGTTTGACAATAAATATTTACATTAGGTCTACCGCGTCAAAAGAGTAGAAGGACAAAACTTACATAATTATTTATTCTTCCACTGAAACGCGTTCGCTTCGTGTGTATAATATTGTCTAGTGTCAGAGCTGTGCATCTCCGACGAGGAAAATCCGCACGTCTTCATATTTCCGATCCAAAAGTTCAGTCTGGAAGTATTGAGATTAATGACATTTGTAAAAATAGGTACCAGGTTAATGACCAGAATGGAATGAAATATGTTAGTACTTAGTACGTATTGGAATCGCTGTTCGTCTCGGACGATTGTCATTTGCCATAGATTATTGTATTATAATCAAACCGTCCTAACCGATGGATGATGGATATTTTCACATTATCTTAAAAAACATTTATTTGTTTCTACTAGACGCAAATGCAGTAAATTTAATTCAAATTAATAATAGATAACGGTTAGTTACTTGGTAACCATTTATTTATTACTTGGTTTATTAACAAATTCTAATTTATATAAAATAATAAATAAATAAAAATAGTTTTATTAATCCCAATATTTAAAAATAATGTTTCGAATAAAATAATAAAAAAAATTTAAGAAATACCTATTAACAAATATTAAATAACAAAATAACTAAACAAATATTTTATATATTACTATGCACTAAATCAATGGTGTCTGAAGTTACAAAAAATACACCGCTTTTTTAACTTATCAATACTACTTTCTGGATGTTTTTTTAATTAACTTGTAATTGTACAAAATTACAAATTCATTGAAAAAACCACATTTAAATAACATCCAAATCTTATAAAATCATAAATTTAGTAAAATTCATTTTTTGTGTTTTTTTTTTTAGAAGAATATTTATTTTTTAATTTAGCTTGGCCCTAAATCGTTTTATAAAAAGGATATTTGTTTTGTGTAAATTAAAGTAAAACTAAAATTTTCTGAAAAAAACCGTTTCCGTAGTGGTTACCGGTAGTCTTGAAGAATTCAAACTGCTTCCAAACCGATAACCGGTAATCACATTTTTAGGGATCATTTTGGTAACCGGTAATCAATTACTACTATAATTCTAAATTCCCCTAAAACCGGTAACCACTTACGAACATTTTTTTGGGTCCTACCGGACTATAATATAATACGGTGTTGATACTCAAGCCCGGATTAAGGATCAATTGGGCCCCGGGACACCATACACTTAATGGGCCCCTTTCAACTCTAACTTCAAAATTATTAGATCATTACAAATTAACGACTTTATATTATTGCATAATTTTTTACTATACAAAAAATATACAGAAAGTATCTTATGTCATTGTACGCGGCTTTTTTTTAACACGAATGATATGGAATTTCGTTAAAATAAAAAAAGACGTGTTTCTCTATTTTAAAAGGCAATTTTTTTATAACATTTTCAAAATTTTTAAACACGCAGTTGTACCAATAATAAAATCGACTTTATTTTTTCAAATGGTAACCACCATATTTTTTGATGTATTCGGGTAAAGCTTTATTTCCGAACATTTTGACAGTAAAATGATCAATTTTGGTTCACTAGGTTATTAACTATGGTCTTCTAGATTTTAGTATAATATGCATTAATACTTTTAACTGAAATACCAAATTTACAAGAGCTAAATATTATTTTCTTATAACTACTTTTGTATATACTTAATAATTAAATCGGAAATCAAAAAAAAAAAAACAAACAAACAAAATTGTTGGCAAACATAGTTCATCATTTATAGCCAATTTTCATGAAATAAAATTGACAACAATTTTATATTATAATTATTAATAATAATTTACCTACATACTTACCTACTTACATAGTTTTTTTTTTTTTAAATATTGGAATCGTTAAAAAAAATATATTTTGGGGATAATTATGGGCCTCCAAAATCGATGCCCCCCCTTAATCCGGGCTTGTTGATACTCAGCGTCGTATAGTAGTTACTTACTTTTTTGTCATTATTAATGAGCCATGTGCCCATGTAAAACCTACAATTTTTACGTGGTTTATTAACAATAACATAAAAAGTAAGTAAGATAGGTAAATTCTGATTTTACCAACATGTTGAGTATAAAAATGACACCTTTGTCGTTTATTTCAATCAACATTTATAATATTCTAATAATATTCTGTGTATCTTTTACATCCGAGATATAAATATATTCAACCTTTTTAAAATAAAATTGTCATCATAATTGAGGATAGTTTTCAAAAATATCCAATACACCCAAAGTATATTGATCAATTGATCAATTATTCACCTTGGTAACGCGGATGCCGGATATAGTACATGCCCATATAGGTATCTTTATTCTTCAATCGCGAATTTGCGCGTAGTGAGTGTAGTGACTACTGACATTGATTATACAATGCACTATGTGTATTATAATTTAACCAATATAGTGCATTGTATAATCAATGCTACTGACTTTTATAGTGACTAGTGCCTTTTTTTTAGTTGGTACTAATTCTTGGTATAGTGAACAATGAATAGTGATGTCGTTTTGTATATTTTAATTTTAATAATCGCCACTAGCCAGGCGTAAATCATAAGACATTAATGGATTTTTATTATTATAATAAAAAAAGTGGACAAGACGTAGATACCGCTCTACTGTCATAGACCTATAAACTAATATAATATGTCTGCTGTACAGTAGTTGTCGAGTACATTGACCACGATGGGACTGAATCATCCAATCTCTAGATGGCACGAAATGCACGATTAAAGATAGTACTATATTATCTTAAATCGTGACAGTAGCGGATCTAATGATTAATTTTTTTTTTTTTTTGGCGAGGGAAGGAATTACAAATAAGCTCCAAAATTAGCCAAACACAGTGTACACAGTATAAAATTGGGCAACCAAGGTGATTGGGGGGGGGGCGCAAATGCCCCCTTGGATCCTTGTCTGTGCCAGGATCCACTACTAGTAGAGTATGCTGGATGTCATTATAATTATATAATAAATGTGTTATATTTGAATTCAATGATAAACCATTGCATACGAAAAACGATTAGGAGCGAAAACGTGTCATCCTAGGATACAGTATAAATAATCAAACTTAATATTTAAAAAAAAAAATTATTAAAAATCCAAAAAATATCTTATGACGTATGGCTATGAATAGCGTAACTTTCCACTCAACTTTTTTTTTGTTTAAGGTAGAAAACTTTGTAGGGAATCTTCTAAAATGGTAGTTTTAATATTTGGTCGGACTTAAGTCTCAACTAAAATACAATATTAAAATTTTAAAGATTTAAATGAATTTTGTCAAAATTTGAACTTTAAATTCACATAAAAAATAATCATGCATATGCATCTTTAATACTTTTGAACTTATATCAAAGAAACTTATGAGGAGCCTTGCATTAATTCAAGCTTCAAAAAAATAAATATATTTAATCAAAACCAGATGACAAAATTGTTAAGTTTTTTGTTGTGATTAAAAAAAGAATAACCATGGACTTAAAATGCTCACCAAATATTTATACAACAGTTCTCTAGACATTTAACATTTTTAAAAATGTTAAGGCCTCTTTTGAGTTATCTATAGACATTTCAACATTTGACATTATAAGTTTTTATTGGACTTATGTTTGTCGTTTATGTTTAAAAAAATATTTGTTTATGAGTAAAAATGCTCAAAAATTTGCATTATGAGCATTTTTAATTTAAACTTTATTATATACGTATAACTTACTAAAAAATTTAACCATCGTAAAAAATCCACATACAAAGACAGATAATGTACTTACCATCAAGTTTCAGAATAGGTCGATTCACTCTAAATTGTTTAAGTAACGGAGCTAAACGCGTTCTCCTGACCGTACATTTGCTATGTTACACACTTTTAAGACAAAAACAACTGTGTAGCGTCCTCTTAAGAAAACAATTTTAATATAATACATTAATAAGTATCAAAATCTATATAAATATGTCAGTTAGTTTTAGTAAACAATTAAGTAGCAATGTAAACAACAAGGTGAAGCTATAATAGGTAGACGAGATAGGAATGGACAAAAAAAAAAGGGTTCTTTGGTAGTGGTTGCTTGATATAAAACTATATAATAAGATATTTATGTCTTTAAGTATTTAGTACCAGATTACATGATTGGCAAGTTAGGAAATTCACACATTCTCGGTTTCTTACTGATAGTTTGAGTTATTTTAAAAACAATTATCTAGGGATTGAAAACTATTTAACACTATCATATAAATATACTATGATTTATATGCCGTGGTGTATTGCCGTTTCGGTATAACATCACAACATTTTGTATCAAGTTAATATTATTCTAGTTCACTCTTCATAGTCAGTCAGCGTGTTTATACAATGTGCTAAAACAGTTTTAGATCCACGGGTACAAGTATTTTAACTGATAAATAAAATAACTTAAACTTAGATAAAGAAGTGAGTATCAGTAGGAATTTCAAACAGTTTCAACACTATTATATTATAAATGTACAAGTGAATAAACACTAAATGTGTTGTTCTGTGCTAATATCAAATACTGTTATTTAATTTATATTTGATAACATTGCCTTGAAAGAAATCGTGTAACACCATTCTTCATAATATTGTAGGATCTTGAATGCAATAGATTTTTTCTGCATATTATTTAAGATTCATACAAATAATTATCAAGATTAATTTTTTTGACCTATGTTTGTACAAAATAATTAAAATAATTGCTAAGTATAAAATACATATAAATAAAATGCAAAAATTAGTCCATAATAAAATAAATTTATATTACTATAAAATTAATAAATTAATCATTACATAAAAATAGAATTATGATGAAACAGAAAATATCTAATATTTAAAATATAAATTTATTAATAATTCTTTTTTTTAATAAAAAAATCATCAAATTTTTAATAAAAATAATATATGTGTATAAAAATAATTATCTAAATTCAAGTTAATGTGCGCCTTAACAGATTTTCAAATTGTTTAGAAACACCAAGCTTATGCAGGTAACGCGATTTAATGCCAAACATGACTATAACAATAAATTACTATAAATTGTACAGCAAAGTTGCTAATTAATTAGAATTTGTGATTGTCATTGGTTAATATTTTAATTTCTCAATTTATTATGTTACCGTTAAAAATACTGTGATAACTTATAAAAGTTGTGGGAAATTTCAAGCAGATGTCGATTTTTTTGGTGTATTATCATATGCTTTGCGTAATCTGCGCCTGAATTCTGATGGAAACTTTTCATAGCACTTCTTACATGCTGGTTTTAAGTCACATTCATAGAATTTTGTCTTTTGTGTCATTTTTTGATCACAGAATGAACATGCAAAGTGATGCACACACCAAGCTTTGTTCAAAGCAGTAAACACTGAAATTTAAAATAATTATTAATGACAAATTATAATTGATTAAATGTATATATTGTTGTACTTACCATCACCAGCAATTACTTGATTGCATACAAAGCATAAGTTACCAAATAGTTGATGATAATGAGTTTCACAATAAGCTAGACCTTTTCTTTCATAATGCCGATGACCCAAAAACGGTTTTTCACACTTTGCACAAACAAAATGTTCTACATGCCAATGTTTTCCTAGTGCTGTTACAACACGTTCTTCAATGGGTCGCCGACATGCACCACAAATTGGAATACCCATTTTATCATGACATCGCAAACAGTACAACTCATTCTAAAAATAATAAAATCAAATACAATAATTTTAATATATTTTAAACAACATGTTTGTTTCTTACCATTTCATTAGCTGTATAACCAGATCTATGTTTCAATTCACGAGCATCTGAATTCAGTTCGATTCCACAAGCTGTGCAATTGAAATGATACCCATGATAGACCTCGCCTCTGAACCGTAATGGTTTATCATCGATAACACCACTAAAACAATAAGATGTTGGGCATTTAGAGTACAGTAGGGAATGGTTATCATTTTATCACATCTTCACATACTGGCACTTGAAACATATGTGTCTACCAGACAAAACCGCTTTGTCTGCAGCATTACATTCGTGACACAGAGCTCTATTACGGTTGCGAACAAAACCACGGTCAGCTAGTTCCTTGTTGCACACTGCGCAGCAGAAGCAAGCCGGATGCCAAGAAGCAGACATCGCCTTGATGACACGGCCGATGACGAATTCACCGCATTTGCCACAACAGGGTGCGAACAGTACTTGAAAGTCATGTTCGCAGTATTTGCGACCTTCAAACTCGTAGAACAGACCATCTGGGAATGGCCGGAAACACTGAGCGCATCTATTAACGGAAAACAAAACAGCATAAATCTTTGTTACTAAATCATCCCAGTCGTCGAATCCAGAATCTACTCACACAAAACACTGCGGATGCCACAACTCACCCTGCGAGTTGACAATTTTGTCGTGAGGGTCGAAGCCGTCCCCGCAGCGGGAGCACGACATGTTACTGAACGACATGGTTACGCTGAAACGGGGTATCGGTTAAGTCGGGTTGATTTCGTGACCACCGTCCGGGGTTGTGACACTTACCCAGGCATCGAGATCTGATGTGGTCGTTATTCGTCCGCCGTAACAACTGCTTGCGGTGGCCTGTGGAGGAAAACGAAAGAATGTAGGCAGGTACAATTATAGGTACGCGAATAAATGAATGAATGAAACTCGCAGACGAGGACTAGGATTATAATAGTAATAAATGGGTGTGCGCCCGAAACTCGTTATTTTCTTTTCTACTCACTTCATGTTCAGTAAGCTGTAGGCGTTATAATATGCAGGTACTCCCACGCGCCAAAATTAGAACGTTCCGGAAACCGACTACCTACAACTATTGCTACCACAGGAAGGAGTCACGACTCACGGGCGTCGTAATATAGTACCACTCCGCACTCGACGTAATTCGTATACGCACACTAACGCCGTAGAATCACGATTACACGACTGCACATTGCTATTTATGGATAACGTCGTGTCAAGGACTTCAGGGAAGTAAACGGAGCGCGTCGACATAATGATGATGATAATAAAAAATTTTCTCGTTTTCTGTTTCTTTTTCATTCATCAGGTTGGCGCTTCTGTCTCATCCCTACCAACCCGCGACCCGCGGATTCTACCATATTTTCAAATTAACAGAATTAAATGAAAATCTATGGTACAGTCATATTCTACATACATGACGTAAACGACATGGTGTGATCGCTAAAGTCCTGATTTGGTCCAAGTCCGCGCATCCGTCACTTGCTTACCCGTATTATCATATTGTCATTAAATTATTACTACTATATACTACCTACGTCACGTGCTTACCGAATGATCTGACCGTCAAAAAGTTACGATCATACCATGAATTAAACTTTGAATCATACTTGGAATTAAATTATAATTCGTCATGGGTCACAGCTTGTTTTCATAATATCATGTATACATATATGTAACTTCTCTACATCGTGATCCGTGGAATATACATAAATTCCCATGTTAAATGCGTCTCGATAAATAGGTTAATAGATAGCGTTGCGTCACGTGTGTACGGTAGCACAGATTTCTATATAGTTTCCGAAGGCTGTGACTGGTAGCGTACAATTTTGTGTCTTGTGGCCGTACCCCCCTGGCTCCTACCCACCCCAGCCAACCAGAGTTCAGTTACTATTCTTTAATCTATGGTTCATGCAGCATCTCGACGAATACAGCATACCACAAGTTGTAACCTGTAATAATAATAGTAACCGCTCTCGCTGTGGCGCTCTTGTGATTTTTTTTTTATCAGCTAATCACAACATTTGAATTTTTTCGTTGATTGTTCACAAGAAGCTTAAACCGGTATTTATAGTGTTTATTATTTGCACTGCAGGACATATTTTTAAGTAGCAAAACCGTTAAAAACTTCAATTGGTTTTCAGATCTATTCGTTAGAACATCATCGATAATCGCTGTGCAAAACCTTATATTGTTTATCGTATCCAAACGACGGAACTGCGAAATGGAACCTATGGCTCTAGGATCACCGTCACACGACAGTCCGCAAAAACCTATCTATCTTCCTGGATACTTGATGGGCGAACGTGCTCAATCGCCGATCGGCAATGTTTCCATTAGCACCATGTCTCCGTTACGTGCAAATCGTAGCCACACCCCGGATGTACACACAACGTTTTTAATGCGCAATTTTCATCATGAACTAAGCGATAAGCCGTATGTATTTTATGTAACAATTGGTCTATAAAAATACTCCATTACAGAGTTTTGTTTGCTTTTTCAGGTCCTCCACTCCTATTTCAAATAGAGTCAATGATGAACCAACAAAAGCTCCAACTGTTGATTTATTTGATGCGATAAATACTTCAGACTACAGTGAAAAGCAGTAAATATATTATATTATATATTCTAAATCTAAGTTCAGTGATCATCGGCTATATATTTTATTAAAATGGTTTTTTTTTTAACACAGGTGTAACAATAAAGAAAATAAACAATTTTATTCTGATAAAAACAATCTGGTTGAACAACCAAAAGCTGTTCCGGGATGTTGGATCACAGTTTTTGGCTTTTCAATTTCGAATAAAGATGAAATATTATCTAAATTTAAACACATGGTGTCTTGTTGTGATGTGAGACAAGCTGGGCCAAATTGGGCACATATATGTTTTAGTGATCCTACAGATTATCATCGTGCTCTATTATTTCATGGCCAAGTAACCAATAATGGAGCTATGATTGGAGTTATTCCATGTAATGATAAGGTAAAAAATATTATGATTTAATACAGTTATAATGTATTTTATATAAATACAATTAATATTACTTTTCAGATAATTTTAAATGAAAATATTAGCCCTGTCGATTCACACCCTGGTCCAAGTACTGACATTTTATCAAAATCAATGCGTTCACCAATTTTAGGTCAACAATTTTCCAGTCCAAATGATTCGATCTCTAAAAGAAATAATATCAGACCAATGGCTATAAAACCTATACCTATCCAAGGAAAAAATGTAAGTTTCCTTGTGATTTATGAACAAACTCATTATACTATTAATTCTTTGAAAATAAATTGTTTTTATTTTTATTAGAACTCTCCTTCAGCTACAACTTCAAATGGTATTGTTACAAAAACTTTGGAATATTTGTTTGGTTGGTAGGTAAGAAATTTAAATATGCGTAAGACAAAATCATTAGTGATTTTCAAACCATTGTTTATATTTTATTATTTTAATACATTTTTTTTTTAAATCAATCGTTTAGTTATTAGTAAATAAAATTCTAATTGATTATTGGAATTTCAAACTGATGTAAGTCCTTTGATTATATTATAATAAATATCCAAACCTCTGATAAATGTTTTCTCATTAAGAAATTCATTATGATCATGCAATAACGTTTTTGTTTGGTTCATTGGGGAAAATCCCAAAGCTGGTATGCCAACCTATTAAATTTAAAAATGTGAGATAGGTATTATAATATTGTAAATTAAATGTAGGTACTTATACTTTACATTTCTTATAAACTTGCTATCTGTTCCTGCGGGAAATATACAGTATTGATTTTCATGTCCCTGAAAAAATATCTAAGTTTATTACAAGTCAAAAACTTATTTGTACTTAAAGATCTTAAAAAGTTAAACATACATTTTATCACATTCATTCTTGAATGCAATCCACCATGGATTTGTATTATCAATTTTAGTTGGTTTAACACGAATTGGATTATCTTTAAATTGAACGTGGACGCCTGGACCAGCATTACGACACCATTCTTCTACAGTTCCCTTCATTTTATTGATATCTACATTAATTGCTAACCGTATATCAAAAGTAACTGATAATTCAGTAGGCACAACATTTATCTGACACCCCCCATTAATCATTGTTAAGTTTATAGTAGTCACATCTCCAAGTTCTAAATCACTGTTTTGTAATTTAGTTTTTTCATGTTCTCTCCAATTCATGAATTTATTGATTATATATTGTAATTTTTCTCCTGCTGTATTTTCATGTAGTATTGAACCATGTCCGGTCTGGCCAGTACAAGTTATAATTATATCTATATAAAAAAAAAAGTAATTCTTCTTTTTAAGTAGATCATAATTTGATTGTTATCTGGTATAACTTACACCAAGATGTTCTTTCACAATAATATACATCAAAAACTTCAAGCGGTGTTGCTATTCCTTCATCCAGAGCAAAACCAACATTTAATTCTGCAAACTCCGAAGTTGTAACAAATTTAGCCATTCCAAACTTACTTCCTATTTCTTCATCTAAATTTACTAAAATATAAATATTTTATTTTTAAAAACATTATTATTATTGTATTTACCCGGTGTAAAACATATATGTACGGTTCTTTTCAGTTTGAGTTTTTCTGTAATATACTTTCTGATAGTTTCTAAATATTGAATTCCAACACATTTCATATCTTGTGCACCTCTAGCATATATATTTCCACTTTCATCTTTGTGTGCAGAAAATGGATCATATGTCCACTTCTCCTAAAAAAAATTAATGTTCAAGCTAACATCCACTTAAACATATTGAAAATAGGTAATAAAAATGTTTTACTAACAGGATACACTGGAACAACATCCATATGAGAGGTAAGTAATAAAGATGGCAATTCAGATTTTTGTCCTACCCATGTAATAATTACAACTGGTTTTTCTGGTGCCATATAAATCACTTTTAACGGAAGACCTAATCTTTGGGCTTGGCGTTCAAGAAACTTTATACATTCACCTATTTATAATATTTAACTAATTAATTAATTTACTTATTAAATAATTCAATAATTATTATATTTAGATGAAAACTAAAAATACAAACTGTAGTCGACATTTGGTTGAACTGTTGGTATCCGTAGATATTCTCTAAATATTGTCACAGATTCGTGTTCATCAAGTAAATTAGCTGATGACATTTTAGATTTTCAAAAATTATTTTTATAAATTATGTAACAATGTTCAATTTTTAATAATCCTTTTTTTTTTTTTGTTAGAATTATGTGTTAAATCACTCGGTATGTAATTTCAACTATCATTAAATGATAGTTTGGTAATTTGTTGGTAATTCAGATTGATAATAAATAATCATTTCACTTAAATACTAAATAAATATGATAAAAGATAATTTCTAGCACTTCTTAATCTGCTGTTTACCATTATTAAATATACCATAAAAACCTGATTAAAAATAATATTAAACATTAATTGATGATTGCATCACTTTATAATTTAAAAATATATGACATCAAATAAATAATTATTTGTGCATTTAATGTTAAATAATGACAAGGTATAATTAACTAGGGTTACATTTTAGATTCTGAGCGAAGCGATGAATGTATTGATTTTACAATTATGTGTTTTTTTTAAAAAAATTTTTTGTGTCTGTCATCACCTTTTAGGCCAGTAAAATTGCTTGGATTTTCTTCAATAGTAACTTTTCTGATAGGAAAATGAATCTAGTTGGTACTTTGGGGGGTCAAAAGTAAAAATTTCACAGTAGTTTTCAAAAGCGCTGTGAAAAACAAAAGGAAAAACGGGAATTTTTACACAAAATCTGTTTTCAAAAAAATCGATTTTGGTTTTTGGTGTAACTCTGTAGATACATGAAATTTTGACTGAATGTTTATATTAGCATTTTCTATACACCCTAACATTTTCCAGATATTTTGACTTATTTTGAGCTGTTTACGGACATTTTCAGTTTTCATTTTTTTTCTATAAATATCAATACAATTTTATTTGTTGGTTAAAAAGGCTTGAAAACTTAGTAGAAGGCTCCTAGGTTATTGTTTCAAAGGCAGATGAAAAAAATTTTAAAATCCTTAGTCAGGGTTTTTATTTGTAAGCATTTAAAGTTTAAATCTTGACAAAATACAGAAAAATCACAAAAATTAGAAAATTATTTTAAGTTGAGAATTCATAAAAAATTTTCTTTTTAAATCTAAGATTTGGAAATGTAATACAAGATTATCCATAAGTTTGTGTACCCTTATCAAAAAAAAATATCTACAAGAAAATCAAATTAAATTTTTATGAGCGTATGGAATTCATATTTTTACAACATTTGATATTCACTGGATATCTCGTGTAACGACTTTCTTATTTTGTTGTAATTAAAAAACGTATGACTGTAGTTACTTGAAAATTTCACTAAATGTTGATATTAGCATTTTCTATACACGATAAAATTTTGAAAATAATTTGACTCTTTTTGAGCTGTTTACGGACATTGTCAGTTTTCAATTTTTATTTAGTTTTTTTTCTGTAAATATCAATAAAATTTTATAAAATTTTCAACTTTTATAACTAAGGATTGAAAATTTAAAACAAGGCTCTACGTAAATAGGTTATTTATAAATTACTTTATTCACAATAATATTATCAAATATACTTGGTAATATCATAGGCTGACTGACCGTTTTCGCTCAGAATCATTTTTCTTATGCAATGATATTATATCATTGAATTCAAATTTAACAACATCCATTACAGTGACCCACTTGTCACCTACTGTACAGTAGAACGACATCCACTTACCCACCTTTTGTTTATTGTATATGTATTGAAGTATCAATTTAAATAATGTTAGGTAGTACAAACATGGAGCCAAGCAATGTAAACAGTACAGCTCCCATGTAATGTTTAACAAGGAAAAAAAAAGTAATACAAACATGTATTTGTAAATTATTAACGTTATATTGTTATTCTTACTACCAGTTTATTTCATCTATTTTCCGCACACAAAATTGAAAGTTGAAATATTTATATTAGACAAAACTAAATATCCTATGTATTTTTTGGTACAGGATGTGCTTTCAGACCTTAAACGCTCATTCTGTGTTATTGTTATAGACATGTGTACTATAAAAAAATTAGACTCAAAAGTAGGCCTCTCCAGAATTTTTAAAAAATACCCAAATTCTATTATTTGTAAAAATAGATTAAATACTCTTGCTCTGCAGCATTCTTATAATTGTAAAATTTTCAAAAACTAAAGCTCAAATACGGTGTAGCACTAGCCAGACCAACTCAGCAACACTGTTTAGGACTTAGAAGTAAATAGATATTATAGGACTAACATTTTGTTAGAATATTAATTATTTTTTTGTGTTTTAAAAAACAATACCAAATTAAGTTGTTTGTATATTATAATTTGTAAATTATTATTGAATATTATGGTGTAATAATTTGTACATCGATTTATAAAACGATGTTTGGATTGCGCTGGTCCATAAAAAAATACCATTTAATATTTCTGCAATATTTTTTGTTTAAAGTAGCAAAATTTAAATTTAAAACAAATAGTCTATTATTAACATATTTTGAATAAACAATAAAACGATTTATTAAAACATAACATAACCAACAAAGTTTATAACACAATTTATAAAACAATCACATTTATAATTTATATATTATTTACTATTTAATACTTAGTTAATACATGAATCTTTTTTTTATCTCGATTTTTGAAATAATGATATATAATAATATATTCATTATATAGTAGGATTTCGGTAATCTAGCACTTATCAGACCAGAATTCTCCCAGATTAACAAATCACCAGATCGATGGAGGTTCACAAAACAAAAATTATCTTTTTTTTTTTTAATTATGCTTTTAAGAGTTTCTTATAGTAATAAAAGCACCAAAATATCACTTGCAGATACTTTGTTTTCTTCTGTTTTATGGTTATTATAAGTTATAATGAAAAAATAAAAATAAAATAAAGCTGGATTACTGGACGTACCAGATTATTGCAGGATTACCAAGACTACTATATATTATTTAACACATTTTTAACAAAAAAAATAAATAAATAGAACTAAATTTAAAATGATTAAACTCAAATCGTTGTTTTTTTTTTTATATAAAGTAAAATCTGAGGTATAATATTCTTATAATTAATAACAAATATAATGCTTCATCGTTAAAATTAATTAATATATTAAGATAAATAAAAAAAAAATTGTAACTCAAACAGATGCAAGGCTCTTGATAATATTATAATAAATATCTATGCCATCCAGGAATGTCTTCTCATTCAGAAATTCATCATGATCATGTAAAAGAATAGGAGTATTATTTATTGGTGAAAATCCTAAAGCTGGAATACCAATCTGCAATTAAAAAAAAAAAAAAATAATATTGATATAGTAATTGAATCTTTTAATAAACACAACTATGTTTAATTAATGTCCATGTATGGCAGTATTGTTTGTAGAAAATCTGAATGAATTTATATTTAGGTACTAAAAATTAAAAACTAACTTTAAACAAAACTGATTTAATAATATTTTAATTTGGATCAATATATTATTTTTAAGAGAATGTTGTACATGTGCATGTGTTGTTTCTGTCTCACTAACATACTAAAATTCATGTTCAGCAGTTCCAATTTTGTGTTAGTTTTAATATTAAAGTGAATGGACCTATTACAAAACTTAAAAAGAAGAACATTATCTGTGTTATCCTGTAGGATTTTTACATATTGTAATTTTAGAGCAAGTTATGAGTATATAAAATATTTATATTTAAAAATTTGTATAAGCTAATGTAACGATTGCTAAACTAACAAACACAAAATTGAAACTGCTGAATGTACGTATGTATGTTATGTGTTTGTAAGACAAGGACAATACATGCAAGTATGACAGACATCCTCTTAAACATTTCAGTAATGTAGTGTATAAATACCTCTCTAATATATCTACTATCTGTTGCGCCAGGAAATATATACGTTTTTGTTTTCAAATTCCTAAAATTGAAATTAAAATTAGTTTCTCATCAAAATAATTGTTTGATACAATTTAACAATTCATGTTTTTGCCATTTTAAAATATTAAAACTAAAACAGTTGATTAATTATTTATTTTAATGTTGACTATACATTAAAACATTATGCAATAAACCACCGATATTGTAATACATTTCAGTGACCTGTTTATAATTTTTCTAAATTTTATTACAAAATTGGTAAAATAAATTACAAATAAAAGAAAATAGTCATGGAATTATTTTACTAATGAGTAATAATATTTTAGTACAATTAAAATTATAATATTTTATTTTTTTGTAAAAAATATTGATAATTTAATGTTAATACTTACATTTTATCACACTCGTTTTTAAATGTAACCCACCAAGGGTTTTCTGGTGTAATTAGTGTAGGTTGAATGAATGCGCTTTTACTCATAAATTCAAAAGTTACACCTTCACCAGCTTCCTCACACCATTTTTTAACAGTTTTTTCTATTGTTGTAACATCTACAGCAATACTCAATCGTATATCAAAACTAACTGTCAACTCTGGTGGCACAACATTAATTTGACATCCTCCATTTACCATAGTTAAATTTATTGATGTGACATCTCCAGAATCCAATTTACAATTCTTCATTCTTAATTTTTCGTGTTCCCTCCAATTCATAAACTTGTTAATGACATATTGCAACTTTTCTCCAGCTGTATTTTCGTGTAATAATGACCCATGTCCAGGTGTACCAGTACATTTTATTTGGAGATCTATCAATGAACAAAAATTAAATTTTATAAAAATTTAACGTATAACTGTATGAATTTACTAACGCCATAGAGTTCGTTCTCCATAATATATACTGAAACTATCATCGCTACTAGCCAATCCTTCATCTAACGCAAAACCTACATTTAATGATGCAAATTCAGGGGACCCAACAAACAATTTCATTCCCAAATGTCCACCAGTTTCTTCATCTAAAACAAAATTTCAACTCATTATCATAATGTTAGTACAAAATTAAAAACACACAAACCAGGCACAAATAACATATGTATAGTCCTATCAAAAACTAATTTATCTTTTAAATATTTTCGTATTGTTTCTATGTATTGTATTCCAACGCATTTCATATCTTGTGCTCCTCTAGCGTAAATGTTTCCATTTTTATCTTTATGCGCAGAAAATGGATCGTGAGTCCAAAATTCCTATATACAAAAACAAGGAAATTTTATAAATTTGTAAGTAATAAATAATAAACTAAATCAAGATGTTAAGAATCCAAAATTGAATAGTCCTGCTACATTATAATATTATATTTTTTAAATACTAAGCGTAAAGTGAATTTCTAGATCAATAAATACCTTTTTCTTAAACTAAATTGAATTATTATTATTGTAAATATACACAATACATATTTTTAATACTTATTTTCCTTAGAATACAATCATTTATTAATAATTAAAAGCCAACCTTGACCAATGACCTTTAATTTCCCCTCCATTGTGCTTATTGTAATTATAATTTTATACAGATTGTATAAATAAAAACAAATATGACAAAAAAAAAAAAAAAAAATTAAAAATAAAAGCTAGTTCTTTAATGATAGCTAAAAGAATTTATAATATAATAATATTTACAGAATATACTGGAACAACATCCGTATGAGAGTTAAGTAGTATAGAAGGAAGTTCTGGTTTCTGCCCAAGCCATGTTATAACTACTATTGGTTTACCAGGGGCCATATAATAAATATTTGATGGAAGGTTTAAGCTTTGGGCTTGACGCAATAGAAATTCAACACATTTACCTACAGAAAATAAAAATATTATTTAGTTTTTACATATTTATAATCATGATTAAAATAAAATGTACATACTATAATCAACATCAGGGTGAACGGTGGGAATACGTAAATATTCTCGGAAATTAGTTACAGCTTCGTTTTCATCACCATCTTTGCTGGAAGACATTTTTCTCCTTTTTGTTTTTAAAAATTCAGCCTATATTATCATGAAATAAAGTAAATAAATATTACTTAAATAAAATAACAATTATTTTAAATTTTAATTCTATTTAATGGGTGCCTAGTATTGCATGTAGTTAATAAATATCATTACAAATCATTAGATTTGGATTAACATGCATTAAAAACTCTCAAA